>CM076977.1:14921445-14946445 GCA_039105355.1 Benthosema pterotum
AAATGGTTGTGCATTGTGGGTCAAATTCTGAATAAATAGTGGGCCCAGTACAGGTGTGAAAAAGGTTGAAAACCACTGTCCATACAGTTATAACAGCAAACCATATTTGCAGCATAAACCGATCATGCAGCACTATTACACACCGGAGGAAGCGACATGCACCGCGGGGAAGGGAAGGGGAGGCAGGGGTTGACACTAAGGTCTCCGAGGCACTTGCCCATCGGGCAAGGGGCTATAATTTGGGCAAGTGCAAGTCAGCTTCTACTTGCCCTCAGGTCATGGTCACTTGCCCCACAAAAATATATTGTAAATTTTACATTTAAGTTTACTTCCTACTTGGGTGCTTTAAACCAGGGGTTTTCAACAGGTGGTCCGGGGACCAGAGGGTTCCAGGTGGTCCCCAGCTAAGTTGGTTAACCAGATGTAACTCTTGAGAGTGTAAAAATGAAACCAAATGGACCCTTGCGGGTCCATTTGGTTTCATTTTTACACTCTCAAGAGTTAAAATTCATCATCTTAATTAGCCCATAGTGGTCACAGACCCAGTGGTCCCTGACCCCAGCAAAATGAGAGTTTGGAACCAAATGAACCTGGGAGAGAGATATGTAGAGATGGCTAGAAAGCAGGGAAAGACACAGAGGCAGAGTGCAATGACCACCTTCAAGACAAATTTATCTTGTGTTGTGTTATAGTGCACTGCAGGTATGTTGCACACTTGCCCGATCGGGCAACCAGGTAGCAGTCTTCACTTGCCCCACCATTTTTTTTACTTGCCCCGGGCAAGCGGGCAAGTGTTAAGCCCTGGGAGGGGTTTGTTACGGTGGTGACAAACCCCAGCAGCAGTGTCCCTGATTGTACCGTTAACCCTCTTCTCCTCCGCTGATCCCCCCGCCCCCCCGCCCCCGTCACGCTCTGCCTCGCTCCCTCATTGTTATATTCAATTTCATTCAATTTCCACCTCGCATGGTTTTATAGTCTCTCTTTGATCCGCCCCTCTCTCTTCCACCTTCCATCTATTTTGTTCCATTCTTCCCCTCATCCCCGTCGTCCTCTCCTCCATATAGCCTCCTCTATCTATTCAGCCAGTGGTTGAATGGGGCTGGCTTCACTGCTAACAGTCGGGTGGTGTAATAGCGCATTACATGGAAATGACAAGCCATGCATATGGCAGACTTTCTCCTTTTTGGTGTTCTCTGTTTTTTTTTTTTTTTTCTTTTTTTGCACCGTTTACCATTTCGTGCAATTTTTACCATGTAGACACATCAGCCCTCCTGTGGATAATGCATGTTTCTCAATAAGGACTCTGGTGGGTACAATGGTCTGATGCAGTATGTATAAACCTATAGACAGCAGGACGTCTCAGTTGTACCATCTGCGTGCCAGTTAACTATGAAAAGAAACTTTCTTTGCCACATGCTCTCCATATGGAAATAATGCTTTTGATGTGCCTGTTCATGCAGTTCAAACGACATCTGAGATTACAGTGGCTTTTATCTATCTCAAATAGTTGTTCTTTGGAGAAAAAAAAAACCTTTGTATCACATATTTCTTTTTCTTTTTCTTTTAACCTAATTTCTGCTCAGTGGCTGCATTATACATTATAGGTAAGGAGCATGAGCGATTTGTGTGACTCAATGAAAAGACAAGTGATCTTAGCTCTGTGTGTGTTGAATAAAAACGGCACGGTGGGCGGAATGGGGGGGGGGGGGGGGGGGGGGGGGGCTTATGAGGTTGTAGCACAAGTGATTCTTCAAGGCAGCAACGCATTGCTCTTCCGTGATTGGCTATATAAGCCACTGGCCATAAAGGAGCAATGGATAATGGATCTCCTAAAGGCAAGGGCATGTGGCCAGGTAATTGTCTCATTATTGTAATGCCGGAAGCACACCCATGCATAATGTAATGGGTAGGCTATGTAGGGATTTGGCCAAGTGACATCCACAATTAGTGGTGGAACGCCCCTTCCTCAATCCCAAATTCTCAATTAATGGCTTAGGCCTAGATTTTCGTCACCGCTAAACCCCTTATCCCTTAACTTCTTTAGAGTTCTTCAAAATGGTAAAAAAAAAAATGCAAAGAAGTTAAGGATAAGGGGTTTAGCGTGTGATGAAAATGCAGCCCTTAGTCTACTATATTTTCCACATTTTTTTGTTTTTAACACTGAAAATCGATTCAATTAGTTTGAATAAATCCTTCACCACAGTCCAAAATAAGCTGAACATTTTTGTCGTGAAAAAAGCAAACTAACCCAGCCGCACAATGGCCGTACACAGTGCACACTGCCACAGTGCATGACCCCGACCCCCCAATACCACACACACACACACACACACACACACACACACACACACACACACACACACACACACACACACACACACACACACACACACACACACACACACACACACACACACAGGAAGCATTCCTTTCATGTCCATACTTAGTATGCACAGGGGAACCCTGAGCTTCCCTTGTTGGATGAAAGCTCAGGGTTCCTTTCTGATCATGCACATGTCAACATTTGCGTGTGTGTGTGTGTGTGTGTGTGTGTGTGTGTGTGTGTGTGTGTGTGTGTGTGTGTGTGTGTGTGTGTGTGTGTGTGTGTGTGTGTGTGTGTGTGTGTGTGTGTGTGTGTGTGTACCAATTTTTATCAGTCTACTCCCTACGACCTACTCAACATCATATTTCACTGTGCCCAGAATCCCTCCAGAGATACTGTAGGTAGACGTGCCTGTAAGTTCAAAGCCCCAGCTGACTGGAACGCCCTACCCTTGTCCTTTAGGTCAATCACTTCATTCAGTACCTTTAAGAGTGCTTTATTACTTCATCTTAAATCAAGCTCTTCTTGTTTGATTGCCCTTTATGTGGAGACCATGACATTGGCGTCATACTTGTTTAGCATTGCATTGGATGTGGGTTTGTGATGGGAAGAGCCTTTGTGGATGTCTGTATTGTTTATGTCCTTATTTGTCCTTTTTGTATGTCTTTACTGTTTGTTTTGTTGCTTTATTGTTGCTGCATGCTGCTCCCTGATGACCCCTCTAAAAGGAGTTGCCTTGAGTGAAATATCTAAATAAGTAAACAAGTGTGCGTGTGTGTGTCCAGGATTAGTGATGTTGGACGAATAATTATTTTTTTATTTAGTTATTATTAATATTATGACGTCATGAAAGGGACCTCCCGAACCTTAAGGCCGCCTCTGTGTGTGCGCATGCGCAAGGGGGTTTCTTCCTGACATACATACTGTCAAAATACCTCCTCCGCACTCTCCTACACCCTTGTACTCACGTTCACACGTGGCTGCGCCATATTAAGTGCCGTCCAAAGGCCTCAAGTAGAAGGGGCTTATAAAGCCCCCAAGAGCAAGTCTGTGTCGATTCAGGCTCGATTGGTGTGTGTGCGTGTGTGTGTGGGTGCGTGTGCGTGTGCGCGCGCGTGTGCGTGTGCGTGTGTGTGTGCGTGTGTGTGTGTGTGTGTGTGTGTGTGCGTGTGTGTGTGTGTGTGTGTGTGTGTGTGTGTGTGTGTGTGTGTGTGTGAAACCCCTCCAACATATCTGCAAGGAAACTCATGTTCACAGTGACTCTTTATTCAGCCCATCATGAAAAAGGTCAATGAAACGACACAAACAAAACACCTTTTAACACAATGATTTATAAACACCATCATGTAATAATACACTGTATGTCCTTTTTGACAGCCACGGTATCTACCATCTAAATGTCCAGGTTAATGAAATCTGCATGTTGTACAATTCAAACAAATACAATGTAATGCAATATCAAAACAAAACCAGAAGTAACACAATGGCATGGTGGTAACCATGGCAATGCATGCTGTTTCCTGTTGATGCATAAGAAAGCTATGCAAGAAGGGCAAGTGCATTTAAAGGGTTTTTTTTATACCCCAATCAAGGGAACTTGATTCAGCTGAAGGGGCACTTCTTGACAAAGGACCTTCCCATGAGCACTTCAAGTCAAGGGAGCAGTTTCAAAAAGTGGGTACCCTCAATTCTCAAAAAAAAAGGGCCATTTGAGATGCGTGCATCTGGGCTTCAGGCTGGGCTACTCTGCTTCATTGCCCCCCACCCACTCACCTTTAACCCCAATTCTTGAAACCCAAATTGGCCTGACACGGACAGTTAGATCAATCTCATTCACTAATAAGCAGACCACTGGCCCTATCAGTGTTAAGCCCCAGAGCACAACAATCTATTGGTGGGAAAGTTACAGGAACAGCAAAATAGATAGCGGGATTTTTGGGGAGGTTTAAGTGATATCTTTTCGCAAAGTGACTAAAATATGGAGTTTATGGAAACATCAGAATGATGTCCGAATAGGACAGCTAGTACTATCTCTCTTATGCCTGTATGTGGAGTTATATAAGCCATGCCAAAATCTAGCGTGTTGTGCGGTTTGAACAGGCCAGCTCCATCTATAGACTGATGCTGGACAGAGGCCCGACTCAACACTGCAACCCCTGCAGTGCATGTCAAATTTGTAGCCGGTGGAGCGAACGTTCTTGAGTTATGTGGATTACACACACACACACACACACACACACACACACACACACACACACACACACACACACACACACACACACACACACACACACACACACACACACACACACACACACACACACACACACACACACACACACACACACACACACACAGGGACTTGGTGCATAGAGAGATAGCTGTTTTTGCAGAGTCGGGTCTTGGGGGCAAGAGTTCCAAAATGTCTCTCTCAGAGCAACATGTGCTCAAAACCAGTTTGAAGCTACAATCCTCCATATGTACTTGGGGAATGAATGCAAAAGGGAAGATTTCACCACAACATACATAATACATTGTGCTTTATTAGCCTATTGGGGAAATGTGTTTGTTTCATTTAGCACACCTGTTCCTTGACACAGATACATGGTGGAAAGACTAATTTTTATTACAATTCATGCAAAATGAGTTGATAACACAGGCTGACTCTTCACATATACTAGAACATATCTGAAATAAATGTTGACATGTAGATATGAAATATTTATGAAATATAAAGTTGTGAAATATGTATGAAGTATAAAGTTGTGAGGTATCAAGTTCTGTTCAGTGTCTGTGATAATTGGCAGTCGCCACGGAGGAGCCGGTCGCTGCTTCCTGTACTTGTGATTCATATCCTGAAATAGTTGTTTTTGAGGTTTCCAAGTCTGCGTGTGCAGCATGCATCTGGCCATGTTTGTGCTGCATCACCGTCAAGCCAACATAGATATTGGTTGATGAAACAAAGCTGCTTCATTGACAGATCTGTCATTACTAGTCCTTTATTCCCAATGATATGAGGCTGGGGACTGTGCATGACGACAGTAATGGTTGCCTGCCTGACGCGGTTGCGTCAGGCAGGTGTATAGCATCTATTATGTGCCGATCTGTACAGTTTGTCTACGAACAGAGATCAGCACGGTGCAGATACAGTACTGAAGGCTTGCAGAGATGATTGGCGGTTGTATTCGATTGGACGTCCTGCCAGAAAAGCTCACACATTGCAGTGCTGCTGTTTTCACATATTGCATGCGCTTCTTCAACCCATACAGCCTGAGACTTTGCTGTAAGCTTCTGTGTGTTTTGCAATCTGTGCGACTTAGACTATGTGTCTCTGATGTGCTGGTAGTGTAGGTAGTTAGAACGTCCAGCTTGTGTCTCTCTATCTTGTGATTATATGAGCAAAACAAAGGATTAGATGCTGAGCCAATGTCAAACTTGGATATAATTGGCCTTAGGCTAGTTTCGCATTGAGTTGTTTTTGTTTAAATAAGGCATCTGTGCTTGCTAAATACAGGTAACATTTTGGATGTCAAATCCTTCACCTTGCTCATAGGCTATATTTCTCATTGGCCTTTTCATTCAAAGAAACCTCCGTAGGCTGAAATGGCGTGCTGTGGGAGTGATGCTAAATTGGTTTCAGAGACGTTAAGCTTGTTAACAATATTCAGAGTGAGGCAAGGAAAGAAATCTACACATAAATACATACATAAGCATGTGACTGCCAAATGGGCAGACTATTATAGTCATGGTATGCATGATATGAAATTCTGGAAGCAGGCAACAGAATTTTCTATATGCTAGATGATTTCTACAGCTGAGATATGCCTTAGTGCAGCAGTTCTGTATAGTCACCATTTTGACATAGATTTTTTCTTTTATTGAGAAACTACGCCTACAGGATTTCTTTCATGCTTTCATTGCTGCTGGCTTGACAAGGAGGAGGCTGCAGAACTAGAGCAGAGGCATATATATATAATATATATAGGCATATATATACTATATATATATATATATATATATATATATATATATATATATATATATATATATATATATATATATAAAGTAATGGCCAAAGCACATTCACACAGCCAGCTACACGGCCCTGCTTGCTGCCCCTGGCGTCTGTGTTATCAGAAAATAGTTTCCGATAACATTTTAGCTGGGAAATTGGTCATGCAGTGTTTTCTCAATATCAATTTTGATTTTGCGGCTGTTTAAAAAATGTGTTGCGTGATATTTGGGAGGCTGGGAGGGAGCAAATGCACATTTGAAGCATGTTGTCAACTCAACATAGTTTCATTAGGATCATTGTCAAATACCATGCGTGTAATTTCAGAGCAGATTAGAACTGAATCCCACTTTTATCTGGCATGGTGCTGAGTTGACAGCGTAGCTCTATCCATACTCAGCGTTTGCCTCGATCAGGCGCTACCCAGGGGACTCAAGCCCACTCCCCTGCTTTGTTATCAAGTCATGTATATATGAGGATCAAAATGTTAACAGAAGGCATTTTACTTGACTAAGTGCACTATACTGCGGTTAGTTAGTTAGTTGAATTTGGGATTAATGAGAGCATTGACAATCCATCATCTGGTTTTGACATGATCAGTATATATTCATACAGTAGGAAGCTTTCCCCCTTTGGAGATTACAGTAATACAGCCTTTACCAAATGGACCCGTAAGGATCATTTGGTAAGGCGGGCTCCAGGGAAAATCTTGCCTGGGGCTCCAAATTGCTTTGTAAATTGTACACTGATTTGTGTGCTTGTGATTTATTTTGCTGGTTGGGTGATTTTAAAAATGGTGCATGGTAAATTGTATTGCATATTTCCAGAATGTTACTCTTTTCTGCTGGCCCTCACATATGAAGGAATGAAGGGACAAGTAGTGAGGTGGTGAATACAGAGTGTGTGTGTGTGTGTGTGTGTGTGTGTGTGTGTGTGTGTGTGTGTGTGTGTGTGTGTGTGTGTGTGTGTGTGTGTGTGTGTGCGTGTGCGTGTGTGCATGCTTGTGCACATGCGCTTGTCTGTACACATGTGTGCAAATATACATGTGTCCAACCATGACAACCAGGGGTCTGGGAGTCAAGAAATGAAAGCAGGCACACACCTGGGACCTGTCTCACCTGGGACTCAACCCAGGTCAGACAGTTTGACAGTTAGCCTTGAGGGAACAGTAGTGTGAAAAGCTGAGATGTGTAGTCAATACACTTAGCCCCCTTACCATAGTCCCTGTTGTCCCCTGTTGTCGTGGGCCAGCAGTGTCAATGGAATATGAAAAATCGAACAGATCCGTCTTGATCAGCTGACTAATGTGTACCGATGTGATGTTTGTACAAGATCTGTAGGAGTAATAAGAAAGAAGGTATAAAAACGTTTCTCAAAGCAGTACCGCTCAATTCCCCAAATGGGGTAAAATGCAGACTTGCAAAGACAAATTAAAAATGTATAGACCCTGACCTTGTAGTTTGAAACGCACTGGGTGTCTTTTCTTGTTGCTGTAACTGATGAAACTTGCATACAATCCAAAGGAGAAAAATAGCCAAAAATGTGTTTTTACAAAAAAGAAATGGCCTCCTGGTGGTACAAGTCAGATGTGAAAAATGTAGGGCAATGGTTTTTATTTGGCCTCTGTGATAAGGACAGTAGAGAACTGAACATTTTGGAAGTGGGAGTTCAGTGATAATATCTTAACACAGCTTGCCTTGGTTACAAATGTAAACTGCTTGCGTTCATATTTGGAAGTCTCTGTCCAGAAAACCTGTGAAGCCTGCATATTGCAGGATAATGTCCAAGCCAAGAGTTAAGGATTGGCCAAAAATTCTGTTCAGTGTCTGTGATAATTGGCAGTCGCCATGGAGGAGGCGATCGATGCTTCCTGTACTTGTGATCTATATCCTGAAATAGTTGTTGTTGAGGTTTCCAAGTCTGCAGTGTGCATCTACAGTAGCCATGTTTGTGTTGAAGAATACAAATAGAGATGTGTGCGTGCATGCTAGAGTCTACATTATGTCTATCACCTTTCACCTTAGTCAACCTGCCCCCCCAACACACACACACACACGCACACACACACACACACACACACACACACACACACACACACACACACACACACACACACACACACACACACACACACACACACACACACACACACACACACACACACACACACACACGCACGCACGCACACACACGCACACACACAGACTGTGGTTGTTCCAATGCCTGTTGTGCTTGTTGGCTCCATGGCGGTGTCTATTTGGAAATAACATCCTACCATCTATATGACGATATGTTGATGTTGAAATCATCACCAATATTCTTCATTTGTTCACTAAAGGGCCTCTCACACAGGGATTGATAAAACACGCCTGTTGACAAGATAATACAGGCGTATTATTTGTTGTGCGGATGTTTGTTCCCTACACATCCCCGCGATTCACCAGAGCTGGATTCGGTCACGTTATTGCACCCCTCTAGAGCAGACCTGTAGCAGATATGACACTGATCCAGGCTTTAATGCAAGCGTTTACCACTCCCCACGTGAAAAGTCCTTTAATATGTGCATTCAGAACACACAAACAAAAAAATCTCTTACTTATACAATGTTCAAACATTTGTTATACATTTTTTGCACAAATGTACAGGCACATAAATCTAAAAAATGGGCTGCTTTGTGTTGTACAACCTTAACTGCATTGGCCAAGGTTGCTTGTTTGTTTCAAACTGAAATGTGATTTTGTGTAACTCTTTGCCAGCACCTGGTTTGTGCTGTTGGCATTGTCTGTGGGGGATGTGGATGTTTTTTTAAATACTAGAGATGTCCCGATGCCACTTTTTTCATACCGATACCGATACCGATACCGATACCTTTCTTTCAGTAGTCACCCGATTCCCGATACCTATTACCGATACCAAGATTTTTTTTTAGTAACCACTTATTTTACTCCATTTTCCTCCAACTTGATTACAATGTCATAATTAAAGCTGCAAGCAGCGATTAACGGGCCCTCGATCGTGCAAGTGTCGGGCAAATATCGGCCAATCAGAAAAGGGGACGCGGCTAAGTCACAAGGAGCCAAAACATAGTCCAATGATACCACCATTATGTCTCTATGACATAGCATTGAGGAGTTATGGCAGGAAATAGTATCGACCAATCAGAAGAGGGGGTGGGGCTAAGTTACACCAATCAACGTCAGGGACGGGTCAGGGACGCCATACCGAGTCCATTGCTACCACCCATATGTGGTCATGTGACACTTTACTTGGTATATCTTGGTGTCTGTGTTCCATGTTCAACATCTGATGAAGAGCCGTGAGGCTCGAAACGTCATCCTCATGGTGAAATAAATATACACCTTTAGTTTGGAGCTTCAATCCAGTGTGCGGACCCTTTTTATTTCTTCCTAGTTTGTTTTTCGGCCCAGCACCTGGTATTTAGTTTTTTTGGATGTGCGTGCCCTATTGTTTGTTTTACCACCCATATGTCTCTATGACATAGCATTGAGGAGTTATGGCAGGAAATAGTATCGACCAATCAGAGGAGGGGGTGGGGCTAAGTTACACCAATCAACGTCAGGGACGGGTGAGGGACGCCATACTGAGTCCTATGATGCCACCCATATGTCTCTATGACATAGCATTGAGGAGTTATGGCAGGAAATAGTATCGACCAATCAGAAGAGGGGGCGGGGCGAAGTTACACCAATCAACGTCAGGGACGTGTCAGGGACTCATTACTAGTCCAATGATGTCACCCATATGTCTCTATGACATAGCATTGAGGAGTTATGGCAGGAAATAGTATCGACCAATCAGGTGCAAGTACCACTTCCTGTTTGGGGCGAAGTTTGGCGCTCCACCACGGTCACGCCTTTTTACGAAAACTCACGATTTTAATAACTTATAACTACTACTTGTAAAGATAATGCAATGATTAATTACAATAACAGGAGTCAAGACTTGTGAATCATTGTCAAGTAGTACTGTAGTGTTTATTGTAGACACAGAAACAAACAGCTTCTTTAACTTTTTTTTCTGCCCCCCCCCCCCAAAAAAAAAAATAATCTGCTTCTGAGATTTTATGTTCCTTCTTCTGCGTATTGTTCTGACTCCTTATTGCTGCTTGCTTGGTCACGTTTTATTGCTGCTTGCAGCTATATTTTTACTATATTATTCTACTGGAGAATAATACAATCCCACGTGTGTTGTATGTCACATCATAAAGGTGACCTATAGAAACCTGCACCTTAGCACCACAAAAGGATAGTGGTAACAGTTTTTAACGGGTCACGGCTACTCATATAACCGCGGGACGCGACGTTGTGTTTTGAGTGCAGCAGCACTCTTTTAACTGTCTGCCAGTACAATGCAACGTGCAAGCTGGCAATATAGGCCTTCTAAATGCAAAGGATTATGGACCCACTTGTGGATTATACATTTTTGCTGCAGCCTTTGGCAGTAGCAAGCAACAAGTGGATATAATGACACTGTAAGGTAAGCTAACTTTGCGCTTGCTAGCTCTCTCTCTCTCTCTCTCTCTCTCTCTCTCTCTCTCTCTGTGTCTCTGTCTCTCTCTCTCTCTCTCTCTCTCTGTCTCTCTCTCTCTCTCTCTCTGTCTCTGTCTCTGTCTCTCTCTCTCTGTCTCTCTCTCTGTCTCTGTCTCTCTCTCTCTGCTGCTGTTGTGCGCTGGTGTTCCATCACGTGTGTGTGTGCTGCAATAGCGTTTCGTTTCGTTTTGTTTATTTGTACATCGGATTAATGATCGGACCCTTTTCCCGATGCCGAGTAGGGGGACTATAGGCTAAAATCGGATGACTACCCGATCTTTGGTATCGGATCGGGACATGTCTAGTTATTTTTCCCTCTCCTATACCTCCTTCACCTTGTTGAAGAATACAAATAGAGATGTGTGCGTGCATGCTAGCAGTCTACATTATGTCTATCACCTTTCACCTTAGTCAACCTGCCCCCCCAACACACACACACACACACACGCACGCACGCACCACGCACGCACGCACACGCACGCACGCACGCACACACACACACACACACACAGACTGTGGTTGTTCCAGGTATGATTCCAGGCCTAGCAATGTTATCAGCTATGCCTGTTTCTGTTAGTACCGGTGCTGCTGCTCCCTACAGTAGGTGTCTTTGTCGCTCTTGCTCTCTGCATCGGATTGATGCCGTTAAGATTAAGCAGTGCAGCGATTTGTGAAATACGTGGTTTTGGTTCAATTTGATACAGTGGGAGGTCACGGTTCGGTACATCTTGGGTACCGCAAAAAAATGCGGATATGCCAGAGAAATTGGATTTGATTTTGCTTCACTGAACTTGGGCGTTCCTCATCAGCTAACATAAGTTATAAACTGTATTCAAAAGGTGCAGGTGAGGTTATCACTAAATGGAAAATTCTACTGGCAAAACTTAACACGTTGACTGCGTTATAAATCGATCTCTGACTCCTGTTGCTTGCCAATGTTTTTCACCATTCACCAACCTTTGAAGAATCACCGCATCACAGCTGTGCCTCCATTTCATGAAAATTCCCCTGAAAATAGTCCCATCGTTTCACAACGCAGGCAATCCATTGAGCCTCAATTTCCAAGAAGCCTTGCCAAGCCAGTGTGACTGATTATTTTCCGGTCACGTTACCCAAACGTGTTACCTATCCCACTCGGTCCAAGAAAAACCCTGAAAGTCTTTAAAGTTATC
Source organism: Benthosema pterotum (assembly GCA_039105355.1). Classification (NCBI taxonomy): domain Eukaryota; kingdom Metazoa; phylum Chordata; class Actinopteri; order Myctophiformes; family Myctophidae; genus Benthosema; species Benthosema pterotum. Next base: position 14,933,503 of record CM076977.1, read on the forward strand.
AAAAACTGCATCCCCCGCAGGGAAGGTGTTGAGGCCATTCCACTTTAAGGCAATATCCATCCAGCCATCCATCTTCAACCGCTTATCCATAGTTGGGACTCAGGGGGCAACAGTTTCACCAGGGAGCTCCCTCTGACTTCCCTTTCCTGAGCAGTATTAGTGACTGCCTCCTGGGGATCCTGAGACAGTCCAAGGCCAGTGTAATCCCCCCAGCTGTGCCTTGTTCTGCCCTGGGGTCTCCTCCCAGTAGGACGTGCACCGTAGCCTGGCTAAAGCCAGACTGAATCAGCTGAATCAGCTGTACACTCACTTTGTACTCCAGAAAACTGTGCTGGCCAATCAGGACACAATATGCAAACATATTTGAATACTAAGTTCTGATTGGACACCCCACTTTTCTGCATCGAGGACCTCCGACCTATGGTAGGCGGTCGAGAGGCTTCCTAACCAGATGCCTGGACCACCTAAATTGGCTCCTTCCCAGGTGAAGAAGCACGGTGCCTCATTTAATGTGCTTGTTGGCTCCATGGCGGTGTCTATTTGGAAATAACATCCTACCATCTATATGACGATATGTTGATGTTGAAATCATCACCAATATGCTTCATTTGTTCACTAAAGGGCCTCTCACACAGGGATTGATAAAACACGCCTGTTGACAAGATAATACAGGCGTATTATTTGTTGTGCGGATGTTTGTTCCCTACACATACCCGCGATTCACCAGAGCTGGATTCGGTCACGTTATTGCACCCCTCTAGAGCAGACCTGTAGCAGATATGACACTGATCCAGGCTTTAATGCAAGCGTTTAAAACTCCCCATTTGAAAAGCCCTTTAATATGTGCATTCAGAACACACAAAAAAAAATCTCTTACTTATACAATGTTCAAACATTTGTTATACATTTTTTGCACAAATGTACAGGCACATAAATATAAAAAATGGGCTGCTTTGTGTTGTACAACCTTAACTGCATTGGCCAAGGTTGCTTGTTTGTTTCAAACTGAAATGTGATTTTGTGTAACTCTTTGCCAGCACCTGGTTTGTGCTGTTGGCATTGTCTGTGGGGGATGTGGATGTTTTTTTTCCCTCTCCTATACCTCCTTCACCTTCACACTGCCGCATGTTCTCAACAATTCTGCAATAATGGAATTTGTGGCGGGGGTGAGCTGCCTCTGGAGATGAATCTGAGGCCCTGCAGTTCCTTCAGCCTTTTGTAACATCCCACAACAAGGACACAGGGCATGTACACAGAAATACTCACTGTTATGAAACCTCACCTGCGCCTCACCCGCTTCTGTATAGCTCTCCAAAATGTCTTCTCTATTTTTTTTTACCCCACAGGTTTGCTAGCCACCCCCAGGGCGGATTTAACATGTCCCATTGGGGGGGGGAGAACATGTTGGAAGGGCAAGAGAAAATGGTATGGGGGCGGCTTCATCACCGCCCCCATTTAAAATGATTTAAAATGATGTGGCGCTTTGCGCCACGGGCGATGAAGTCGCACCCATACCATTTTCGACTACAGGACTTTTATTAGTCAAGTAAAGAATCAATAATAACATCAGTTGTTGTTGAAGTTGCAACAGACACACAGCATGCATAAAGCTAAAGGTCTGATTCAGAGAGTTTCTGTTTTCAATGATGAAATGCTGTTGGTTTAGTGGTGCCACAGCTGTAGTTAGTTAGTAGCAGTAGTAGTGTTTCACATCATTTTAAATATAAGCACTTTAATTTGAAATATCTTGGGTTGTTTTGCATGGCATCGTGTTTGGGGGGGCAGACTGGGTATTTAGGGGGGCATTGTCCCCCCATGCCCATGCCTAGATCGGCCCGTGGCCACCCCACCCCATTTATGTCAATTACCTAATGCTGTGTTTTTCACTCTCAGGAGTCAAATTATTATTGTTTTGATCAACAGATGTCTCTTATGCTAATGATACCACATCATCAATACACCCCTAGGCTGTTGAGCCAGCCTGAGGGTGGGCTGCGGGTTCAATTCCAGATCCCAATGGCCGCTTTGCCGCTTGTCTCCCCCCCATCACCATAAGAGGACTAATATCATGCCTCATTAACTTCCACAAGTAGTCATACTGATTAATGCAAATTTGAGGAGCATATTTAATGCACTTTACAAATCCAACCAGCCAGATCCACTGCTTATGCCACTGAGGCCATACATCAATGATAAAGCACTGATGCTTATGATGAAATTCCGAGTGGAATTTCTCCACTAAATTATCTCAGCAAAGAAGTCAGAGATCGTGCACAGCTCCGGTCTGAAGTCTATTGTTTTCCACTGCATTCTCAGAATGAAGTAATGCATAGCATAAACATTTTGAAGCAATTTGTATTCAAAATAGTCAAGAGATAGTGCCCTTTATGCGAGTGCAGAAGCAGCCAGCTCTGCCAATTATAGTGTACATTTGGGAAACCAAACCACCTTGGCGGCTACATGCAGGCCGTATGGCATACAGAGTGAGGCTTCCTTCACTGCCCTGTAAAAAAATAAATACATTAACGGCAGCTCCTTGGAGATCGTTTAAACAACGCCCAGCTCTACACAAACTAAATATCGCCATGAGATGCAATATAACAGTTAGGTCCAATTACTTAAGGCAGGCTCCTGTATGGCGTTAAAGTCCATTGCTGAAGATCTCAAAGGAGTTAGTCCAAAGTGGTCTCAGTGTGGCTCTGTGTGAATACATAATCCTGATTACTGCTGTGTGTGTGTGTGTGTGTGTGTGTGTGTGTGTGTGTGTGTGTGTGTGTGTGTGTGTGTGTGTGCGTGTGCGTGTGGGTGTGGGTGTGGGTGGGTGTGGTTGGGGGTGTGGGTGGGTAGGTGGTGTGGGGGCTCATTTGTTAAAGATATCGGCTATTATTCAGCCAGTAGACTGTCTGGCTTACATATTGTATAGAATTTTGAAAGGCAAACATCGGAATTTTTGGTGAGTGTGACTGCGAATTGGAAAAGGCAACAGGAAGGTGTATAGCAGCTTGGTTGCACAGAGATCAAACCCAGTCAGGCAAGAACTGCAGTCCCCCCACTGGACAATGGCCAAGTGCTTTTATTCGAACAAAACCGAAACAAATGGAAAGGTCTGTCGATACAAAACAGTACTATAGTAGCTCCCACCGGAGCTATACATACTGACTGGCATACTGAGAGGGCGGAACCAAACAAGACTGATCCACAAGCTTGCTGTTGCACAAGAATAATTTCAGCTGTGCTGTTCTACACTATAATCAAATGGTATGGAAAAACACTGAAGTGAGGGACCCCTTAGCTTTGCTCAGTTACATTATGACGCAAATCCTCCATTCATTGTTAATGGGAATTTAATGGGTAACACTTTACAATAACTATCCATTATAGCTAATTAACAGAACATTCCTAAGTGGTCCTTTAATAGTTAATATTCAGTATGTTTCATCTTACATAAAGTGACAGTTCCTCATTTATATAGACCCCAACTTTAGAATAAGGTCTAAAAAACAAGTAATACATTGTAACACATACTCGACTCATGTTCGTGAGTGAGGAACAAGTTACAACTTTAGAATAACGTCCCAATAGCATATATTAAATTTAACTCATGTTGGTAAGTGAGCCGTCAATATTCTGAAATAGCAAATTTGAACATTGACATACAATCACAATCGGAAGAACTTTCAGAATAATTTAACCAAGTCATAAATCATAGGTGTTCCATCATGATCACTTGAAGCAATGCTTTGTTGTCTACTTCACTTTGTGGGCAAGTCCACCCCATTTTCAACACATTACTGTCATTAGTATACTTGCTGCTCTGTGTTTTCTATAAATGGATGTCTGAAAAAAAATCATTTGCATACAGTAGCAGATTACAAACTACTGAAGGCATAGTTATTGACCTCTAACCAACGAGTATCAAATGCATAACGATGCATTATTAACTCATAACTAACAGTTTATGAATGATCTATTAAGTGGTTATAATGGATAAATTCAAGTGCTCAAGTTCCAGGCTCGCATCCACGGCAGCGCATCTGGTCATACCCTTATGGTTATGGTTAGGGTTTTGGGGTAGAGTTTCAGACTAATGCCGCTGAGCAATAGTGGCGCCTGCTGTGGGTGTTCCACGGCTGATGCCATGCCTTGTGTCCTGCTTTCAGTTATTGTTAGGGTAAGGGTTTCATTGTGTGAGAATGGGTGAATTCATGCACATCTAGGTAAAGCGCTACAGTAAATGAACAAGTTACCATTCACCTTACTTAGCCACTGTCCCTGGTGCTGAAGTGAGGCTCTGTCTTGGTCTGCAGCCACTGTCCCTGGTGCTGAAGTTCAGCCCTACTGGGTCTACAGTCGCTGTCCCTGGTGCTGAGATTCAGGCTACTGGATCTGTGGTTGCTGTCCCTGCTGAGTCTGTTGGTCTACAGTCACTGTCCCTGGTGCTGAGGCTGAGTGCTAGTCTTTGTGATGCTCAAGTCAGTCTGCCATGAGTGATAAACGTGGGTGTTAGATGTTGACAAACACTAGAACTCTCAAGAGGACAGCAGCAGTCTGAAAATAAGTTTTTCCATTGTGCATGTATTTATTGTTAATATAAGGATTTTCAAGTCTGTTGCTGTATAACCTTGATTTGCAGGCGTGTGTGTGTGTGTGTGTGTGTGTGTGTGTGTGTGTGTGTGTGTGTGTGTGTGTGTGTGTGTGTGTGTGTGTGTGCACGCTCTCTCTCTCTTTCTCTTTCTTTCTCTCTCTCTCTCTCTCTCTCTCTCTCTCTCTCTCTCTCTCTCTCTCTCTGGTTCAATCATCCCACTTTTCAATATTTTTAGGCTCCTCCCCCTGTCTTTCACCTTCTGTTGCTGCCTTCTATTATTACAGAATACAATTATAACAATTATAACAGAATGAATAGATGAGTATTCTTTTTGCTGTAAGTTTGGCTTTGGCTATTAACTCTTTGATTTACCATGACTTTTGGAGTGATTGACTTACAACGTACAAACGTTGTCTGGTTATCACTCCAAAAACTCCTCACACATTTTAATATAGATTTGAATTCATAACTGATAACTTTAAATGCATTTATCTCTGAACGAGTCCTAGAAACGGTAAAACGTGAAAAGGCTGTTTGTCAAATTTATTTATATATAAAAAAACATAGCATCAACTCAGTTTATTTTTTCACTTAAGCCGTCTTTGGATGTCATTTGTTTGCACAAATTCACAACAGAGGATTTTCTATAAATGATTTCATTAGTGTTGAGCCTAATGGGAACAAGCTTAGTGACCTTCTGAGCCTACTTAACTGTCAATCTGTCAAAGAGTTAAGAGAATGACTGAAGCTTTGCTATGCATAGTAGCTTATCAGTGCAGCCAGTGAAAGATTACAGGTGAACTATTTTGCTTTTTCTTATGTTCAGTTTTTTACTGAAAGGAGTCCTAGACACTCCTCCATCACCTGGCCTTACTATCTCCTGTCTCCTGTCTGTCAGAAGCATTTTCACACCCATCACTGACTATGACAAAGCCACATGTCCAATGACATAATTATAGCCAAGATCAGTTTAAAGTAGGCCTTTAAACTGACACTCAGAACCTCTGTAATGACTGCAGTCATTGAAGGGCACTTGATGGACTCTGCCCTTCACAAAGTCATCGTCAACCTCTATCCTGTATCCACCTTCTGTGGCTCGTCATATTTAATTAATAGCATGGCCAATCAACTCGGCCTATCCTGTCCCATTGTGCTTCTCAGCTCTGTGCAAACTTAACTAAATTAAAAATAATAGAACAACAAAATGGAAACTACCCACTAATGATATTCCTGTTTCTTGTCCCCATGTTTCTGCCCATGTTTTTAAGAACTTTGCTAATTAAACTAGTTAACCATGCTGCACTGTTGACAAGGGATTGAAGATGACATAATGTCTTTTTTTTAACTGGGCAGTTGGTGAGGCAGATGGCAGAGGAATAACAGACCATTTGAAATGTTCCTAATTTGTGGTGATTAGCCTCGGTACCCAGGCTTTTTATGTTCATTTGCATTCGGCTCAATAATTCTCCCGACCTTTGAAATAAATACAAAGTCAATACCTAATGGGACCTTTCGTAGTTAAAGGAGGAGTTCAACCATTTCCACGCACATTTGTAAATTTGCTACTTTCAAATGGCCAGAATGTACAGGGTTCTATGTGTATTGTGTATGTTTTGTGATAATAATCACAATCTACAAAGTAACTACAGTTTTATAATAATTATAGTGGAGTCAAAGTACAATAATACCCTCTGATATGCAATTGCGTATTAGTACTGATACTCCACTTAAAGTGTATATAAGCAACAAATTGCAGAATTTGAATGGCATTTTTTTCCTTCTTTATCTTCTTTGTCTTACACCATCTCATTATTAGATCGCTTCTTGAAAATACTGTATCTATTATCTGTGACAACCATAGGAGACGCAGTGGCCCTTTAAAAATCATAGTCATAGACCACCTCCACATTTGACTCCACCAGTGCTCCCTTTTGCTTTAATCAGAGGCAGCTCAGCAAGGCTCTTCCTGATTGGCTAGCAACTAGTCCCCGTGGGAATATTTGTTAGCCAATAACAAAGCTTACAGGGATTTCTTTGGAGGCCTCCTACAGCCCCTAGAGGCGTCAAAAATATATTTTTTTGGACATGATCTAATTAAAGGAAGACTTTGTGAAAAACACAAGAACAATAAAAAAAAACAATGTAGTTATTATTTTGACCATAGAATTACATGTAGGAGCTTTAAGCAAAACAATATCTTGTACATTGTACTTGAAAGCAGTTCTTGCACTAAATGCACTGCCTTGGAATAACAAAAGTTTCCATGGAAACAAAGTGCCATATTATTCTATTATTCAGAGTAGTCCTTTCCCATTATTTGTTTATTATCAATGTTATTATTGAATGGAATATTTTGTCATGCTCCTACGCTACAGGTGTTCGCTGTGCGTGGGAGCTCGGAGAGAGTGTTCTCAGGGAAGACATTTGAATCCATTATTACTAACTCTTTGTCTTATCCCTCACGTCGCTCAGAGAGAGAGCGAGGGAGGGAGGGGAGGGGAGGGGGTACATACAATACAAATACATGTACACACACATGGGGGAGATAAAGTTGAATAGCGGATTGTGACACTGAAATGGAAGGAGAGGCACAGGGAGAGACGTGGCCCGAAGAGATACGCCAGATAGAGTGAAGCAGAGACAGCCAGATGATGGAGCAAAGCCATTATTAGTTTAGTGCATTGCTGTAGGGACGGAGGGAGTGTAGAAATGCATTATGGATCGCGTTTCCGCAAGGTATATATAATATACGGCTGCAGACAGAGACTCTCTCTCCGTACACCGCAAGATATTATGGGTGAATGAAATTACTTTAACTTGACACATGGTCGGCACCGGTCCAGCAAACCCCGGAGCGGCGCGTTCACATGCAATCACAATCAACGGAAATAGAACGCATGCACCCACCACCACTTCAGAACACATTTGGGTTGTTTTGGCGTTGAACGTAAACTGAAACTGAAAGTCAAACGCATCAATCTAAAGTGACCCCAAACTTTTCTGACAAGTTTGGGCCAAACATGATGAAATGATGTGTAACTGACTGAAGCTTGATTGACTGAAATCAGTGCTAACAGTGGACTTAAAAGGGATATTTATTCTATGGTATTCAGCGCTCAAACATCTGCGCTTGTCCCCTCTGGGGACTATACAGATGGAAATTAGCATTCTTGCTAAATTCTGTGTATTTGCATGGCATTTTGTTTGTTTATATGCAGTATCCATCCAAATAAACATACATAAATACATTTGCCAGTGAGCAATATCCTGCATCATATCTTCAAGTCAAGAAAATTCTGTTGATAATTCAGTAAGAAGAGGAGAGACAGCAAAATCTATTTCCACAGCATGCATCGCAATGGTTGGACAAACGGTCGTGTCGGAGGGCCAATGGTCGCGATGGGTGGTGCGGCCGTTTTAAATCAGTTGGGTCATCATAAATTAGTTGTGACCAGTGAAAACGTTTGACGTTTTCGTGACCGTTGGGACACCGACCGGTAGTAACATGGTCGATCTTCAGTAGCCTTGATCTCCAGGCTTCCATCCACGCTGTGAGATAAAAGCCTGGACGCAGGGTACCCCAAAACCACTATGACAAGGCTGGAAGTTGCCGGATGTTGTAATTTTTCAGCCAATCATGGTGCGGTGCTCCCGAAAATTAATACCCCGCGGAAGCGTTTAGTTCTCTCTTTGTGCTCGCAAAGCTGTTGCACTTTGCACACTTCTATAACTTCTTTGTTTGTTGGATTTTTTTTTTTTTTTAAATAAGAGTGAACAAGTCAAGACACTAGTGAGGACTGAACAGGGTTGCTTCTCAGTGGTCGTGTGCTTCTCTGGGGTCGTTGCTTCTCTGGGGACTGAAAATACAGTAACTTCCGCAACTACCGTTCATAGTCTCAAAGGCGCACCGTTAGCCCAGGGTGCAGCGTGTCCATAAATGGGCACCGTGTGCTCACTGGTTGCTGCATGCCCATTGATGTGGCGAAAAAAAGAGACAACGACAGATGGAGAGACAGGATAGACCGTTATGCAGTCCACGGTGTAATGAGGCACTTTAAACTCCAGTGCTGAGGAAGGTAACACACACAATGACGGTGTGGGTTGTTGTGATATCCGCGGGCATTCGCCCACTGAGTGTGTGTGTGTGTGTGTGTGTGTGTGTGTGTGTGTGTGTGTGTGTGTGTGTGTGTGTGTGTGTGTGGGGGGTGTATACAAGTTGTTAATTAGCACAGCGCAGGCACGAGTGAGAGAGCTTCCAGCCAGAGTTGTCCACAGAGGGACAGATGGGATTGCAGACAAACCTGGAAACCGACAGAAAGTAATGAAACGCGGAGAGAAAGGACCTCCGTCAACAATGTCAACAAGGGACGGTTGGGCGGCACCCCGACCCGCGCGCTCAGACGGAAACGTCTAGACAAGACGAGCAATTAGAATGATGAAGAAGACGGTGCACACGATGTGAGAGAGGAGACGAATGCAGAATATACGGAATGGAACAGCTGTCTAGGGAGGGAGGGAGGGAGAGGTTTGGCAGAGGAGGATGAAGACACTCATGGATTTGAAGGAAACGGAAAGATTAAAGGGGAATTCCACCCATTTTCAACTTTTTTTCTGAGAGTGTACAAATGCAACCAAATTAACCCGTTCCATTTGTACGCTCTCGGAAAAAAGAAGCGTCTAAAGAAATCCATTAACATGGTGAAATGGTTTCACCATGTTCGTGACTTTCTTCAGACCTCCATTTCTTGGGAACACAGAATGGGGGATACTTTTTATCATGTCCACCCAGCACCTCTAGGGTATATGTACTAATGACATATTAGAATGTTGAAAATGGGTGGAATTCCCCTTTAACGGAATATATTGCATAGAGGCGGATGGACCAAGGGTGTCATGAGCAACATGGGCACAGGGGGGGAGGAGAGAGAGAGGAAGGGTGGGGGAGGAGGCAGAAGAAAAGAACAGAAGCGCAGCAGAAAGAGAATGAACAGCTCAAGGTCAAGGTCAGACTCCATGCCGGTTCACAGAAACCAGAGAGAAATGAGGAGACAGGGAAGAGGTGGGCGCAGGGGGCAGACAGATGGGGGGAGAGAGAGAGAGGGGGGGGGGGGGGAGGAGAGGGTAGGGTGTGCAGGATGGGAGTGTGTCGAGGTTTTGCAGAGACCCAGAGAAAACTGAGATAATGCAGGCTGAGGATGAAGATTAAGGAGAAACAGAAGAGAAGAAAGAGGAGGACGATGATTCAGTATGTGGAGTGACCGCCCAGAATAAATACAAGTTTAGAGAGGGAGAGAGGGAGAAAGAGAGGGAAAGAGAGGGAGAGAGGAGAGAGAGAGAGAGAGAGAGAGAGAGAGAGAGAGAGAGAGAGAGAGAGAGAGAGAGAGAGAGAGAGAGAGAGAGAGAGAGTAGAGACAGAGTGATGGAGGGTCAGTGTTAATTGTTATAGTCTCGCTTTCACCTTGAGACCTCTCACATCCTATCAACACACACACACACACGCACACACGCACACACACACACACACACACACACACACACACACACACACACACACACACACACACACACACACACACACACACACACACACACACACACACACACACACACACACGGCTTGCCATCTCTTTCCAGTGATGTGGACAGGCCAAATAGAGAGTAATGGTGGTGCAGCATTGTGGTCAAAGAGGGAAAGAGAGAGAGGTAGAGAGCAGGTAAATTGTTTCAAATGAGTGTTGCTGCCACAGGACTGTTGCTGTTGTTGTGTATATTTCTGGAACAGCTGAAGTACAGGTGCATTGTATGTATATTTTATGAATGTATGTATGTAAGTATGTATGTACTGTATGTATACATGGGCCATTTTGTTATTTTTATTAATATGAAAGCTGAAAAATGAATGGATGCAAATATTATACGTTGTATTGTACATCTATAAAACACATATGATATACCATAATATTTAGTTTAAAAAAAACCTTTACCTTATCCCATGTATGACATCACTCCGCTTGTAGTCCAGCTATGAAAAGCATCAAAGAATGCGCTTTAAAATATTTAAAACATTGCTATGATATTTGTTGGTTGCTATGCTATGTGTTGTTTGCTTTTCGTTTGCAGCACATTTAGCCATATCATGTGTTATATCAGCCTGGGATCCTTACAACCACTGAGTTCTCTCTATTTCTGCTGTTCATCTCGCATCATTTATTTATCATTTATGTTCCGTTTGATTGCATTATATAACGCTAACCCATTGTAGTCTTCAGTGGGCTAAATATATCCTATAGCCATCTACTCTACAACCAAAACAACAGCAGCATAAGAAACCTGACACATAGCACTGTCCAACACACTTAGCGTCCAGCGTCCAAACAGGACGGTAGAGTTGTGTTAGACTGTGACAGGCTGCTGGTACATAATTAATGGCTCCTTTGAGCGCTGCTGACATATGTCTGTCATGATCATCACATTCTGCCAGAGAGACTGGATGGGGGAGACCCATCCAACATTGACTCCATTTGTGCACACAATGATGCACACAGTGGCGTCCTATAGCACTTGGGTTTTCATTTCCTGCGTGAAAAAGCAAAAAAAAATAATGATAAAAAACTGTCTATCTGCTATTTTTGCTGTTACAGTATGTAAGAGTCCTTGGCACGAACATGCTTGATAACGGCTTGACATAGAAGCATGGGTTTTTCAGAAAACTTCCAAAGGCTTTTGCAGAATCGTCCTTGGGTCTAAATGGGTTAACTTCACCCGTTCTGGGTGTCAGAATACCAAAAGGCCAAGAATTCTGTTGTACTTTAGCATCGAAAATATCAGATCTTCAAGCTCGGGGCCATCGAGTGGCGCACCATGAGCTTGTAGGTCTGCTATTTTTTGAAAATGTGAATGCAGATTTTTGTATTGTTAATAGCTAGCTAGTGATTATGGTGGTACTTGGATAGACTAATATGTTCTGAGGTGGTACTTCAGTATAAAATGGTTGACATTTAATGGCCGTTCACCCCTCCTTATCTCTCTACTTCTCTTCCTCTACTGCAGAAGTGCATTTATTATTTTTACGTCATGCTTCAGTTCGCCCTATCCAGCCATTCTCTAATAGAAATAAAACCCTGTGGCTGAAGGCCAAGTTCTGTGAAATGCTTCTACAAATGTGCATTTGAGAAATGGGACAATCAAGTTCCATATATATATATATATATATATATATATATATATATATATATATATATATATATATATATATATATATATATATATATATATATATATATATATATATATATATATATATATATATATATACATATATTTTCCCCAGAAACTGCCCCATCCTAGCCAGATAACACGCTCATCATATTGGTTGGATTCATGTATACAACTCAATTTCAAATGAAACTCTGCGTATTATTACGATGTGGTATTGAGGCGCATCCTGCTGACAGGACAACAGTCATCTCATGGACTGTATACATTGTATAAACACTGTGTATACAATGTACTTTTCTTGTACTGTTCTTTTATCTGCAAGCTCACTGTATCCTGCCTTCATTTGGGTTGAGACACATTCTGAGCATGAAATACCACTAATAAGAGAGGCTGATAGCGAGATCATTTTGCGGCCTCGACCTAGGTCGCGACTGTTTTTAAAACGGTTTAACCCTTTCAGGAAAAAGGTAAAAAAAGGTGCAGTCCCCCACCCCCTACCCCCAGACCTTTTCCTCAAACCACCGCGACGGTGGACTAGCTTGTTGAAATATTAAAAATGAGAGCCAAGTACTTCACGATATGCCGCCCTGCCAAATATCTCTTGTACTGTTGAACTGAGCTGGGTATAACCAAGTACCTTTGTGTAACATCTGCCAGATTGCCATGTGCACCGCCAAAGAGCCACAAGGGGTGAAAACATTGTTATCCTCTTCATGTCCTGAACACCTTTTTTCCTGGGAGCTACCATACAGTGTGCAAACTTTTTTTTTTCATCTACACACACACACGCACGCACGCACGCACGCACGCACGCACGCACGCACACACACACACACACACACACACACACACACACACACACACACACACACACACACAGTTACAATGACTACACTTTACATCCTGATATCACATGTAGGGGAGGGACACTATTCTAAAAATACAATAACAATGTTATTAATGTCGGGAAATAAAGTCTTAGAGCAGGGGTTTTCAACGGGTGGTCCGGGGACCACCAGTGGTCCTTGAGAGGGTTCCAGGTGGTCCCCAGCTAAGTAGTTTAACCAAATGTAACTCTTGAGAACGTAAAAATGAAACCAAATGGACCCTGGCGGGTCCATTTGGTTTCATTTTTACACT
>CM076977.1:14951445-15021445 GCA_039105355.1 Benthosema pterotum
GTAGGGATCTGTGCCTCTGTTGCACACCATTAATAAATTAAACACAGACTATAGGAATAAATGGGGGTGTCAGGGTTCATGTGTCACTGTAATGGCGCTGTAATTTTGTGCTAATTTGTATAAAAGCGCTAATGGTTTAGCTAAGGTGCCCAAGCCGGCGACCTTTCGTGTAACATTCGGCGCTTTTAGCCAAATTAGCGTGAAATGGCCCTTCTCTCCCCCTATGCTCCTCCGCTATCCGTGCTATCTGCTGTGGTGTTATCCATTCGTTTGGCAGGTCTGGGCATTAGAGCAGGTGATCAGGCGTCCACCTTTCTAACCAGGCCACGGTTGGCCCCTTGGCAGGCAGCTCGTTCCCAACTGTTTGTTTTCGTACGTTTTCTTTTATTTATTTATTTTAGAACAGAGCCGTTATATAACTCTCATAAGTCTTTCGGGGATAGATCAGTGTTGCAGACAGTAGATCTCTGTTGAATTCTAACAACACTGAGAATGCTCCCCCCCCGCCCCTCCCCTAGTACTTAGACCAACTGTCTGTTTCTCTCTCTCAATAGAAGGAAAATGATTCCATGGTGACCCCTCTATCGCTGAAGTGGTTCCGATTATTGCAGCAGGTTTTTTTTTTCCTATCTGTGATGTATGTGTGCATGCACGAGGGGGGGGGGGGGGGGGGGGGTGTGTGTGCATGCATGCGCGGATGTGTGTGCACTTGTGAGCCCGGGTTGCTTCTTTGCGAGACAGAACAGATGGGTTTTTAATGTAGAAAACAGAAATGATTCGCACCGTGATGACTCGATAATTATACCGCAGCTGAAGTAAGGGATGGATGGAGGCGGAGGAGGAGGGAGGAAGTGGTAAATAGCTAGATAAGTGGAGACTGGGATGAGATGAGAGGAGCAGAGTTGGAGATGCAGTGGCAATGGACCAAGTGAGGTCACATGAAGGAGGGGTGTTGGAGAGAGGTGTTTATGCTGTAAAATAGAGCAGGTGGGCACTTTCCCCTCAATGGGCGATACAAAACAACTATAACTAGTCATGGTATCAATATTAATAATATTGTATGAATGAAAAAGGGATGGAAAATAGCTATAGAAATAGCCGAAACAAATGTATTTTTGTTGTTTTCCTCTGAATTATTTCCTTATTTATAAGTGTTTTTGCTTTGGGCAATTATTTTTCCCAATGGGCCAAATGAGAAAGTATAACAGTATGTTGTAGGAATGGCAACAGGTAACCGGATAGCCGGTAACAAACACGATCCGGTTAGTGACCCGCTTAGTCCTGTCAGCTAGCCGGATAGGAAATTAACTGTTAAAATTAACTGACATTCCTAGTCCCTAGTATTATTATTCGCTATGGCTCAGTAAATAAATGGCTCAGTAGTTCATGTTTTTGATAACTCTGCATTCGGCGTCAGAATTTCTTTTTTTTTTCATGTTTGACAAGGAAGTCAACAGGTTGTCAATCCCATGCAAGTCACACCAGCGAAGGGATTGTGTGAAACAGGCTTCAAAATAAAACCAGTGCAGTTTTAGTACACGCATAAGGTAAAATTAGAATGTGTGTTTTATTTTCTAATAACAATAATAAGTAACTTTCATGTTCCACAGGCCTGTCTAGAATAGAATAGTTTTAGTAGTTAGTAGAAAACAGCTTCTGTAATAAATAACAAAAAAAGATATGGGGTTGAGAGGAGAGACAACAATGTTTTTACAGTGTCTGACAGACTGACACGCTAAGACTTTTTGGCTTTAAACCCTTTAAGATGCCTTTAAAATCACTTAAGCGTATCTGCGTTTCCTCCTTATCAAGTAAGCATGCGCCAGCATGTACCTAGAGGTCGGGTTTACACACGCTGTTTGTGTTATTCCCAAGTGGCGTTAAAATGTATCTGAGTATTGAGCTTTATTTACTGAGACCCGCCGAGCCTCTGGCAAGGAAACAAACATCGAAACACGATGGCAAGAAGAGTCGTCGACGACGACTGAGATAAAGGGATTTGACAAGGCCGAAGAACAATGAGTGGGGGGGGGGCACATAATGGGATGTAGAAATGTGAAAATTGGAGCAAAGATGTTTGTCAGGATAGTGGAGGTTGTGATAGAGCGGTATGCAGGGCGGAAGGTATGAAGATAGTAGGAAAGGACAGGGGAGAGTTATCTGCCTTCCTCTTGAAAGACGAGGACAACAGATCAACAACACAAACATGCCCGGCAGCATATGTGCATACGTGTGTGCTTGTGCGTGTGTGTGTGTGCGTGTGCGCGTGTGCGCGTGTGCGCGTGTGCGCGTGTGTGCGTGTGTGCGTGTGTGTGTGTGTGTGTGTGTGTGTGTGTGTGTGTGTGAGTGTGTGTGTTGTAGAGGTTTTAGATGCTCCCAGACTCCCTAAAGACACACAGGATCGGTGAGAAGACAGAGAGGATAGGAGATAGTCTCGGAGAAGCCCAGAGGGATAACCCCCCTTCACAGAAATGTTTTTTTGAGTGCCATTGTAAGACAACACTCGGGATGCTAAATCGCTGTTGTTAATCACCCATTGTTAATGCCGTGCAGTATTTAGCCACACAAAGGTGCAGAATTAAGGCCTGCGTGTCAGGTCGAAGAGCCCGACTCGGTTGTGTGACCGTAATGAGAGGTAAATGATAAAACGAACCGCTTGACGTTGTACATGCACTGGCCACTTACTTCTATTGTAGTTGAGCCGTGCACGGAAAGACTTTAATCTAATCTGCTGTACGGACCTTTCTGCTTTTACAGATGTTTTTCTCTCAGTGCTTCACAGTATGCATGTGGAAGTGTAATTAACTCAGCAGGTCTGAGAATCACGTCGCAAAACCGCTGAAAGGGTGCAATCCAGCCGAGGCTTCTGATTGGTCTGTGGTGCGGGTTGAGGAAAACTCCAGCATGTTGTTTATCAATGCACACACTGTGCAGCTACTGTTGTCCTGCGACATCCCCTGAATTCACTAAACCTTCCTCGCACAGCCCTCATGTTTTTACTACTGAATCTGACAGTGGACCACTGAACTAACGATTATTTTCATAACCGATTCATTGGATTATGACTTATTTAGCTATCACCTTAACGGAGGATTCCACCCATTTTCATAAACATGGTGAAACACAGCCTGATGATGTCATCAAGTCAAGTTGTGTTTCACCATGGTAATGATTTTTTTCAGACCTCCATTTCTAGAAAACACAGAATGGGGGAACATTTTAATCAGGGCCACACAACATAGAAGTTATACTAATTAATGACAGTAAAATGTTGAAAATGAATGGGTGGAATTTGTTGCACTTAACACTGAAAAAAAATGTTTTTAAGTGAGAAAATGAGTAAAAACTTCAGCGATTAGTTGACGAACCACAAATTGATTGCTAAATAGTTGACAACTTATGCAGAGTGGTGCTGGCTGAGGACATAACAGCAACAATATAACAGGTAACATTATGAAAAGTGAGTCAAGCAGCCTCTGTTCAGGAACCCAGTCCATGCCACTGCTGGTCCATACAATTGGTTTTCTCCCAGGACAGCCCTATCCAGGCTCTCTAGGGCAGTGCTTCCCAAACCTTTTCGTGTCAAGGAATCCCAAATTGACACTAATTAGCCCATGGACCCCCATAAGAGAAGATCTTTATGGCTCTAACAACCCACTGACCCAGTAATTTCAAGGTCCCCAAGTTTGACGTGCATATTAGTCTACAGACCACCGCCTTTCAATCTCTGAGGACCCAATTTGTATTTTAAAATCAGTGTTAATTTAACTCTTGAGTGTACAAATGGGACCAAATGATTCATTAAGGTCCATTTGTCTCAGAGTTACAGACCCATAAAGGTCCGTTTGGTTCCAAAGTATCATTTAGCTGGGGACCCCTTGGAACTCCCTTAAGGACCCCACTTTGTTCTAAAGGAGCTACCATTAGGAACAGATATCACAGTGAAACACTGAGCTTTGTTAGAGTCTCCTACTTTCAATATAACTCCTCATAGAGGAATTGCTGTGAAAGCCAAAACCCCTTTGCTTTGAGCAGCTTTGAAAGTCATGAATTCCAAACATCTTAACCACTAAACCAAAGGCAGATCCCTATGGACTGGCTTTTGAGGCCATCAGACTGAGGCTCTGAGTCGCTGCTTCCACATGGGGATAACGCAAAAAGGAATATTTTGTGCTTTTACCACAAAAAAGTCCATTTAATCGGTTCTCCCTGGGTATTTATACAAACTGTTACCAAAAGCAGTATAATCCAAAAATGTCTAAGCGTTTTTTTTTTTTTTGTTTTTTTTTTACTGTAAAACCAAACGGTCTCCTAGCTTTCAAACTTAGAAATAAAATAATCTCTCTAAATAATTCTAGGAATGTGTGTCTGTCTGTCTGTTACCTGCGCAAATGCACTATGCAATGGGGATCGCCCACACATGCCACGGCGCACGGACAGCCTCGATGAACCTCGCGTAGCACAGCCCTGTTAACCAGCACCAATGTGCACTACGTACAAACACCAAATATTTTACCAATCATTTTAATTTAATAGATTTGCATTAAAAGCTCATCGCCGCGCAGATCACGTGACACGGACACACATTTATTTGTGGTCACAGTTTGTCGTGCAACACGGGATCACCTCCCCTTGCGTTCTCTGTCCTCGCTGCTCCGCCTGACACACGGCGTGATGACATAACAAGCTACTGCGGTCAGCTACGAGGCTACGACTTTTTTCTACTACCACTGAAATCTACACGTTTGGATATTCATTACGCGCGGCGACCATGGCATCCACTTCTCTCAAAACTTTTACACAGAAAAGTTACAGGACCACACAGTACAGTGCTTAGCCGTTAGCCATCGTTTAGCTTGACACAGCTGTGACTCAATCATGCCTTCCACACCGGGCAGCGAACCCCGTCTCCAGCGTACACGCTACTACGGTCACCTACAAGGCTACCACTTATTTCTTCTACCACTGAAATCTACACGTCTGGATATTCATTACGCACGGCGGCCATGGCATCTACTTCTCTAAACCTTTACACAGAAAAGTTAGGGGACCACACTACAGTGCTTAGCCCTTGCCTAGCGTCTTAGCTCACATCAATTGCATTGCTTTTTATTGAACGGGAGCCAATTGCATTGCTTTTTATTGAACGGGAGCGCTCAAGACATAGCTTTGACGCAATCATGCCACCGGCCAACCCCGTCTCCAGCGTAGGGTTGTTCAGTGCGTGCACAAACACAACACTGTGGATAAACGAACGAGGAGCACCAAATGCCCCAAATACACCACGTATAAATGAAACGCAACAGGGCACACCAGTGCATTAGGGCGCAGTTCTGAAGTTCCGAACACGCCCCAAATAGCCTGTCTACAAGCTCACATCAACGGTTGCTTGAGCCATGCGTTTCCCCAGCCAGAGCTAAAACACACACACACACACACACACACACACACACACACACACACACACACACACACACACACACACACACACACACACACACACACATTGTGCACACAATTTACCCTAGCCTTTCATCTGTGCGACTCACAAAATATATTAGGGAGTAGCCTACCAGGCTGTGTGACTGAGCACAGGCTACTTTATATGTAGGTATGTAGGCCTATAGGTCTATAACATTACTTTTGTGCCCAAGTTCAACCCAACTTTCCAACATCACCAATTCCCTCCCTATCAATCTACACATCATTTCCAGATCATATATTTCACAACGGGTATAGGGCTAGTAACAAAAATTAAAGATAAATGAAGGTCTGTGAGCATAGTAGCATTCCCTACACACACGCACACACACACACACACACACACACACACACACACACACACACACACACACACACACACACACACACACACACACACACACACGCACGCGCACACACACACACACACACACACACACACACACACACACACACACACACACACACACACTAGCCTTTTGTTTTCATGAATAGCATGACTAAGATTTCAACACTAGTTTTTGTTTTCATGATTTGTTGACAAAACAAAGTCCTGGGCCGTCTGAAGGACAAAGCAAGTGTCTGTCTGCAGGGACACAGCTACAGCATCAAAGTAGATCTCTAGAGGGTGAAAATAAAAAATATATAGCTATACAGTATATGTATTTTGATTTTTGGCAAAAAGTTGCCCCGATTACGTTTAATGTGTGGGACATTGGGTGGTGTGCAAGGCCTGTGATGTTTGAATATGGATTTGAATTTCTCAATGAAAAATAAAGAGTATATCTGTGCTTGCAGCCCTGTGTCTGGTTTAACTTTTAATGAGCGGGGAAGGATCATCATGGGTATGCAGTAGTATTTTTACATACTTTAAAACATGCCTGGAGGGGGGATTTTCATGCTGATGCGAGTGGAGTCGCCTGACTAACCACCTAAATGATACATCCCTGCTTACCCTCTGAATGCACCTCACTCAGAGACACACAAGTCAGTCTAAACGTGTTGCTGAGAATGGCACAACTGATTGCAGAACCAAGGTTGGTCCTTCGTTTTAGCGATGGTCATATGATTGGTATTTGAAGATCGGAAGTATCACTGGAAATTGACTTCCTATTGCTTTACCAAACATATGGGTCCATGAGGCCACCAAAGCACAGGTTTGTTCTTACCACTACATTTAGAAATCCACAAAGATAATTGGCAGGTGGTCTCCCCGATGGTCTGGTAGCAGGAGACTACCTCACCTTATGTAAGCTGTAGTAAAGCTACAGTTTAGGAACACCACAGGCCAGCTGCCTTAGCAGATTATCCAGTAGCATAAACAATTTGGATGAAACCAGAGAACTTGATCAGCCTCACTTAAACTCAGTCAGTCACCCTGGTGCCTCTTCCACTCGTAGTTAATTAACTTAACAAGCGTTTCAAGCGAAAATTTCCTTTTTTTAGCTTAGTGAAACAATCCTCGCTAGAGGCATCAGAGCAGCCGGAGAGCCGTGTTTATTGATGCGGAAATATTTGGGTGTTGGGCCTTCGCTGCATCTAGATGAGCAAGCTGGAGTGCAATGTTTTTTTGCCCGACATATCACTACTGGTCCGATACACCTTAAAGTAACCTAACCATCTGGCTAACGCTAACCTCCCACGGGGGTGACGCCTCAACCGAACCGTCAGTCCTATGATATGTCTTACAGACGTCTTGCTCACAGCAGGCTGAATACTAGCAATGCTATGTCTCTATGGTGGCTCCACCGACTGTGATGGCTGTGATCGGCATTTATCTCCAAATTGAGGCTTAGATGAGATGCGAGGTGAGATATGTGCAAGGCTTCCCTGACAGTGATCTCATGACTTGCTCCACGACTTCCTTACATAATGAATCAATAGAGATGTGAGAGTGATAATTAATTACTCACATCATGTGCTATCCTGTCCCCCTTTACCGATCTTTCAAAACCAGGGATGTAAAACTCAAATACACAGCAGGCCAAAATAGAAAAATTGGTTTAAGTTGAGGGCTAGAGCCACTGGACTGTGTTTCAACACACGGGCACACATGGGCAAAAGTAACTTTCATTCTAAAATCAAAGTCCCTTAATGACGATGCATTCATTAAAAACTGGTAATGTGTGATTAAAGCTCTGTTTTCTGCTCCTATGATACTCACCAAGTGCTGCTTGCTTTCTGGGTAAAACGAGAAAGTAAATCAATTTAGTTTTTCTTATCATGGTGTGTGCAGTTTTCTAGAGGGCCAGTTCTAACGGTAATTAAATATAATCTTGCGGGCCGATTTGGCCTCTGGGCCTTGAGTTTGGAATATATGCGAGTCTAAACACCTGACCTGACACCCACCCTAGTATGATCAGCTCTTCTTTTCTATCTCATGCACTCAGTGGGGCTCCAAACACCTCTGCCCTTCATTTGTTTAATTTTTCCGTGCCTCTGTTCTTACCACAGTCTGTGACTATCGACTAATTTCCCTGATACCTGTTGTATTTGTCCTAACGCTCTGGAAAATCTAATTGTATTTCAATGGCATTGCTTGCTTGCTTGCTTGCTTGATTGATTGATTGATTGATTGATTGATTGATTGAAACAGCAACAGAGCACAGTCAAACACTTTGCTGTTTGTGGTTCCCCTTCCATTCAGATGACATGTTTAGCCTCGCATATTTGACAGTCGGGGACATGGATATGGCTGGGGAAATATGAGTTAAATGGGAAGTCCACCCATTTTCAACATTCTAATATGTCATTAGTATACCCTAGAGGTGCTGGGTGGACATGATAAAAATGTTTCCCCATTCTGTGTTTACGTAGAAAAAGAGGTCTGAGATGTATTTTCATGGAATTAAAACCATGCCATAATTAATTCGTAACTGTAATTAATAATCCGTAACTGTAATTAATAATCCGTAACTGTAATTGTGCTCCGTGTCTCTGCAAAATAAATCCAGTATTAATTACTATCTGTAATTTTTTTCTGTATATCTGCAAAATAATCTGTGTCAAATTTTGCATGTGTAGAAAACAATTTGTAAGTTTGTATTTGCTGTTTGTATCACTGCAAAATTTCACAGGTGTAGAAAACAATTTTGCAGTGGTGAGGTTTGTATTTTTTGTATTTGCAGCTTTCAATCACTGCAAAATCGTTTTGTATCTCTGCAAAATAAATATTGTGGTCTGCACAACAACGATTGCGGTGACATCTGCTGTTCAAGTACAACACCACACATCTACAGTTTAAAAAAACACAGTTCAAAAAGTTACGAATTTTGGCAGTGTCTTCACTTCACCGCGGAGAGCCAATCAGCAGTTGGCTTACTCAGCAGTGCACCATTTTGATTGGTTGGCCAAAGGAAGCAGTCTCGCCAATCCCAGTCATTCATAATACATGAATATGAGATCCCATTGTTGGGAAGTACAGAGGTCTAATGGCGGCTGTTCTATAGCCCAGCACAGCTTTAGTGATCTTAAATCCCTTTATTTTAGATTGTTTTGTGTAATAGTAATGCATAAACATTGCAGAGACTTTAGACGTTTCTGTACAATGGTTTAAAACTGCACGAGGGTATGCTTAAAGTATCTTATTTAAACAGGGACAAACTCTGACTGCAGTTTCTGCCCCTCAATGTCGCCCCTCCACCCTCTGACAGCTGTGTGATTGCTGTGCTAGCACACAGCATTAGCATAACTATAGCAGTTCTGACAACAGCTATGTGATTGCTGTGCTAGCACAGCATTAGCATAACCAGCAGTTGTGACAACAAAAGAAGAACATTTGAGGAAAACTCCACTATTTATATACTATCGTTTTGACAGATACCATTAGTCTGTTGGCTTGTGTATAATCTAAATATCAGATAAATGTGCATTAGCGAAAATATAACCAGTGTTATTTTAGCAATTCTATTAAAGCTAACAAATATAAGACTTCCGGTGCTGATCATTTCAAAATAAGACAATTCACTGGGAGACGGCTTGGTTGCCATGTAGTGCCATGTAGTTGAGAGAACAACAAGCAAACTGGTCTATTCAAATGACTGTTGCAGCTATAGTCAGTGTTGTAGTGGTACGTTAAGAAGTGGGGGGATGCCTCTTAAAGGAAAATTCCACCCATTTTACGATTTTTTTCTGAGAGTGCACAAATGTGTTCCATTTGTGCACTCTCAGAAAAAAGGAAACTCATTAACATGGTGAAACACATCTTGATGATGTCATTAAGATGTATTTCACAATGCTAATGATTTTTTTTTCCTTTTGCCCCAAAAATATTTTAGAGAAGTGGGGGGACGCTGTCCCCCCGCGCCCCCCCTCCACTACACCCCTGGCTATAGTAATTCGTAAACGGTTTCATTCAAAAAATCATTAGCATTGTGAAATACATCTTAATGACATCATCAAGATGTGTTTCACCATGTTAATGAGTTTCCTTTTTTCTGAGAGTGCACAAATGGAACACATTTGTGCACTCTCAGAAAAAAATCGTAAAATGGGTGGAATTTTCCTTTAAGAGGCATCCCCCCACTTCTTAACGTACCACTACAACACTGACTATAGCTGCAACAGTCATTTGAATAGACCAGTTTGCTTGTTGTTCTCTCAACTACATGGCACTACATGGCAACCAAGCCGTCTCCCAGTGAATTGTCTTATTTTGAAATGATCAGCACCGGAAGTCTTATATTTGTTAGCTTTAATAGAATTGCTAAAATAACACTGGTTATATTGTCGCTAATGCACGTTTATCTGATATTTAGATTATACACAAGCCAACAGACTAATGGTATCTGTCAAAACGATAGTATATAAATAGTGGAGTTTTCCTCAAATGTTCTTCTTTTGTTGTCACAACTGCTGGTTATGCTAATGCTGTGCTAGCACAGCAATCACATAGCTGTTGTCAGAACTGCTATAGTTATGCTAATGCTGTGTGCTAGCACAGCAATCACACAGCTGTCAGAGGGTGGAGGGGCGACATTGAGGGGCAGAAACTACAGTCAGAGTTTGTCCCTGTTTAAATAAGATACTTTAAGCATTCCCTCGTGCAGTTTTAAACCATTGTACAGAAACATCTAAAGTCTCTGCAATGTTTATGCATTACTATTACACAAAACGATCTAAAATAAAGGGATTTAAGATCACTAAAGCTGTGCTGGGCTATAGAACAGCCGCCATTAGACCTCTGTACTTCCCAACAATGGGATCTCATATTCATGTATTATGAATGACTGGGATTGGCGAGACTGCTTCCTTTGGCCAACCAATCAAAATGGTGCACTGCTGAGTAAGCCAACTGCTGATTGGCTCTCCGCGGTGAAGTGAAGACACTGCCAAAATTCGTAACTTTTTGAACTGTGTTTTTTTAAACTGTAGATGTGTGGTGTTGTACTTGAACAGCAGATATCACCGCAATCGTTGTTGTGCAGACCACAATATTTATTTTGCAGAGGTACAAAACGATTTTGCAGTGATTGAAAGCTGCAAATACAAAAAATACAAACCTCACCACTGCAAAATTGTTTTCTACACCTGTGAAATTTTGCAGTGATACAAACAGCAAATACAAACTTACAAATTGTTTTCTACACATGCAAAATTTGACACGGATTATTTTGCAGATATACAGAAAAAAATTACAGATAGTAATTAATACTGGATTTATTTTGCAGAGACACGGAGCACAATTACAGTTACGGATTATTAATTACAGTTACGGATTATTAATTACAGTTACGAATTAATTATGGCATGGTTTTAATTCCATATATTTTCACCATGTTAATGGATTTCTTTAGACGCTTCTTTTTTCTGAGAGCGTACAAATGGAACCAAATGGTTTGGTTTGGTTGCATTTCTACGCTCTCAGAAAATATGTTGAAAATGGGTGGAATTCCCCTTTAAATCCTGCTACAATATCACAATATGAAGGACAACCATACATTTGCCTTTACATTGGTTCTGTAATCCAGTTATTTTTAAAATCTCCATCCACTTTTTTTTGTGAATTTATCTGTCTCCAGATGAATCAGTTGATATAAATTATTGGATCCATGTGGGATTAGTACAATATGTACTCTGTAGAGTATGTTTTTTCTTTTCCTTTTCTTTTTTTTTTTACCCGTGGCTATTTCTGCTCTGTTTATGTCGAACCGTCTTTTTTCCCTGTGCTGTTTTATTTTCACACTCACAAGCCAAAGACTGCATGATGCATATCACTGGGGAAAACAATTCGCACACACATACACACACACACACACACACACGCACACGCACACGCACACGCGCACGTGCACACATGCATGCACGCACGTGCACACGGAAAGAGAACTCACTGACAGGTCATTTCACAACAATCTAACCAAGGATCCTAGAGAGGGTAAAAAAGGAAGGTGGAAGAAGGATGGCGCAGAATAACAACAGATTTTTTTATATTGTGGAGGTGTGGGATGTTTGATGGGGGAAAAAAATCCTGATCACAAATTCCACATTTGTTCTTCTTTTTAGCAGCAGCATCCTCGAGGTTTTGATCAGCAGCATCTATGAGGTTTTGTTGCAGATTAATAGAAAAACTGCAAACCTCACATTTGTTTATTGACGTGTTCCTAACCAACTGCTAATGAGGGAGTTAAGGAAGCCCCCCCCACCCCCAAAAAAGTACACTAATTAGCCCATACACCCCCTTCTGAAAATAATCATCTAAATCAGTGGTTTTCTACCTTTTTGATACCAGGGCCCACTATTTATTCAGCATTTGAGCCACGGACCACCATTTGAGGACATTTAAGCCCAACAGACCCCAGAACTACAGATTTCTATTGCTTTTGTCCACAACACCAGCCTGGCTTTGGGAAACCAAACAGGCAAACATACAGACCAAAATGACCCATTAATCTTCTAGTTGTGTAGACTTAGGCTATTTAAGATGATGGATATTTTAACTCTTGAAAGTGTAAAAATGAAACCAAATGGACCTGCAAGGGTCCATTTGGTTTCATTTTTACATTCACAAGAGTTACATCTTGTTAACCAACTTAGCTGGGGACCATCTGGACCACCTGTTGAAAATCCCTGATCTAAATACATGCCAAGGACCCCCATACGAGAAGGTTTTTTAGAGCTCTAGCAGCAGTGATTCTCAGTCAGGGGCCTTTTTTTGCCATTAGGCAGACTAGGCAGTTGCCTGGGGACCCATGAGGGGAGAGGGGCGGCACCGGGGTGACCACCAGACATACTTAAAAAGGATTCCAGGCTAATAAGCCTCATATGGATAAATACATTATAATTGACCCTATAACTAGAATTGAACATTTAAAACACATATATGTTCTTTAGTTAAAAAACAGTTCAGATTTTTATCCCGTGTAGGGGAGCCATTTTACTGTACATGTCATAAGTGTGATGTTACAGGAGATCTTCCCTGGAGGGAAAATCTTGCCTGGGGCTCCAAATTGCTTAGAAACGCCAAGCTGTTCATCATCATTCTCATTTCAAAAGCCCCCGGTGTGACCTGAATTACTCTACAGGCGGCTCCCTATTTAATGGCATTTGCACACACTTCTGGAGAGATATTTGGTGAACAAATAATGAGTGCTTGAGACAACATCCCTAATGCCACCTCTCTCTCTTTCTCTCTCTCTCTCTGATGGAGAGTATGCTAGATATGAATACATAGTATACCTATCTTGAAGGTCAATGTGAGTCTGTATTTTAAGCTCAATCTTGAAATGAATGTGCGCTGTGTGTAGGTATACTACTAACCAATGAATGCAACCTCTGGTTGTCCTTCCCCTTCTCCTTTCTGTTGTCAAATTCCATTCATTCTGATGAAGGCCACACTGCTGAGCAGTACCATACAGCAACTCATGGGCTCCAGTATATATATTTTTTTGGTATTATACCTGCAGTCCAAGGTACTTTAATGTACTGTTTTTCATACATTTAAAAACTCTTTATGGGCCACTGAATTCAAGTATCATCCACTGAGTTGTTCAAGGTTTTTGGGGTGCGATTGAGGTGAGGAAAAAAGAGTTTGCTTTTATGCACAGCCCAGGATTCAAACTCAGGTCTCCCATGTGAAAGTCAAACATCTTCACCACTAGTCCAAAGGGCTATCCCTATGGACTGGGAGAGATTTTGATGTCATCAATCAGCGGCTCCGAGCCACAATGATTATGGTGATCTTGTACTGTACTTTGTAAATAATTTGCCTAAATGTCAACCATTTAAATTTTTAGGCTTTGTAATGGGCGTCTCTCCTCATTCAAGCAAAGAAGGATATTTTGTTATTTTTGTCCTATCTGTCTGTGAATGGCTAATCTCCGGCACTGCCTGAACAATTTTATCACTTGTTGAGCATACTATTGCTATGGATTGTCACATTGACAAACAACAAACATGCATAAATACAAATGTCACGGTACGTGAGAGGCCTGGGTTTTATTACGTACCCTGTTTTGGCCTTTTGTATTTTTAGTGTTTTACCTAATGTTTCCTTGTGTTTTGTAGTATATTATTCCTTGGTTCTTTTGTTGTTCATGCTTTGTGTACCTTTATTTTGTAGTAGTATTTTGTGCCTTCCTGTCTACCCCTGTACCTGTCTTATTTACTAGTCCTGTGATTGCCTGTGTTTCCACCTGTGTCCTCTTAGTTCCCCAGCCAATCCTGTGTTGATTTAGTCTTTTGTCCACCTGTGCCTAGTTCATCTGTGTCTATTTGTACTCCCCTGTATTTTCAGTTCTTTGCTAGTTCGTCACCAAGAGTCAAGAGTGTTCTGTTCCTTGTTCTTCATCTGTGTGTTTGTGTTGGTTTTTGGAATAAAAACCTTTCAATTCAAGTCCTGCCTACGCCTGACAACTGTCCTGCACTTGGGCCCTAAACCCCTGCCCTTGCACTGTGACAACAAAACGTTAAAGCACAGATAAATAATGTTTTCTTATGAGCACCGAAAGGTTACCGGTACATACTCTCTAGCTCTTATTCTACATACAGTATGTCATTATATCTCATTGTCTCTACCCTATATTCATGCCGTGTGAGTTTATCCACTGTCTATGTAAATTGGGCAACCTTTCATGACAATAATGTACCTATAACTGGATACCCCCCCACCCAGGTATAGGGCTAGATAGGGTTATTTCCATCTCATGTGGATCAGCCATCAGATAGCAGAGCAATCCAACTGATCTTCTGTACGTGTGAATGCTTTGTAAAGTGAGGCTTGACTGGAATTATCACTAAAGCAACAAACCTCAAAACAGCCAGGCTTTACCATGAATTTATGATTGTTGCCAGGCAACACATGCTGCAGCAATACACAGACAGAAAACACACTTGGGATTTATCTGGATATGTTTTAATCCAGACGTGGACACATTTTTTTTCACTTGAGAACTACTTTTAAAAGGACCAGCTCAGCAAGAACTACCAACCCAAAAATGTATTATTGAATTTCTGAAAATGTACGAACGTTGCTGTTACGTTGTAGATACCATGACAAACCCACTTGGAATGGGAAGTGGAGAATTGTATATAGTTCTTGGTAGAAGGCTTCTAGCCCTGTTTTTCTCACTTTGCACTGTTTTTCACTTGTACAAGTAACATATCTGCTGAGTCAAAGCTCAGAAGCCAGAGCAAAACTTGCTGTCTACAGAACAGCCTTTGTTCCTACTCTCACCTATGGCCATCAAGAGTGGGTCATGACCCAAAGAATAAGGTTGTGAATACAAGCGGGCGATTTTGTTTGGTTGGCTGGCATCTCCCTTAGAGATGCCAGGATTATAGATTCAGTCACACAAGAGAGTCACTGGTTCTTGGCCTTGAAAGGAGCCAGCTTACTGTAGGCCAGGGGTCTCAAACTACCGGCCCGCAGGCTATTTGCAGCCCTCACCTTAATATGTAAGTGTAGTGTATTATATTGGCTTGCACTTCTCTTGATTACTGGTGAGCATAGTAATATACAGTATAAAGAGGATGTGTTGCATTATATATGTTCCCATCCACTCTAATTAACCATCACACCATACATGTGTTCACTCCTGGTACCGTGTTGATTTATTCAACAAATGTGGGCCTCAAGGTGAATGGAGTTTGAGACCCCTACTGTAGGTGGGCAGCTCTTAAGGATGCCTCGTGAGCATCTCCCTATAGGCACGTCCCACTGGGAGGAGACTCCAGGGCAGACCCAAGGCACAGGTGGCAGGATTACATCGATTTACTGCCCTTTAACAGCATGGACTACCAATAGTTCTGAAGGTGTATTGCACCTGAACATGCTCTGTTCCCGTGCTTGTTAGGGTTAGGGTTAAAATTAGAGATAGGGTTAGTATTTTTGGCACAATGAACCTTTGGACTAATACCTGGAATGCCTCGGGATTCCCCTGGGGGATTCCCCCAAGAGGAAGCAACTAATGTTGCTCTGGAGAGAGAAGTCTCTGGAGCTATTGGAGCTATTGCCCCTGCGACCCAACTAGGATGGATGGATGGATGGATGGATGGATGGATGGATGGATGGATGGATGGATGAATGAGATGGATGGATGGATGGATGGATGGATGGATGGATGGATGGATGAATGAGATGCTGTGTATTTGAGATGGTGCATGTGTCTGCGAATAGGGAAGCATGTATAGTATTGATACCATTAGTGGCCGTCGGCAATCTGAGTACATTGAAGCATGTTGGGAGTGCCACACCGCGTCTGCGTGTAATGATTAGCTGTCCCACCGTCATGTCACACTGTTTCATGTCTTAGTTATGAGGCGCCTCCAGGCCCTCGCTCTGTCTCATGTGAATGATGATTTATACCCTGCACCTTGTTAGCTCAGCTGGCTGGAAAACCCACTGCCAACATGTCTGCTTCCTGTCAGGGACGTGCACGTGTGCACACATCTCTGTGGGAAATACACAATTAGAGAGGGAGAGACAAATTAAAGTGCATCTGTCTGGTGTGTGTGTGTGTGTGTGTGTGTGTGTGTGTGTGTGTGTGTGTGTGTGTGTGTGTGTGTGTGTGTGTGTGTGTGTGTGTGTGTGTGTGTGTGTGTGTGTGTGTGTGCGTGCATGTGTGTGCATGTGTGTGCATGTGTGTGTTTGTATGTGTGAGGGACTGTGTCAGATTGTGCGCCATTTGCCTGTTTGTTTTGTTTGTTTTTCGATTGAATTTCGAAATGGAGGAGTATAGTTACCATTTTAGCACTAATCAGTGCTCAGATTAACTTTCCATCAGGCCACAGACTAAATCTGTGTTTGTAAACAGATTTGAGTCCACAAATTATTTTCTCAACAGTAAACAAACAGTGTGTGCAGGTATAGGCACATTTCTAAAGCATCATGTGTACCTTTAAGACATATTACTGCCCTTTTAAATTAATAAATAAACATTGGTAAAAGTCATCAAATCATCAGTCATCAGTCATAGTGCGAGGTGTCGTAACATTGTAGATCTTATGTTTTCACAATGGTCAAATAATATGTATGCCACCATTCCAACAATTCCATATATCATCTGGGGACTCCGCTAGAGATCCCGACCAACAGGTTGAGAACCACTGCAGTGTGGGGTTGTGTATCGCTTTCCATATGATCAATATGGTGGCCGCGTCGGCTCCTGTCTCTCTTCGGGTGTTTTTATTGCAAAGTGTGACATTGAACTGGCAGTATAACAATCACATTATACTTCACCCCCAGGTGAAAGTGCAGATGTATATAAAAAAAAGATTGAATGGGTACTTACAGTCTAGGCCTAGTGAATAATTGACAAATGTCACAAGCTCTCATTGTGGTGCATTAGTGTGTCCCCTCTACCAAGGGCGGCTGCGCCTCAGGGCGAGAGGCGGAATGCTCCACCAAAGGAATGCAAGGAGAAAATGTTTCACATTTCATGATTCTACCCCGGTGGTACACAAACAAAAAACACTGTTTTTGAATGTTATTTACACTTGATTTTGTCATACATACCCGTAACCTTGTGTGCTTTCCTATCAACAGGGTGAATGCATTAAATTAACTCAGAGGAACTCGAATGTATTGAGAAAAGTCATGCAGTTTAATTACATCAACCATTCACCAGTGTTTTCCTGAATAAATAACAAATACTGAATTAAGCAATTTAAAAAAAAAAATGTCTGGGGTTCTCACAAAAGCCAGAGTAGACCAGAGTAAAATGTTTGATTAGTCTTTTATTGCATTTACAGACTGGTGGCACATTATGTTTTGAGGAATGTTAAGTTAGAATGGCTAAAATGTACTTTTTAATGCCTTCCTGAAAATGAATGTTCAGCATTGGCATTAAGTAACAGTAAAAACAGTAATCTCTGGAGTCACTAAAATGTTTATGCCACCATATTTGTGTAACAATGAAAATGGCATAGTGGTTGTACTCTCATTTGAAAGGCATACGATTAGGTATTATTGTGCTCACGGGGGGCAAACTAATAAATGCTCATAAATTATTACTAAACAGAAAGGATATGTATTGCTGTAAGCTACTGTAAGGCTGTAATATCATAATTACATTAACCATTACACAACAATAGTAATAATTGTATAGTTAATGTACAATTATGACATTTGGAGCATTTATAATTCAATGGCTTTCATATACATGCCACTAGTACAGAATTGTTTGGTTTGGGGTTATTTTGATGCATTTTACTGGTGATTTACTGATTGTGTTCTTTGACAATTGTGAGCTGATCAGAACACAAAATATACAATGCATTGTGACAATGTCAAGCTAGTTACGGTAGCTGTCTAATTTGAATTTAACCATTGACCGGATCACTTTAGCCTGATGCGTAGATGAGCTGACGTGGCTCATAGACTAATCTGTGTTTGTGTATTCTTTTCATTGTTTCTGTCAGGGTGTGTTAAGTTGTCATTACAGCAGGGACAGCCTCCTAAGAGTGAAGGCAAGCAGTAGCATTAGAGGAAACAGTTAGAGGAGAGACGAGGTTCCTTCTTGTAATTAGGTGATGTGTAGACATGGATTTGGTTCAACATACATATAATTTTGATTTTCTATATATCGTAGATGTTATTTTTATTCTACAACTGCTATGTGTGCATTGCATCCACACAGAATATGGCCATTCATTATACTTTATTTGCATTGCAGTGATTGCACACAGGGACTATACGAAGCCACAAACCTGCTGTGACAGTCCTCTATTGCATTGCTCCTACAGTATGTGCCTCATGTGCCCATCAGCAGCAGTAAATTGAGTAAATTCACACACTTTTTATGACAAAACAAAGAGATTTGGGCATTTGGAGAAGTATTGTTCCTACATCATACAGAGGTCAAAAATATGGCAAGCAGTTCCAGCCGTGCCTCAAGCCTGTGACAGGCTGGTCTGATGCATCTCAGAGGCAGGACAGCTATAGCAGGAGAGAGAGGGAGGCACTGGAGCAACGCTTGCGTTTAATTTATAGGGTTCAGGTGCAAAAGTGACAACATCTCGATGTATCAGTCACATTTTTTGTCAGGTCATCTAAATTATCATATCCGTACGTTAAGTATTGAGGGCAGGGCAAGACTGGTGCCCTTCAGGTGCTGAAGCAGAGTTGTTTGACTCTGAACACTGATCAAAATTATGAAGGAACGAAGGAATGGCCAAGTCGTTTTCTGCCAGTAAACTGTTTTGATATATTTCTGGGTAATTGCCCAGCAGCCTAATGAAAGTGCACAGAACTGTTGTTGGGCCAGCTGAAGCACTCGAAGCTAATTATATCCTAAAAATAAATGTTCTTTCTCTGTGCTGTCTCTGTCTCCAGGTCAGTGGACCAAACAACTAGGCTTCCAGCCTCACCACTTCATCGACCAGTGACCACAGACTGTCTTCATGTTGAGTCTCAACAGAGCACAGCACACAACATAGAGGTAGGCATGGCTGCACTAACTCACGACAAAACCATAGTGGCTCATACTGGTTAACAACAATGCAATGCAATTATGTGGTGCTTAATCGCCCATGGCGCGAAGCGACGCGGGCGATGAAGCCGCCATCACGCCCCACCAAACATGCCATTATGTTTGGTGGGGCAGACTGGGCATTTAGGGGGGCATTGCCCCCCCTCCATGCCTATGCCTAGATCCTCCCCTGTGAACAAGCAACCATGTGTTTTTTATACCTTTGAATGTGTGCATGCATGCAAGTGCATGTGTGTGTGTGTGTGTGTGTGTGTGTGTGTGTGTGTGTGTGTGTGTGTGTGTGTGTGTGTGTGTGTGTGTGTGTGTGTGTGTGTGTGTGTGTGTGTGTGTGTGTGTGTGTGTGTGTGTGTGTGTGTGTCCATTGTGAATTTTGTAAGCAGTTCTGTGCAGCACTGCCCTGCCTCCATTACTGAGCCATTAGCAGAGCTGCCAGAGTAGCTGAGGCCAGACGGGTTAGCTAACAGCCTGCTAAGTAGAGCACAGCCAGCTGCTATTAATACCACATAGATGGCTGGAGGAATAATCAGGATAGGGTATAGTCAAACAAAACTCGCCTCTCCCCAAAAAAATAAAGACATTTATTTTTCTCTGCACGGCTGAAGGGCTGTGTGACAGTGATGCGCTTTATATACCGTGATGGTGCGTATTCTCACTGAGCAATAGTCAGCTTTTAGACCTCTAAATATCTGCAAGCACTGTATCTCTTTAAGAGATCTCTGTAAGTATCTCTTTAAGAGATCTTTAAGTATCTTTGGTCGCACGCTCTCTTCACACACAAGTTGGCACTCTACCGACTGCAGATATAGCTTTTTCAGTTGTCTAGGCTTATAGTTTAGATGTTGAACCTCTTTCAACCTCTAATCTAAAGCCTAAACTGCTAAAAATACTTTCATTTTTACACTATTCTTACCCCATATTTTAGACGGCTATTTAGACGTCTAATAGACTACAAAAAATGCTCAGGGGGTGCTAGGTTTGTGTGGTGTGTTTTCTGAGATAGTAATTTATACTCCTGGGTATTTCTTCTGGAACAGCCCCGCTTATAGTGGGGTTGAGGATGTATCGTGAGCTATTGAGCCCAGTCCACACACAATTAAAGCTACTGGTCACAACTTGCCATGCAGTTGCAAGAGATTGCAGCCGTCAGGACTGAGCAGACCATATACACTAGGTACATTTACTGGAGGTTTAATTGGCCTCCAAACGTAGCATGCTGGGCTACAATTTCCGCTGCAAAACGCACCTCATGTCATAACACCCAATAAACCTCTATAGAGCACACCTTCGAAAGCACAAAAAGTTGAACTGTACAGTATGTCATAGAAGTGCTATTTCCCCCTGGCCTGTGCTCGGTGAAGCTTTCCTTCCCAGTTGTCAGATTTTGCACTTTACCATTCACCCAAAACATTTCTTCTGTCTTACAAGCTTGCCTAACCTATCTTCAGGACATCTTGAAATCATGTTTTACAGCATGAAGCAGAGGAGCAGTACATGGGTGGCTGTTGCTTCCCAGATAGCACTTTGATAAGAAGTGGCGCACAATAAATATTGTGCCCTTTTTCCTCTGACAAGACAAAGAGGCAGGCAATACAAACATTTTTTTGTAGGACCAACAAACATCTATTAATCTTATGCGTCGTAGCTTGAGGGCAGAGGGCGGTACTACTAAGCAAGTACCAAGGATGTATCTTGTGTTATCTGCAATCCAATCAACATTGGACCTCTCAATCTAGTCACGAGTACATCCAGAGGCGCCGTGTTTGTAGCAAAATGACTAATCACACAAACATGGACAAATCTCCTGGCAGAAAAACAGTATATTTCACTAGTAAAGAGCCTGCAAATAACAGTCCAAACCTGATTATGCCAGATTGTGGCAATATAGACTTTACAAGTTCCCTTAACCTGTTGTCTCTCAGGCAGAAGGACAAAAACATGATAACTATCACAATAACTTTTTTTTTAAATTGTGCTTACAATGGTGCTGTGGCACAGCTTCAATATGTAACCAGTTGATCCAGCCTCCAGCAGCCCCGTACAGTACGTCTGCACATCGCTCAGACCAGATTTGGTTCAGAGTACATTGTTTGTGGCCAAGAGCCTCCAGAGCAAACCCCTCCCCCTTGGTCTGGGGGCAGATACTAGACTTCGGAGGCCATCACGACAGAGGCTGTAGACACCTGCTACACTCACCTCCCCTTTGACCTCCTTCCACGGGGAAACCCGATCCGGGTCACGGCACCAATGTAACACCCGGGACTCGAACCCGGGCCTCCCACATGAAAGTCCAACATCTTAACCACTAGACCAAGAGGACATCCCTTGGTCTGGGGGTAGATACTAGACTGTGGAGGCCGACAGAGGCTGTAGACACCTGCTACAATTGCACCGTTATCAATTAATAACATTTAGAGACGTACAATTACAAATATATACTCATATATTCGCTGTACCCACTCGATCGTAGCAGATCTGTTTACAAGCATAATTGTTTTTTTCCAATTATACCGTTTTAGATTTACAAATATCACTCGTAGCAGACCTGTTTATAAATGTCAAGCACTTTGTTTTTAAAAGCAGACTATATAATTGTACAAGCCTATGTTGCGTTAGACGATATTCATGATTTGTTATGATTGTGCCTGTGGGGCTACATATCCTACTTTATCAGCTGAATTCAGTGTTTTGTAAAAATAAGCACTGGATGCTACGTGCATGTGAGATTCTGATCTGTGTTATGTGTGGGTGTGCTGGAGTCAGCCAATGACGCACGTCGGCGGGCGGAGCGAGAGCCGGGAGGTGGCGGCACACATGGTTGGGGAGGGGGGTAATTGAGGGCTTCGCATCTCCAGATAGGAGCAGGGGGAAGAACTCACTGCTGCCACCAGCTGGCAAAGTCAGGTTAAGTCCAAACATAATCCAGGCTTAAAATCAACACAGCTGTCAGACAGAAGCACGGCTGCCCTTTGAACGTGTCAATTAATAGGCTTAGTTATAATATCATTGCATTGTTAGGGCATGAATACATCTGACTGCAATTATATGCGTGAATGTTATGCAATGAGTGTGTTGCTTGGGTGTTATTTTTAGGCATACATGACAACAAGAATATAACATCACTTTCTTCTCTTTCTTCTCATCCAAATGCTTCAGGCACTCTCTGTTGTCGGATAATGTGGCTATACAAAAACACATCGGAAATTGATATTGCTTGCAGCCAACTGCTTATAGCTCAAGAACCATACACAAATAACCCACTCCATCTGCTGAGAATGTAGACCAATTTGGCCAGCCCAAAGCCATATCAGGACATGACAAACTGCAGTAGCAAGGAGACCAACATATTTGTGGATGTAAGTATTCATATGGATCGTGAGCATTGTGTGGAGCATGAAGATAGGTTTAAAAGGGGTGAAGTCATCCTTTAAGTTACAACTTTTCAGGATGATTCCGACATGATTAAAACAAGCGTATGGGTCTATGAGCCATTATAGCAGTCCTTGGGGATGAGCTTCTCCTTAAGCCTGTAGTTTATACTACAGTAAGTCAAAGTTATGGCTCATGGCTCACATCTCTGGCATTATCCTCAATACACCGTCTCACTGCCAAAGCGCTGAGACGTTAATGACACAGTGTAAGTGATCTGGTATAGGACTTTAAGGAGCTCTGAGCCAAGTGGCACGCAGCCTGCAAGATGTTCTACATTATACGCAATTTAGCTGTACTACAGACAAAAGAGGCTTGAATCGACTTAATTTCCGTGAGGTATAGATAGTTACTGTATAGATAGTACTGTGAAGATAGCACAATGTCCTGCATGTCCTGCCCATTTCCTCCTATTGTGATTTTCTACTGTTTAGACGTTTCTTCAAATCACCCTTTTTTAGATAGACAGTATCAAATGACTAAAATAAAATATGAAACAAAATAAACTAAAATACCCGCATAATCACACTTCCTTGCATTGCCCCAACAGATATTGCACTAAGAAACAGATGGGTTTCTTAGCAGTGTGACTACCAATGGGATAGAAGCTGTTAGTGAATCTGCTGGTCCTGACTTGACCACTGTGTACCGTCTGTCGTCTAATGGTAACAGTTTGAACAGGGAGTGACCACTGGGGTGGGAAGCATCCTTTATAATGTGCTGTGTTTTTTGAGACAGCGGGATCTGTGTATGTCTTCCAGAGTGGTGCCGTGTTTATGACCCTGTGGTGCTTTTTGTCCCAGGGCCTCTGTACCTTTTTATCGGTGTTCCATATAGCGCATACAAGAAAGACAGCTGAGGACGTCAAGCAAGTGTCATCGCCCTAAAATATATGAAGCGTGTCTTGAGTGTACAGGGTTTGATGAGGTCAGATCAACAGGTGAAATGTCATGGCAGTGTCGGGAACTCTAGTTTTTGCCCACTGCTGATCATGGCTATCAAGCCCATTTAACATTATCCATTTATCAATATACTAATATTGATGACATCAGGGATCTCCATATACTGTATGGGCGTAATTGCAACATGTACTGTATGTGGATTTGGAGTCATACACTGACTGAGGGGAAATTAAATGCAGAATTTCTTAGTTAACACTGTAAGCTGCATAAGCGTAAAGAACATAAGAACTCTGTTTAATTAAATTCCTATAAAGAGTAACGCAGTGCATCAGGTAGAGTGTAATCAAGAGGATGGAGATTAATTAATCCAAATTGGAGCTCCAGAGGGTATTGTATGATCTCACTTGGTTTGCAACAGTGTTGCCCTAAGTCAGCGTACGTCACCAAGTTAGATCAGTTATTATTGCTAATAACTGATCTAAATCCAAAGCTTAAATTCGAATCAAAGTGCTTTTATTTGATGGCCCATAGAGGCACTAGGAAGTACATGACCTCCCTTTGTCCCTGATCGTTAGTTATTTGTTTTGGCTAATCTTAGCTGCCTCTAAACTTGGTCTGGATGGAAACGGTCGTGGGCGCACTGATTTAATGGGCACTGATAGTTCCGGGCACTTATCATGTTAACTGCAACCTGTGGTTGCAACTACCACTGCACATGTGGACACCAGCAGTTATTCCCCTGGGAGCACCCTCAGGTCAGGTCACACTCCAGGTCAAATCACAAAGAGGACACGGTCTCCAGTCTCCACATGGTCCCCATTTGTGATCAGTGGTGGAGTGACTGTTTTCTTCCTCCTGTAGTCGTCGACGAGCTCCTGCGTCTTTGATGTGTTTAGGAGCAGGTTGTTCTCTCTGCACGACTCTGTCAGCTGCACCACCTCATCCCTGTAGGCAGACTCATCCCGTTTGGAGATGTGTCCTACTGCCGTGTTGTCATCCGCAAGCTTTGGTGTTGCTGTGGTTTGCGGGGGTGAATTTGTGTGTGTGGAGGGTGTAGAGCAGCGGGCTCAGCACTAGTGTTGTAGTCCTCGAGACATTGTCTCACCTCGAGGCTGCCTTGAGAACCCTTTTTGCCGTCCTCAAATTGCCTTGTCTTGTCTCGGTCCCGTCGCTCTCGCACGTCATTGTCTCGTGGTCTTGTCTTGGTAACGCCTCTTGTTGTGATCTCAGAGCAAATGTTTCGCGTCTCTTTCATCGCCGAGACCACTCGAGACGAGACAATGCAAAGGAAATGTTCTATATCCATTGTGAGGACCGAGGAGCCCATTCATAAAGACAGCAGAGTGGTGCGCAATGCTGGGTGGATGACATGCATATCGCTATAGCAGTCCACAATAGAAAGAATTTAGGCATGGATGTGGCACAAATATAATGTCTTCACTTGGTCTTTTCTCGCGGTGGTATTGGACTCTGTCTTAGCCTCAACCTCTCTAGTTCTTGGCCTCGGCCTCGACCCCTCTAGATCTTGATCTCGACCCCATAGTATTGTGGTTGTCTCGGTCCTGTTTTGGTCTCGACTCCCCTAGGTCTTGTCTCTGTACTCGATTTAGGTGGTCTTCACCACAGCATCACTCAATCAGTACGAAGCCCTGCGGCAAGCCGCTGTACTGAGGCTGAGGGACGTGGATGTACTACGCTCACCCTCTGGCTGCCACCAGACAGAAAGCTCTTAATCCACAAACAGCTGTTGTGTGGAAATTCCAGGTCCCTGGGGCAGATATATGATGTTATGTGTCACCCCGGGGCAGCTTTTCACAGCATTCCATCAGCACTGGGATCACAGCGACTGGCCGGTAGTCATTTAGACTGGGAATGTGTTTGTTTCTTGGGAGACTGGACGAGTCAGACAGTGGACAGGTTGAAGATCCTGGTGAAGACCACAGTCCACCAGGATCTTCAGTCCTAATATCTAAAGATCAGACACAATTAGGATGTTGCTATTAAAATCACACCTTAGATAGCAGTGTCTATTTCAAACACAAAGTGTTTTTTGACTGTAGTGGGGCTATTTTGACAGCAACTACTGGCTTTCATAATTTCACCCACCTCCTCCCTATCTAAAGATTGGACAGTATTAGGACAGTATCATTCTGTATTCGTCCTTAGGCCTCCAAATCACACCTTAGCAAAGCATTAGTGTCTATTTCAGTTTTTTTTTTTACTTGGGGCCCCAGAGCCATTGGAGGAAGGCTGTTGTGCAGAGCCAGTGCCAACAGAATACAGAGGGAAAAAAATCAACACATAAGAGCTGTTATCCATCTGCATGGTCCATCCATTTTCGAGCCAGGGTTGCAACAATGTTCTATACAGCAAAAGAACCATACTGGGAGGCCATTTAAACTTTGTCAAAACAACAATATTGCTTATAACACCAAGTATGCTTTCACCAAGTATGCTTTCAACACCAAGTAATGTTCGCATCCGGACAAGGGCCCTGCCAATAAGGCATTCCAGTATCTACAAGCTCACAAGGTGTCTTGTCAAACAGCTTGCCTCCACTACTACATTTCTTTTGCTTTGGATTAAACCAGCACAACACAGCAATATTCACACTTTATTGTATCAATATTTCTTTCTTCCTTCTTATTATTCATAATGCATTTTATGCAGGCTCATGTTAGCAAAAGCGCTGGCCAGAAAACAAAACAGCAAGTGACCTTTCCACGGTTCAGTGAGTGGCTGTGCACCAACATGGGGCGAGGCTGCCAGCAGCACCTGCTGCTTTGTCAGCCAACTCCCTCCCCGTCCCCAGGACAATGTGGACAGACTGGCCACCAGTGCAAATCGCCATTGTTGGGCACCTGCTTCTGTTGTTGTCTGACACACATGCTCCCCAGAGAGAGGGAGAGACGGTGAGAGACAGTGAGAGATGGAAAGGCAGACAGATACTGTAGTTTGAAGCCTCAAGACATACCGGTAGCTTAACACAGAACAGTCAAGCTGATAATGATATTCATTATCAATTTCTGCCTTGCCACTGCAAGGTGAGAATAACTTTAGAGACAGCCAAATCATTTTTGCAGAAGATCCACTCTGTCGCAGCTGGTGGTAAATGAGTCCCGACTGGTACTAACAGAGGCGACCATTACCATCGATCGACAAACACCATCTGTCTTGGTCGCCATCTTGGTAGTGGTTGCCGGTCTTGGTCATGCTGTCGCAAATTGATTTAACTTTTCCTTAAGGGTAATAGAGAACTTTAGAACTTTAGTGTGTACAAACAATCTTTCTAAACAGTTTTGTTTAAAACAGAATCTAACTCCACCTCACCTCCACTCTATTGGCTCATTATGAATCTGCGAGACCTCTATTACCTGTAAGAACTTTAGTGTATATTGGGGAGGGACACTGGTGCCATGGCTCCATTCACAAAATGGCAGATAAAGAGAACTGATAACTACTTGCAGCAAAGAGAAGGTATTTCTTTATAAAGATAGTTGGCACAGCATCATGGAAGTTGTCATACATTTTCAGAAATATGTTTGGAGAGACATTTGCACGATTGTGGTGAACTTGTAGGCTGCTTGTAGGCTTAAAATGGAAGCAACTTTTACAGTATCATTTTGAGATATAGCATTTCTTTGTGCAGATGTTTATTTGCTAGAAATTGCTTTTGACCGTGCTTCCACAAGTATCTAAGATTTGTAATGCTTAACCCACTTATTGCCCATAATGCATTTGACACATTCGTGTATTTATTTAATTTTCATTCATCGCGGCATTAATCTTATCCGATTAGCCTGATTTTAGTGCGATCGGCTAACGGCGGCTTAACTGGAAATGATCAAAATCATCAGGTGCACACTTGTACGCATGCCATATTTATGTCCATCACTGATCATAATCCAACAATCGGCAAATACAACTTGATTTGACTCAGTTATGATAATCATGATCACACCAAACACGTCCTCCACTCGAGTTCAAACTTTTGACGGATCTTATGGTCCAAAACGGAAGTGGTTGAACCCTATGGCACTTTTGCATCAAATTTACGGAAATTGTGCGTAATCGCGCATTACTACAACATACTAACTAGTATTTCTGAATGAGAGAATAGCACAGGATAAGTTTTGAATATTAGACTTTATTAGATTGGGATTAAATGGATAAAATCACAAATAATTTCTAGCAATCTTGGAGTGATTAAGAATAATGAAGAGGGCAATTAGGGGCTAACTAGTCATTAGTGCAGAACCTGAGTGTCACCAGAGTGTCTAGTTCACAATCCCCTGGAGAGGAAGAGCTGAATGTGTGATGTCACCATGAGGATGTGTGATGTCACCATGAGGATGTGTGATGTCACTATGAGGATGTGTGATGTCACTATGAGGATGTGTGATGTCACCATGAGGATGTGTGAGGTCCATTAGGTCAAAACCTCTCCTGGACCCGGACGCTTCAGCATATGCACTGACCTCCACTGACTTATTGGCATGCCTTGTAAGTGGACCCCGGACCCCTAAATGCTGGTACTGTGTCTTGCATTTATCTGGTTGCCAATGCCAGTTTAAACCCGCCGAGGATCTTTGCATTCTCAATGAGGGTAAAGGTGTGGACGTGCTGCTTAGTTCTACACAGTATAGCATTGGGTAGCAGCTGCCACTTCATCCTTGCAACCCTAATATGGCTGCATAGATTAGTCTGGGATCTCTGTGTGGAGTTTGCATTTCAAAGGCAGAGAGAGAGAGAGAGAGAGAGAGAGAGAGAGAGAGAGAGAGAGAGAGAGAGAGAGAGAGAGAGAGAGAGAGAGTATGCAGGAAGCATACTAGTAGCTTCCTGCAGGGCTGTGTGTTCTGTGACTTTGTTATCTATTATTTAGAGGTGCTCGGGAATGCTAAGTTTGTCACTAGAGGAGATGCTGGATCATCAGCCAGTACGAAACCTCGTGTCCCTTCAGAAAAGCCAGATCTACAGATCTCACGACTCGACAACTTAACTTTGTTAATATGAACATACTGAGGAGCCTTGTGTTTAGGAACGTCATACCCACATTCACATCTTTGAGTAGGCTACTAGATGTCAATACACATCTGTTTGCAGATGCCATGTTGTAAAGCTGCAAACTGCAGCCTCCCAACAGTTAACCCTTTCCTGACGAAAAAAAGAGCCTGCGTTATTTGCTGTAAGCGACCCTGACAAAGTATGTAGTATTAAAGGTAATAGAGGCAACGTTTTAGCCAAAATCAAAATCGATACAGTATACAACTATATTTTTTGGAGTCCAATCTCCTGATGTTTCTAAGCATTGTCATGTTTTCTTTTTTACATGCAAAATGCTGAAAAGCATTTACACTAACTATCCATCCAAAGTACAACCTTCAGCCCGTACTGGTCTTAGTCAGTTGTTCATATTATATATAGACTATATTTGTTTTAATATTTTATATATTCATCTTGTTGAATGAACATGTATGCTCTTATTTAAACGTCATACATTTGAAGTTTAGATTTTTTTTACATATATTTTTTATTATTTTAATTGATTACTAAACATCGGTCCAATGTTTTGGTCCAACGTTTAGGTGTAGGTTTTTCCGAAAATCGGTATCAGCATCGGTCCCAGTAATATGGCATTGGTCGGGCTCTACTACTGGAACAAAAAAACAAATCGGACAATAGGCATGCTCCTGAAATGCACTGTTTTTCATTTGCAATAACTTCACGATTCAGTAAGTCAATTTGAATATGACGTACAAAGGTAGAAAAAAAGCCCCATTTCTTATTTAGCATGGCCCATTTCACTCAATGAATACATGTTCACGTGGGTGGAGAATCAGAGCAGATATCAGGGTGTCTGTTCTAGATAGCAACTATTGAGCATCAAAGCTTTCATCAGCTTTCTGACAGCATTATTTTTTTTTTCAAGACTATAAAAGGGATGGTCCCAATTGTCAGTATTAAGTAGGTACAACAGAGATAGTCAAATAACATCACACTGCACTCATATAATGGAATACTCACGCACGCACACACGCGCACTCACGCACGCAGTTGGCTACAGTACAATACCAACTCCCAACTTACTCCCTCTGAGCGAAAAGGGAATGCAGATTGAATGTTAAAATATTCATCACCGGGGTCGGTTTGACGTCTCATGGACAAGGGAACTTCCCTCAACTTCCTATGCCGTTTAGCCTCTCCTACAGTATCTGCATATACTGATGCTGACAGTGAAGAAAGAAAAACAGGTGCACTTCCTCTGGAAAAACTGCCCTTGGTTGAGACAGTGGGTGCTCAGTTTATAAATAACTCAATAACTCATGAACAAACTAAATGGAAACAATGTGGCCCTCCAAAATAAGAGATTAGAGACTGGCTCCCATGCCAGTCTGCAGTTCTCCTCTGAAACCACATTTTGAAAATGTGATCATTGAGCCAAAAAGCAAATGTGTAACTATTGTTTGTGAGTGTGTCACTAGCCACTATCCACAAATGATCCATTTAGGACCCTGAAATAGCACAGAATTCTGTACACACAGTACACGTACATGACACTGAAATTCTCCCCATGGACAACACACCCATTTATGCACGCATGCAAACACACACACACACACACACACACACACACACACACACACACACACACACACACACACACACACACACACACACACACACACACACACACACACACACACACACACACACACACACACACACACACACAACAGAGAGAGAGAGATGCCTACAGCGTTGCTGCAAAGTAGAGTCGCATGCAGGTGAAACCACAGTGCTAATCACAAAGACGTATTGTGGAAGACATAGTCCTGTTGCCACAGATTGAAGAGCTCCATGAGGAATAGACAGTACAAGATCTCCACAAAAGCTGACCTCAATGCTGGTCATAATGCTTGTTTCTGTCTACTCTGTCTCAGCAAAGGACTCTGAGACTTTCAGTTAAAAATAACTTCATGGTATCTCCTTCACATTTAAAATTCCTTCCATTTTGCCCTCTGCGGTGGATAACTTTTCTTGTAGACCCTGGTAAGGTCTGTCAAAGCACACATTACAGCTGTCATCCCATCTTATAGGTTTGGGATGGGCAATTCTTTTTCTTTTTTGAACTAGATTCTGAGTAATATACATTTTATTGCTATATAAAAAACAGCAAATGGAATTTTGCCAAGCTGGTAAGAGTATACAGTATGTTATTATTGGGCAATGAAAAATTGAGGTTTCCTTCCAAAAAATGTAATTTATGCAATCAAATTTCCCCTCCAAAACACCCCTCCCCAAAGTTTATCTATAAAGATGATTAAAAATATATGTTATTCTCCTTTCCAGGTTTCACAGGTCGGTCAGCCTAAAGAGCCACATTTGTTCCCCGGGCTGCATAATGCTCAGGACAGGTCTGCTCTAAAACAAATTAGACCATTCCTCATCCAGGAGTCAGCCCAGCTCCTTATCCAGACATCAGTCATGGCAAGACTTGCCGATTGTAAC
Organism: Benthosema pterotum; assembly: GCA_039105355.1. Classification (NCBI taxonomy): domain Eukaryota; kingdom Metazoa; phylum Chordata; class Actinopteri; order Myctophiformes; family Myctophidae; genus Benthosema; species Benthosema pterotum. The sequence goes on from CM076977.1 coordinate 14,982,692, forward strand.
TCAGTCCTTTCTGGCCTACCTGCATGCACAGTTGCACACTAAATGAGCCTCTCCAACTGATTCAAAATGCTGCAGCCAACTTGGTCTGTAAACAGCCAAAATGATCACATCACCCCCTTCTCTGAGTAAAAAACTCTGATGCAACCAAAGGTATGGCACCGCCATATCTTTTAAGTCTGATTGCTCCCTACAAACGCTCCTGAGCACTCAGCCCGACACAGGGAAGATGCAAGTACATTAACTAAAAATCCCATGTCAACATAAGAGAGTAAGCTGAGTTACCATAAGTTCTATTTTTGAGGGCTAGAGTACCAATGGCACAAAATGCATCTGTTATTGTCCATCCTTGACTCCATGACCTGCAATTTGATTAAGGATAGGGAGCACCCCCTAGTGGGCCACGGAAGCATTTTCTTCCGCAGGCCACTAGGGAGCGCTCTATTGGGGAACCCTGACATATACAGTACAGTTGCTGCATTCAGATATTTCCCCAGGCTTGGTAATGCCATACCCCCGTTGTCTTCGGGATACGTTTTTAGTTTTTATGCTAACTAGAGCTCTTCATTAGAGATAATGTTTTTCTCTCTTGGATGTGTATTGCTTTTGGACATCCTCAGCGTCAAATCCCTGCAACAGCATGCAAATCTAAGACTCCACATGTCATATTAGTGTGGCCTCAAACCCACGACCAGCAGTGCTACGTCCCTGGGTTACACCGCCTGGCGTTAACAAAGTCAGCCAAGCTTCCCGTTTTGCATTTATACCTGTCGCCTCACACCAGTGTGAAGGCAGCCAGTCCGGAATATTCCCACACAGCCATGTCTCTCCATATAGCACTGCGTCTGGTCTCACACTATAGCCTTCATATACTGTAGCAGCTGATGTTTCATATGCCTCAACCACAGAACACACACATGTGCCATTATCTGGCCCACCAGTGGTGCATATGCTGTAGAATACATACAGCAGCATACTGGCCAAATATCATTCAAAAGGTAAATTCGATTATGGATTTACAGTACTTCCCAGAGATACACATGGAGAACCCCAAAGCCGTCTACTAAAGTGACGGACCGTGACAGCCATGTAATTCCCGAGCTGCCTCTCAAAGCCATAATATCCACATTCGTCCAGAGCCATAATAAAACCACATTACCATATGAAGGTCATAGAATAATATTACACATTATCACAAAAAACTGTGCGTGTGTGTGTGTCTGTGCGCATACGTGCATGCATGTTTGTGTGATCAGTAGTCTTGGGCAATATACCGGTATTACCGTTTATCGCGATATTGGAAATCAATACCGAGTAATATCGTTGGGTCTATAAAAAATATTGAATACCGTCAAGTACAGACATTATACTGTATTCCAGTGGTTTTTAACCACGTGGTCCCCAGCTAAGTTGTTTAACCAGATGTAACTCTTGAGAATGTAAAAATGAAACCAAATGGACCCTTGCGGGTCCATTTGGTTTCATTTTTACACTGAGTTAAAAGAGTTAAAATATTCATCATGTGAATTAGCCCCAAGTCTACACAACTAGAAGATTAATGGTCATGGACAGAAGCAAAAATAAATCCTTAGTTTTGGGATCTGTGGGATAAATTCTGAGAACTAGGTGACTGGTGGAATGTGTCCAACTCTGATTGCACGCCATCTAGTGGCCAATACCGGTAATATCAAATATCGAGCTTATTAACACGTTATCAATACCGATATTAAAAAATCAATACCGCCCAAGACTAGTGATCAGCTCCCAGAAGAAACAGCTGCAGTCCGAGAGCCTGAAAGGAAAATGCTTCTCTATAATGACTATCTAACAGTTCTCTTCTCTCTACTCTACTCTACTCTACTCTACTCTACTCTACTCTACTCTACTCTACTCTACTCTACTCTACTCTACTCTACTCTACTCTACTCTACTCTATTTCGGGTAGTTATATCCATCCCACCCACGCCTTTTTTTCCTGCAATTCTTTTTATTTTTCCTCACCCAAGCTCTCTGTTGTTCTAATATTATTCTGCATCCTTGTCAGTATAACCATAAGACGGGAGCTGTTTACTACTGCTTGCTGCAAAATGGTAAACATCTGTCATTGTTTAACGGCTCTGCAGGTCCAATATGAAGAGATGAAAGCGGGGGAGGAGGAAACAAAGGAATTACAGCAAAATGAGTAAAAAGGCAGGCAATTAAGGAAGTTCGACTGAAACAAAGCAAACTGGGGGATGTGAAATCGGGTTCCCATGCAAGTCCTCCTGATTTGTTTTGTTGTGAGCCATCGCAGCCAACTTGCTTGCCCAAGGGCACTACTTAATTTGGACCTTTAGGCAGTAGCACTTTTTCAAGCAGTATAGTGGTCTTAGCTGAATTTTTCAATAGCACAGCAGCGAGACCAAAGACAATCATCACGGTCGTTTTTATTGAATATTGTGTTATTACACGCCTTGGTTGAATGCTTGACCCCTCGGACACTCACACTCACAGCTAAACATTGCTCTCAAAAATGTTTTTTGAAAACATTAGACCATGCAGTATATACCATACAGTACCCTGACAATGGATTTGATTTGATCTACTCACTTGCTTTGGCTGGTCAGATGTCAGCCAGCACAACACTTAATGTATGGAATACTTCCATTGCCATATGCAAGAATAGACCTTGTTTTGGTGTGTTTTCAGTCTATTATGTATATTAAGGAGCCGTGTAATAAGCAGCATAATGGCTGAGTGGTCATTGTTAATAGACAAATCACCCTGTCTGTGATTACAATGACAGCCATACATTATCCCTTACTGCACGCACTCTCCTATAGAGATTTATCTAAACAATATTTGATTCACAAACACATTGCATAGTGTAGCTTTGCGTTCTGTAGTCATGCCAACGCTGTGTGTCGTTATAAAACAGGCAGAACTTTTTATGCAGGCAGTGGGATAAACTACATGTTTTTTCAGCGTAGGTGCATCTCACTGTATACTTCTCTACTACCCAGACACATTCCTCCCTTACAAAAAAGCCAAAACAAACCTGGAGTAATGACAAAATATTTTCCAGGACAACAACATATTTTCCATGGTTTTCAAGGTTGTGCAGGACGTGTGGGCATCCTGGCAGGCTGTAATGTGAGAGAGATGATTAGAGACAGAGATACAGAGAGAGAGAGAGAGGCGGAGATTTTATTAGGTTACTATTGACGCTTCAGGACAGACAGTGGAATCATTTTGCGACCACGGCAGAAGGTCGAGACGCTAGTCGCCAGTAGCTATCAGTCGTGGTCACTATTCTCCTGTAGCCACTAAACCTAACCCATAACTAACCCCTAACTCTAAACATAACCTCAGTAAAACCTATGCCTGAACCAAATCCTAACCCCCGACGGATAGGATACCTGCTGCGATGGATAGGATGCCTGCCGTGACCGAAAATGGTCACCGGGTTTCCCGACCGATAACATTGGTTCCCCGACCGATAACATTGCTTCCCCGACCGATAACATTGGTTCCCCGACCGATTACATTGGTTCAGACCATTACAATCGATTAGGACTACTAAATGCTTAAATTGTAAATTGACTCAGTCGCAAGTTGCTTTAGCTGTTTCTGCACTTCAGGCAGGCAGGCAGGCTGGCATGCAAACAGACAGACAGACAGACAGGCAGACAGAGGAACTCGAAATGAGAACACAGCACAACAGGAAACTGCATAATTCAGAAAGGCAGTTATTTATTTGAGGCTGTGTGCACTGTACTAGTAGCTGTACATTGTACATTGTTTTTGTTTAGTTGTTAGGGAAGAGGTTATTGTAAGTTTGGGTACGTATCTGCTGGGAATTCCTCTTCCTCCTGTTCTGATATTGAACAGAAAGGAGGCACTGGCAGCACTGGCACTTAACAGAATTACCATGTTCTTTAGTGCTCAGAGCAGTGAGAGTTCATTCTTTATAGTTAGAACTATTAGATTGTTATTCTTTTTTTATTCTTGCGATCAGGGCAAAAACCGAGATGCATTTTAAACAGCTTCGCCTTACTCAGTAAAACAAAAGCCATGATCTAAAGCAACCCAAACCTCCACAGCAACAGTGGTCGAAACAATGGCGTGCTACCGCTTGTATTCTCTGTTCTGGGACAGTGCTGCTAATACACCAAACAGATGTATATAAACTTGCGACACCATGCATACTTATTTTTGGCTCACCACAGCAGCACACTAATAACATACTGGCACAAAGGTTAGTAGTTAACCCTACAATGCCCAAAGCAGTATTTGACGTATTTATAATTCCATAATTCCATTACCCGGTGACTAGACACCGGGTAAGACATGTTTCGTGTGATTGTGACATTCATTTTAGATGATTATCATGCTTTTAGCATGATCGGCTAACGTCAGGTCCCACTTACCTGGAAATCACCAAAATTGGCAGGTGCACACTTCACACACATACTGTAGATGCACGCGTGCTGTCCGTAAGTACATTGCTGAACATAATCCAAGAGGGTGTGATGTTTTTCACCAACTGTGTAATACGTTACCTAGCCAGTAGATGGCAGTAGGGCAGCGGGCAATTACAGTATAGACTTTCCAGATTAGTTTACTCCACCTTGTGGCTTATTGGCAACACTGCATATTACTTGCAACTAGGGGGGTGGCTTAGATTGTGGGGGTTGCTTAAACACTCCCCCTAGGGGAGGGTCTATAGGCAAGGTGTCCAGAGGTACCTCTGAGAGATAGAGGCAGAAGCGAAGGGGCACCCACGGTATAGAGATTACCACGGGATACATTTTATTCTGATGACTTTATTTGACTGGGATTGAATTGATAAATTAAAATCGTGAAAATAGCTGATAGAGCTAGAAATCCTAATTAAGCTAGTAGGGGATGACGGGTAAAATAACAATTAAAAAATGTTTACAACTGGATTACTTATGTATTATGTATATGAGCCTTTACAGTGGACAACAGCAGTCTTTGCAGTTAGCAGGATCTTATGACACCCGTGGCAGCACTCTTCAGAGTTAGCAGCGTTCGACGACAGGACTATTTACAAGAGACAACAGCAGGCTTTGGCATCAGCAGTGTTGGGCAGCAACAGCAGTGTTTGACAGCCTGTGTGAACACAGCACTACAGAGGCCTAACTAGAGCATGGCCAAAAAAAAAGAAAGTGATGTATGCTAATGAATGTATGGCTGGCTGCAGCCAAGAAAAAATGTTCGTGAAACTTTAAAACATTGGGTGGTATACGTACAGTGCAAATATCCAGAGGCTGCTGATGCACCAGGTGAAAAATGTGCAAATGGCATTGAAACAACCTTTTCTGGTAGATGAACTGCCGTGTCTTTATTTTATTGATAGTCGGCGTGCCATATGGATATTATGTTTTATTATGACACCACATAAAAATGATATGTTTCCATCCGATTTTGATTGTGATACGCACTGCAAGCTTTATGTTTTATCTTTTTTAGAAATATTGTCTTTCATTATGTATGATTATTATATTCAATAATTGATACCTTATATCTTTATTATCTGAATTTAAGAGGGATGATCTCTCTCTTAAATTCAGATAATAAAGGTATAAGGTTGCAGTGTGCCAGTGATCACCCTCTGAAGTGCCAAGGTTGCCTAAGGTTGCCTACTCTGTGCTGTAGAAAATACTCTTTTCAGTCGAGAAATATCAGCAGATCATCCAATATTGACATTGTCAAATCTGCCACAATGTTGGGAGAAAACGTGATTGACTGAACGCTATACAGGTCAACGATCTGAAGTACACTGCCAACTGCCAAGTGTTACATTCAACTCAATAAGAGATGAGCCAGCTATAGTGGCTTAGTCCTGTATCAATGCTGGAAGCCATGCAGTGATCTATGTGCCACAGTAGTCCTAGACACAAAAGTGATAAGAGAGATAGAGAGAGAGAGGCAGATAGTGTGTGTGATCATGTGCGTGGGAGAGAGAGACAGAGGGAGAGAGGAGGTTGTGCATGTGCGCGTGGCCATGCTTGTGTGTATTTCATTACAGTAAATCAGAAAGCGGTCTGTGGTTAGTATTACACTGGTGCACAGAGGCAGACAAGCATCGATGTGCTGTGCAAGCGGCCGCAATCACCTCATTATCTATCATCCTGATAAAGACCAGAGACTACCAATGATGCAGGAGAGAGGGAGAGAGAGAGATCACTGCTGTCGATACAGCGACATAAGAATAAACAGGGGATAATGCGTGTGGGAGAGCATGAATGGCGACGGTGGGCAGAACGGTGTCATAATAACGAAGCAGGCATTAAGAACGCTCAGTCGTTCCCCTTCCGGTGCTCACATACGCGCGCGTGTGTGTGCGTGTGCGTGTGTGTGTGTGTGTGTGTGTGTGTGTGTGTGCGTGTGTGTGTGCGTGCGTGTGTGTGTGCGTGCGTGCGTGTGTGTGTGACCTGCTGAAGAAGCTAATTTCTCGATGGGTCGTATCAGTTCCACGTCAGGAGTCAAGGTGATGACGGTGGCGAGGGATTGCAACCACGTGTTTTTTAAGTGGTAACAATACGAGGCAAAGTTTGGGAAAGATTACGTTGTCAAGGTGGTGGAGGAGCGCTTATAGCCTACTGCCCTGAGATGTAGGCTTAAATACATCAGAGCTGGGAGGAGCGTCATGACAGATACAGGCACCGCTGTCCTTTCCCCAGAGTTCGGAGCTTATGCACGGATGCGACATGGATAACACACGCCGTTTTAATTACTTCCATGGCGCGTTGGCAAGACGAGGCGGTGATGCGTCACCTCGTTTGGTTATTTGTTCACCGAGATTACTCTCCTTCACAAATACCCTTTCTGTTTTTGATGTTATTGTCACGATTACGTCCCATCATAGTGCACTGTTGCTAACGCAATATCCATAATCCATCCACCGCCTCCTCGCTTCTTGAGTTTCCTCGCTTTCCTCCGGCAGAACACAACTAATCATCATCGGCTTGCTGCCAGTTAGGTTTATAAAGTATGGACAGAGTTGCAAAAACTTCATAGGGCCAGTCTAATGGCGACTTTCCTTGTAGTCTTCTACTGTGAGTGCACCACCCTCATTAAAAACAATGTATTTCCAACTCCAGTTTGTCCCTATTCATTGGCTGCATTGAACAGTGCTCGAGCACTCAGTTAGTCAGTTTCCGACCCCTCAATGTCGCAACTATTCTAGATGGAAAAAGAAATACGCAACAAATACAAACCTTTTGCTTTTCAAAACAATTGATGGGCAATTTTTGAAAATGTATGTCTGTGGTTAAAAGTGGTTAAGTGTGTACCATATGAAAAGTGAATCACAAAAATGTGAATATCCTGTGAATATCAGCAACCCTAAATTGTTATTGCTCCACCAGACATGCCCATCTGTCACTTTTAAATGTAGTATTACCTCCAAGGGTATCTAATGGAGCAGTGAGAGGTGACGGAATGTCACTTGAGGTGTTTTTCCAACTCAGGTTCCCTTTGACTTCAAAAATCCAAAGCGCACTCAAAGAAATCCCTCATCACTCTCCATCTTGTGCGATACAACACGTTTTTCATAGCCTGTTCAATGTGCGAAGGCTGCACTGTGAATCCATCGCTGTGGTATGTGTTCTGGCTGGGCCACATTGACATCTGACGGAGTAAAAACGACAGTTGCGTCGGTGGGGGAAGGGGGTGCGATGTCTGAGGTGCTGCACACATTTCTGTCCCCCGTAGCGCACCTTGTTCTCTTCAATTCCTCCATCCAACATATTGATAAATGCTCATGTGAGCATGTGGCTCACAGAAATTGTAATGCTAGTGATGAAACCATCTCTATGTGTGAGCACAGAGGACGGCATACAGTGCGGTACATAGCTGTAACACCTAGAGTGGCCAGTACAGTGTAGAGTGCAGAATACAGTGGGGCGGCGGTGACTCAGGGGTAGATGGAGGCCGGTAACCATATGGTTGCCTGTTCAAACCCATACTCACTAACGGTGTAATGATATAGTATAACTACATTGAAGAATTGATTTTTAATTTCAAGAATCGAAGTACATTATCTCGAGCAACATTGACTTTGTATTGTATCTAATTGTTTTCTTTGCAGATAATCAATTGCGTTGATACTACATCAAATTTAGCATTTTTTTTAAATGAAAAAGTAAAGAGTGGTTTAATTACTTAGTTTAACACAATGCCAATGTATTTTAAATAGTTACTATATTAATTATCTAGAATGTCCTAATATCATCCATGTATTGTATCGGCAACCATGTATCGTGATACGTATCGAATCGCTGTTAAAATGTATCTTTACACCCGGAGTAGCCCCGATGTGCTGGTTTCCTTGTATGGTTTCCGCCGCCATCGGAGTGTGAATGCGCTCTATAAATGCACTATTTTCAGTATAGTACAAGTGCAGTACAATGCATTATAATGCATTACAATGAGTACAGTACAGCACTGGTACTGTACATGATTAGGTCCACAACAACCAATAAAAAGGATGATGTTATGCTTAATACATCGTTTAACTACAACAAGTGGACAGAATGCAAAACATATACCCTCTCCCCATGCCTTCGGCCTGGTGGAGACAACAATTAATATCCTTTACAATTCCAACACAGAGAGAGATAGAGGGGAGAGAGAGAGGGGGGGGGGGGGTCAAATGAGAGAAAGGGAGAGAATTTTAAATTACATTACACACAGGTTTGTAACTGGAGAATAATGCTGTTTTTGAGAACAACTCAGTGAGTTATGCAGCTTGAGCAGCAGGCTCTTCTTTTCATGGATGAAAATAACAGCTAATTCCGCTCAGTAACTGACAGGATCTCTCTATAAAAAGGGGCTACTCTCTCCAGCCAGCCACCACCCCCGCATCCCCTGACTCTTTCTCACGTCACACATTCTTAATTTACTTATTAACCGCTCTTTACACTTAACTCGTCCCCCCTCCTCGCATGCAGAACGCACCCATCGTGCGACTGCGCTCGCAACAGCCCGTGCACGCCTCCCACTCCCCCAAACTGTTACCATTCATGTTGCCCATTGGCTGTTGCTAAGCTACAAGCCCCCATGGTGCATGTTGTAGCCAATGCAACCTTGGCGTTCACCAACATCTTCTTGATGAATACCCCATTCTGCTGGAGCCCTTAATTCTCGACTTTCTCTCTCTCTCCCCCTCATTCTGTTTCTCGCACGCGTCCTTCTCCATTCCTCAAATGCTGTCTGCATTCCACAGTCTTCACACACTATCTCATCTCTTCTCCTCTTCCACTTTATGTGAGAAAATGGAACACGATGAATAATGGCTCCATACTCTGTGAGAAAGTGAGACGATTGTTTTTTTGATGGATGGATGGATGGATGGATGGATGGATGGATGGATGGATGGATGGATAGTTTCTGTCGGAGAATGGTCTGTCTCTGTCTGTCACAAGCATGCATACACACACACACACACACACACACACACACACACACACACACACACACACACACACACACACACACACACACACACACACACACACACACACACACACACAAAATTACATATGCAGGAGGTGATATGACTTATGCAGTAGCCCATACACACATCATGGTGTGTACTATACAATGGGTGCGCAGATACTCACATTTGCAGAAACAAATGCAGGCGTGACATGCTACAAAGTAGCCCATGCTTTCTTTCGCACACGCACATGCGTAGAGGCACGCACGCTGCTGCACACTGACGTGGGTAATTCATCTCCGTCGAGAGACGCAATGCACTCTGGGATGGCTGCTTGACCCAGCGCAAGTGACTGAGGGCAAGACACCCGCACACACGCATGCACGCACGCATATACTGTAAACACATGGGGTACAACATACACAGGGGGGAGGGACATGCATGCATGAAGGCAAACATCACACATGAATAAAATACAGTAGTCCCAGAAGGAGTGTCTCGTGGAGATCGTTGGACAGACACACAGATGCACACACAAACAAACACATGTACGCACGCGCACACATGCTACACACTTGCATGCAGCAACTGAGGAAAGGACAGACTCACTGTTCAGTGTTCAGCTACCATACTCAAATATTTCAGTGGGTATTTTACTAAAGGCACATGCCGAAGCCTGTTTATTTTTGATCATTACACGCACGCACACACGCACATACTCTCACACACGCACGTACTCTCTCACACACACACACACACACACACACACACACACACACACACACACACACACACACACACACATACACACACACACACACACATACACACACACACTGCAAAACATATTGTTCCTGTGTTGTTTGATGTTTTGACAGAAGGCAGGTGCGTAGGTTGTGTGTGCGTGTGCGTGTGCGTGTGTGTGTGCGTGTGCGCGTGCGCGTGTAGTGGTTTTACTGATTACTGCAGTTTAAAGCTGTGTGCCACTGGCACCTGCTTTCTTTTAACAGCTGTTACCGAGTTTGACTTAGGACAGCCACTAACATACAGAACATGTTAATTTAGAGTCAGAACTCTTATGTGCTACTAATCATCGCAGCTGGGCATGTATTCAGCTTTATTTTGAGTACTTGTGTGCGAGTGTGCATGCGTGTCTGCATGCACGCGCTCGCATATGAAGATGAATACTTCTGCCTTTATTTCTAAAAGCTAAGCGACTGACAAGAAATCATAAAGAGCCTATGTGTTTGAGCCTGCCTTAGTTGCAGAAATATAAATAGAGACACATTAGTCACAGCTGCTGACATCGCCTGTCCTCTATTGGCAGTACTTTAGCTAACAGTGTCTTGCAGAAGATTGATGCAAACACTCCACTATGATTCCAACTAAAAGTGCGTCTCTGCTAACTCTCCAAGCCACATGAACCCTAGCATACCCATTCTTAGCATGTCATAATAATGAGATGAGATATATTGTATCATCCCAGAGGGGAAATTGAAGCATTTCAGCAGTGTGATTAAAATAATACACATAGGCCTGTGTACAAGGCAGACGGACAGAGACACAACATACATGCACCTAATCAGAGAGACAGAAGGTCAGATGGATGGATGGATGGATGGATGGATGGATGGATGGATGGATGGATGGATGGATGGATGGATGGATGGATGGATTGATGTCTGACCAGACTTCTATACAGAGGCCAAACAACCAAGCTTTTCTTTATGGTTTTGTTGAGCTTGTTCAGTTCCCAGACCTTGAAGCCACCTCCACATGGCATACAGCACTGCACAGAACATAATGCTGGCTACAGCAGGCTGCTAAGACATTTTCAATAGCCTATATAGACATTTTGAAGGACTTGAGCCGTCATCAGGAGGTAGCGGTCTTGTTCAGGTGGATTTCCAGGAACTTGTAGTGGACTTGGAGTCCACAATCTCAAACCTCCCCCCTCTGGATCTTGGTAAAGGCGTTATCATCTTGCTCAACCATTTGGCGAAAAAAAGTGTCAAACGTTCAACAACATATAGCAGATATCCCACTTTGCAACAAACTCAGACTTTCTGGAATTTCCTCGCTGTGGAGATCACTGTGAAAACTCACTTTTATAAACCTGCCTTATTCCCCCAAATGTTTAACCAACTGCATTTGTTGTTTATTATTGTATGTGTTTTGAATCTCTAAGAAGCACTTTGTAACTTTGAAAGCTTTGAAAGCCGTTATATAAATAATTCTTTAATATTTAATTATGTTACATAATTAAATATTAAATGTATTTATTTATTTTTTATAGGGACATACTTTAGGCTGACAGGAAATGGGGAGATAGATGGGAGGGGCTGACATATAGTAGTTTGGCAATTGTTATTCGAGTCAGGCGTTGGATTTATTCCTGCGGTCTATTTGGTAATCTGTGAGCCTGCTCTAGTCTAAACCCTGTTGCTTGTTTTAATGGAGGCACTTGCCATTATAGTGGTAATGCAGGGCAGACGCAGTGTGAATGTATGATGTCGAAGCTGTTTCCCTCCGCCATGCACAGGCACTGGCAGGGTGGGGAGAGGTTTTTTACATCATGGCTAACTTTAGCAGAATGAATGAATGATGGAGGGCTTCAGTGATGTTGAGACTTGGACCTGCCACAGTCTCCAGTAGCAGTGGTATAGACCTTTTTCAGCCCAGGGACCACCATTTATTCAGGATTTGAGCCACGGACCACCATTTGAGGATATTTTAGCCCCACAGATCCCAAAGCTAAAGATTAATTTTGCTTTTGTCCACAATTCCAGGCTGGATTTGGGAAACAAAACAAGCAAAACATACATTCCAAAACGGCTAATTAAGATGATGAATATTTTAACTCTTGAAAGTTCTCAAGAGTTACATCTGGTTAACCAACTTAGCTGAGGACCACCTGGAACCCTCTCAGGGACCACTGGTGGTCTCCGGAACACCTGTTGAAAACCCCTGGTATAGAGTGACAGCTAATCCATAATATTGCTGGGTTTGTGCCTTTTGGCTCCACACTTCTACGGACACAGTGAAGACATGCCTATAACCAAAAGTGTGGCTCCTGTGAAGCCATCGTCCCGTTTTATCTGACCGACCTTGCATGCTGTAAAAGCCTCCGAGAGCCACAGGGCACTTGGTCGGTTCACATAGCTGGAAGCAATTACAGTAAGTGAGAGAACTTAGCCCCCATCTGACAGAGTCCCTCTTAGCGGCTAATGGAGTCCCGCTGGCCTTGGGCACAAAGTTTCAAGCTTTAGGGGCTGAAGCCAGCAACCCTGTGTAGTGAGTGTTTGGCAGTCGCCCAACACATTGCAAATAACTTGACAGCCGAGTCGGTCTAGTATAGCATTACCAGATGATGATGACGAGGGTGCCTTTTCACTGAGGCTCAGCAGAAGAGCAATGGTGGGCGACAGATCATCCCGATTCATCCCTCAAGTACCAAGGAAATTCCCACCTCGCCAAATTTAAATGTCCCCATAAAATGCAATGTACAAGTTGGATGGGTGTGTGTGTGTGTGTGTGTGTGTGTGTGTGTGTGTGTGTGTGTGTGTGTGTGTGTGTGTGTGTGTGTGTGTGTGTGTGTGTGTGTGTGTGTGCGCGCGCGCGCGTGAGAGCGTGAGAGTGTGTGCGTGCTTGCCTGCCTGCATTCCCCATGGCTTTAAATCGCCATCATAAAAACCTTAAAGTATGAATCCCAGGCACCTAAGGCAGGGAGAGAAGATGAAAGGAAAAACAAATTATGAAAAAGTTAGATGAGAAATTACATTATTATTAGGTAGGGTGGAATCAACCATTATCGATGTTAAGGTCATGAAGTGTGGGTCAGGACCGGTTGAGAATACACACGGCCAAAATGAGTTTTCTCATATGGGTGACTGGTATCTCCCTTAGAGAGAGGGTGAGGAGTTTCAGTCACACAGGAGATACTTGGAGTATTGCTGTTTCCTTTGGAAAGAAGCCATGCTTTGGACATGTGGTATAAGGATGCCTCTCGAGTGCCTCGCTAGGCCAATGCCTGTCCCACTGTCCCAAGGTTTAAGTTAAGTTAAGTTAAAGTTTGCTCTGGAGAGAGAAGTCTATAGCTCTCTGGTGGAGCTGTTGCCCCCGCCACCAGACTATGGATAAGCAGTTGAAGATGAATGGATAGATGTTGATGAATGCTAATTATGCAATTCATTGAATTCTCATGCTCATGGCAGTATTTATGTTGTTTACCTGTTGTTGATAAATGCTAGGTATGGTAATTAGGTATACTCTGACGGTATGCATGTAGCTTATCTTGCTTGTAGATGCTTAATTGGTGCGCCAAATTGTATGTAATTTAGATGTCTACCTTTGATCCTGGCTACTTGTGTAGCACATATTTGTTTCCCGAGCGTTCTAATTACTCGAGTGTCAATTTACCACATTGCCTGTGCATGGAAATTGTAAATGACGAGGAGCTGAAAGTCACGGGAGATGGATAGTAGACAGAGAGTGTAAGGGTGAACACTACAGTGAAATGATGAGAAACAGAATGGATGATAGGGGTGGACAGGGGGCAGGTCCTAGGAGGAAAAATGCCATAGCAACAGGAATGATAGCGAGCAATGAACAGATGGAGAACACTATACAACTGTACAATTGAGAGACGGAGAGTAATGGATCCAGATGGAGGAAGTAACTGACTAAGGGATGGATGCTCTAAATGGCATGAGAGAGAGAGAGAGAGAGAGAGAGAGAGAGAGAGAGAGAGAGAGAGAGAGAGAGAGAGAGAGAGAGAGAGAGAGAGAGAGAGAGAGAGAGAGAGAGAGGGAGGGAGGGAGAGAGAGAGAGAGAGGAAGGGAGAGTGGGAAACACTAGACCAGGGGCGCCCACACTTTTTTGACTTGAGAGCTTATACTTTCAAAATGCCAAGCTTTAACAGAACTACCCACCATTTTGTGTTGCATTGCTGAAAATGGAATAGTGATGCTGATGTTACCTTATAATACAAGAATGAAAATGGAATAGTAGCATCGGTGTTACATTATAATAACCTCTGGCTTATTAGTCGTATTATAATAATAGTAATAATAATAATGGACTGCATTTTTATAGTGTTATTCTATGCACTGCGTGTATACTCAAAGCACTTTACAATGGTCCATTCATTCATACATTGGGAGGTGAAGCGGCGAACTGTCAATCCTCACTTGAGCTCATTCACACACCGGTGGTGCCAAGCCAATCACTGGCAGTTCAGTGTCTTGCCCAAGGACACTTCGACATGTACACAGGAGGAGATGGGATTCAAATCACGCACCCTTGGATCATTGGTTGACCTGCTCAACCTCCTGAGCGAGAGCCACTCCCATGTTACATAATGTAACACTCCTAGGCGGTGGATGGGAAATACTGTACATTGTGGTAGTTTGCGTTGGGGGGAGGACTCACCGGGATATTAGTATGGCATACTCATTTTATTTATAACTTTTTTTTTTTGCCAATGCCTAATTTGCATCTGGCTTTAGCCAATATAATATTATAATATAATGTAAATGGAACAAAAAAAAAGTATTATTGTGGGTTTGAGCTGACAGCCTTTTTTGTATCAATCAATCCAGTTACCTTATTTCAAGTGTGCCGTATTTTAGGGGCATGTCGTGTGATCTACCTGCACAGTCTTGGTGATCTATTGGTAGATCACAATCTACCTTTTGGGCATCCCTGTACTAGACAAACCTTCTATAAAACAGGGGGGGGGGGGTGAGATGAGAGAGGGAAGGCATGCCTGACAGAGGAGAGGTGATACAAGGCATGGACACAGATGGCGACGAGTAGAAGTGTAAAGAGAAGGAGGCACCGTGGAGTGAGTTAGAATAGAGAGAGAGAAAGAGAGAGAGAGAGAGAGAGAGAGAGAGAGAGATGGAGGAAGGGAGGGAGGGAGGCAGTTAAAGAAACAGCAGGGAATGAAGAGGACAGTAAATCTATTGTTACGGGTATGCTGTGGTGAGTGATTCAGAAAGGATCAATGTTTCTTGTACTCTTTAAACCTTTCTCTGTCCTATCTCTGTCTCTCTCTCTCACTGTCTTCAAAATAAAATTAAAATTGCACTTTTTTTTTAAGGATGCATAACCGAGAGACAGCAAAATTCACCAGCGAATACCGACCGCGTCGCAATCCGGTGGACTACTTTAGTACTTAGACCCTAAGCCTGAACATAAACATAAGCATGGAGCAGTGCCAAATTACTAATCTTATCTCTAACACTAACTCTAAACAAGCATGGAGTAATACCAAATTACTAATCTTATCTCTAGCCCTAACCCTAAACAAGCATGCAGTGCCGAATTACTAACCATGCCATTTTTACATGCCGGGATGAGAAGTTGATTGCGCAGTTGTCGGACAATACGCATGTTGACAAGTCAGCTCAGGACGTGGTGTAAGCAGCACAGGGCTTGTGTATATGTATATACAACAGTGCATTCCAACCTGCTTCATACCAGGGCCCACTAATTATTCAGCATTTGAGCCACAGACCACCATTTGATGACATTTTCATTCCATGTTCAGACACAAAACTAAAGATTTATTTTTTGTCCACAATTCCAGGCTGGATTTAGGCAAACATGTAATGAATCAAATTGACGCTTAATATTCTACTTTCTCTAATTGTGTAGACTTCTTAATTAAGTGGGCCAATTTAGATGAATATTATAACTCTTGAGAGCCTAAACATGAAACCAAATGGACCCTCAAAGGGTCCATTTTCGTTTCATTTTTATGCTCACTTATTGATAGACAACACTTCAAGACATTTGAACAACTTAAGAGGGAATTTGATCTGGAGAACGAGGATTTATTCAGGTATTTACAGTTTCTATGATACTGAAATGACTGAAAGACATTTCTATGATACTGAAATTAAAAAAGGTCTCTGAGTAGAGGGTAATGTGGTAATGGGTGTGTTCACAGATGCATATACAGTAAACAAACACCTACACGACTGTTTCCAAATTGTATAGATGGTCTGCAACAGCAACCTGGAAGGAATACATTTTACGTCAAATCGAAATGGGAGTCTGAGCTTGGTATTGAGTTGTCGGAGGATGATTGGCACTCTACATGTAAAACACAACACTCCTCAACAAGCTCTAAGAGATGGAGGGAAGTTGGGTGGAAGAATTGGATACGTTTTTTCATTACGCCAAAAAATTAAAAGCAAACAATTGGGAGAGCAACAATATTGCTGGAGACAATGTGGATGTGCGAGTGGCAGTCATTCCCATATATTCTGGTGCGACGGTGTGCAGGCATTCTGGGACAGTGTTCATCAGAATCTGGAAAATATTATGGGATATAACATCAATCGTGACCCTCGCAGCTTGTATCTTGGATTGACATCAGAGGGCATAATAGTGTAGCAAATACAGGACGTAACATATCATATTCCTTTCATATTCATGTTTTGTAAAATCAATATGAAAGATTGAATATGAAAATATTACAATATAATTTAATTATGTTATTCACGTCACTGTTAATGTAACATGAGTTCTTGGACAGACCACATTAAATATATCAAAACCGTATTACACTGTAAGGGATGATACAGAGGACATAACCACTTCTTGATTAAATCATCAGTTTATTAAACAAAATGGATATACATGGATAGAATGAAATGGTTAAGTGGAAATCATCATTTTGAAATAAAAGAGGTAACAATAAAATAAAGTAAAAGTGATGGTGTTTATTCCTACTGGGAAACGGCTAAGATGTTAGTAACATAAAGTATTTTTCAGGATATAGTGTAGAGTGCAAATAAAATAAATGAAAATAAAACAAGAATAATAACTGAAGAATAACTTCAAAATGTAATTGCGGGGCATGAGTAGAGTAAGTCAACAAGTAGGCTCAGTGGCTAATGGGTAGAGGGCAGCTATAGAACTATGCACGCAGTCGCACCATGTCTGCCATTTGCAGAACCACACATTCATACCGGGGTTGTCATCATTTACATGTTCAGTTTCATACGACCTGTCCGTGGCTCTGGGTTGGACAATGCGGGCTGTAGGCTGCAGCTCACTCCTTTGGGGTGAGCCAGTCTTTGGAGGCCGCTTTGTCAGTTGTCAGAGGAAGGGGCTGTCCCGTGTAGAGGAGAGCAGGAGGGCCGGAGCTGGTCGTCTGTAGTAGAACATGTGGCGATGATGGCGCTGACGGGTTGGCAGCGTGGCTGTCTGCAAAAGAGGGTGGCAGTACACTGGCCGTGCTGCTGGTGGTATCTAGGCTGGCATCTCACAGAGGTTGTAGAAGGTTCGACTGGTGCGGCTCAGAGTGTCAGTGTCACGGTGTGATACAGACGGGGCGTTGGTCTATGGAGCAGGTTGATCCAGCATGGACTGGCAGGCCGCATGGCAGTGTCGGTGGTCGGCAGCGCAACCGTGGAAGACCCGGGGCCTAGCAGGCGTTCCCCTGCTGGCCCTGGTAGCTGTCTCATGTGAGTGAAGTGTTCAGAATCAGTCGTTGCCAGAGAAGAGAAAGAAGGACCATAGTTCCTGGGTTTTGTCCTGAGATGAGGGGGGTTGGGACATCACCCCCCCTTGCTCCTCAGAATGGGGTGTGTCCCACCCACTTCCAGTGGAACTGCTCTCTCTCTCTCTCTCTTGTTAATATCGGTCCATAAAGTCCCTTTTAAATACAAGATCATGTAGGATATTGTAACGTCATATTTGACTGCCAAAACTAAATCAGTATGGGATTTCACACATTATGATACCAAACAGTACAACTAAAGTAAGTATAAGATATAAGGGCTATAATTAATTAAATCAACATCACAATAATTCGACACAGCATGCATATATACGCTACTAAATAAAACTACTGAAATATAGGATCGTTTGTGGTTCGGAGGCCGATTGTAATTCAGTCAATTGTTCTAGTAGGTTTGGAGTTTATTCCAAGTTAGTTTCCAATGATGAGTCTGTGTCAAAAGAAGAAAGACTTCGTGTCATGTTTGTCATCAAAGGGTTTAATTCCTGTGAAGCTTGTCCTTATCTCTCAGTTCTGCTGATTGAATGGTTGGTCTGGTGAACAAGGGAGGTCACCATCCGGGCATGGGTCAGAGGGCAGGAAGAGGAGGTCTGTTTCTACTTCCACCTAACACTCTTCCAGCCAGGCCATTAAACAATCACCAATTTATGTCCTTATTGCGATATTCTGTGTTGCTGGTGTCCGCCCACACGCTACAATAGGAAATGAGGACTTATATCTGTTCAGGATACTGTTGATAGCTGCTAAAAAGCCATCACAAGGAGATGGTTGTATTGTATTTGTATGGAAAATGAAAATAAACAAAAATGATGGTGGTGATTATATATGAAAACAGTTCTAAAATAGGCCATACATTGAAGGTGCGCCTTATAATCCGATGCGCCTTTATAGTTCGGAAAATACGGTATATAAACTGGAAGGTGGACTTCCCCCGCCGCATCCCAGCTATTCATTTCAATGGAAGTTGCTCACTTTGTTCCGCCTACAATTCCAGCATTGGCTAAGCACTGGTAAGGCAACTCCATCACGTCTCAGGCGCTCGCAGGGCTGAGGGGCTCTACAAAGGCTGAGAGGTTCATAAGCCAGTCTGCAGCCCCTTGCCCTCGTTATCAGAAGTGCCAATGTCGCCTGGAGCGTCTTGGCTGCATACAGAACTTGGCACATTAAACATGGTATATGAAGTCGGTCGACACATGCGGTTCTGTACATGCTGTGGGCGGATTGGTAACAATGCACAGCTGAGAAGGCGCTGAAGTTAAGGTGGGCACAAATGAGTGTAAAGCAACAACGTTTTCCTTTGCCTGTTCGCAGAATTGCTGCGTGCAATCGCACGAAAGCACTGTCCGTGTTCTTAAAGCCAGGCCATCATAGGAAATCCCCTGAAGTGGGACTTGTGTTGTGTTCTCCCAGTGAGGGTGAGGGGCGGCAGGCATTCAGGGTAGTGGGTCCCAATCTCTCTCTTATCTTTCTGTGCTGAACTGAGCTGTTGAATGCTTTCTATACAGGCCTGCCTGGTATGGACAGAATAAATTAGTCCGAAATCTCTGTGCATTTCCAAGGAGAAATAAGGGAATGAATGAATACATGAATGAATGAACGAACGAACGAATAAATGAATGCCTCTGATGATAAACCACCCCCATGCTGGCTCCTGAATGGCCCCTCACTACTTCGGAGGGAGTGAAATCCAATCACAACTGAGCGGTGCCAGACCAATTCTGCCGAGGGCGTTTTTTTTTTTTTTTACCCCCATGGCACATGTGTTTGGATCCCAGGCGATTGTATGCGACACGTGTCTGCATGCGTGCACGTGTCTGCAAGTTGTGTACTGTACCGCGGAGTGTTATGCCACACAGACACAACTCAACTCGCAGTGGATTCTTTTTGCTTCCTCCTTACAGTGTGGGCGGGTGGATGCCATGAAATATGGTCAATGCTCAGGAGAACTGACAGATGGCGTGGGATGCAGTGTAAACAGGCTGCAGAACTAAAAGGTTGTGGACCGAAAATCCAAACCCATATTCAACACGTGGCAGCTTCCCAAGCAAAACAAAGCGCCCCCAGGACGTCATTATCTACCCAATGTGCTTTGATACACTGGGAAAGGAGCACTGTAATGTGCCAGATGTGAATTATGTAAAAGGGAAGGGAAGGGTGGAGGGCCGTTCAAAGCATGGTATAGGAGAAGAGAAGAGGGAGTCTAAAACTAATCCTTGCAATGGGTTCAGGCTTTCAGAAAACCCCCTAGTTTGACACGTCGCATGCTGCTTAAAGCATAATGAAATTTTGAAAAGGTTGCCATATGGATTTTGCCGCCGTGGCAACCCTGAAGGTCAGTGTCGCGCCGGGTGCACTAGCTGAATCATTACATAGAGCTACACCTGTACACAATGTGGTGCTTTTTAGATAAATTACTGCAAAATCACTCTTCTCTGTCCCTATGTGCTCTGCTACTCTATATCCTACTACTACTACTAGGAGCGGTGGTTCAGGGCGGGGTACAGTATTCCGAGGACAACGTTGCCAGTTCGAACCCGGTCTCCCTAGTTAGTGTTGATGTGTCCCTGAGAAAGACACTTAACACTTTTTTTTTCGACCATTGGTGTGTGAATAGGTGAATGTGATGCACAGTCTATAGTATGTACAGTAAAGCGCCTTTAAGGAGCTATATAAATGCACCATTTACCCAGTGGTCCTCCCTCACACACCCTCATACATGCATATATAGTAATGTACACACACACACACACACACACACACGCACGCACACACACACGCAAGTTCACATGCACGCACACACTGTCGACAAGTCTGCAAAGTTTGTGTGAGTCTGAAGAATAAGTATGCACTATTCAGAAAGGCCTGGAGTTGTTATTTAAAGGGTCAAGAGGCCTAACTGTGTCCCTGAGGCATGGAGAATGGAGACATAGAGAAGTTGGTTATTATTGGATTATTGTGAAAGAGGTTCACTCTCAGAACTGAGGGAGAAACGGGAAGCTGAGCTCTGTTGTCAAGCAGTTGCTAAGGGCAGAGAGCCAATGATGTGCAAGCAGTAACTTGATACTTGGAAATATGATGACCACTGAATTGATTGCAAGAGTGGTTTGATGTTAAAAGAAAAAATGAGAGTGAAAAAATATATATATTTGTAGGGTTGGAAGGAATTACTTACTATACGATATTGGGCTCATGGTCAGGTCAATTAAATAAACCAGTAAGATGCAGCTTACTGGTCTTACTGGTGCACACCATATCCCTTCTGGGAATATGGTAGTGTTATGCATGCACAGACATTTCTGCCTGGCTTACATAGTAATCCCGCTCACTGCGTTTGCAATGAATGAATGAATTAAAGGGATAGTTCATCATTTTCTAAGTTAAGCTGTATGAAATACTTACCGTTAATGTAGTGGTTGGTACTGTATTAAATGATGTCCAGAGTACTGTGATGGGAGTTCTGGTCTGGTTTTTGGTGAATATGAGGTAGTTCCGATCATTTTGTGAGGGTCAGTGGGGCCATGCAGTAAAAATAAAACAACGCACAAAACTAACGTAATTGGTAGTGTTGAATTATTTCTAGAATATTAGCACATCCTTTGTTTGACTGCCCCTATCACATGGAACTACTGTTTGGGCGTAGTGATGGACACAATAATAATTGACACATAATTCCCTGTGCTAGAGAGATTTAAATGAATGCAAATGCTTGTTTTACTTTCTCATGTTACTGTGACAGCAGTTCTTTCTGAGGATCATAGAACAGGAATCTGAGCTTTAATAATGCCTTTTATTTTGTATTTGAGTTTGACATTCCTGCCATAGCTGGTTCACCAGTGGTCTGTTAATTACCTCATTAAGGGCGATATCAACAATTACTCAGTTTCTAATTAACACAGGTTTTATTGGTCTATTTCCCTACCAGCCGCTAGGGAAATACACCAGCAGTGCACATTCCAGAAACCGAAAAATCCAGTCCCAGAGTTTAGCTACATTCTCCAAACGTCCGTAGTAACACACTAGAGGGCCTGTAGATAATATGTTTGTTTACATTTGTAGGGAGTGCTGTGTCTTTTCTGTTTTCATTTAGTTTCCCTCTTGTTTGCAGACGAGGTCAAAATGTTGGCCACCGACTATACACAAACTATAAGAGACAAACTGTAAATTAGATTACAGAGCTGGAAGTGAGGGGAGAGGGGGGGCGCGTGTTTTGTAGACACAATGACTGGCCTTCGTGCACCTTCGGAATTGGTGTTTCCTGCCTAATCCTAGGTCAGGGGCGGATGTAACATGTCCTGTTTGGGAGGGCAAGAGAAAATGGTACGGGGCGGTTTCATCGCCCGTAGGCGCTTCGCGCCGCGGGCAATGAAGCCGCTCCCGTACCATTTTCGGTTACAGGACTTTTATTAGTCAAGTAAAGCATCAATAATAACATCAGTTGTTGTTGAAGTTGCAGACACGCAGCATGCATAAAGCTAAAGGTCTGACACAGAGAGTTTTCTGTTTTCAATGATGAAATGCTGTTGGTTTAGTGGTGCCACAGCCGTAGTTAGTTAGTAGCAGTAGTAGTGTTTCAAATCATTTTAAATATAAGCAGTTTAATTTGAAATATCTCGGATTGCTTTGCACCGTGTTTGGGGGGGCAGACTGGGTATTGCCCCCCCATGCCCATGCCTATATCCGCCCCTGTCCTGGGTCCACATATACACATCCTTTGTCTGTCTTTTGCAGTTGTCGTGGACCGCGCGGCGGAGGATGGAGTGGCTGTGGTTCCTCTTACTGCTCCTGGCGGCGGCCTGCGAGGCCCAGCAGTGTCCCAAGCGCTGCATGTGCCAGAGCCTCTCCCCGTCTCTGGCCATTCTGTGCTCCAAGACGGGCCTGCTGTTTGTACCCAGCGCCATCGACCGGCGGACCGTGGAGCTTCGACTGCAGGAGAACTTCATCACCGGTAAAGTAGACTTAAGGCTCTTTCAGAGTCTGGAATTTCGGTGGCCACCGCGAGCACCGCTCAGAGCACCGCGACCACCGCTATTTCATAGACCACTATAGCAGCACCTCGCCCTCCCTCCCCTGTTCTCCTTGCGTCCATTGTTGTTTATTTTCCCCTCTGATTTTTTACCTTCCTCAATTATAATAATTTCTGCTGCTTTTATGTTTATTTCGTATTCTGTTTATGTCATTGTGTCTATCATTGAATCCCTTTGTTCTCCTCCTGGCCGTCGTGCTGTGGTGTGTTTTCTTTTCTTTCTTTTTTTTACCAGCTGGCAGCTGTTAAAAACAAGCAACCGGTGCTCCTAGAGTACTGGAACCACCGCGCGGTGCGGTGGTTAGTAAAATCCGAGAGGAGGGCTGGGAGGTGCGGTGGTATGACGTCATATTGTAGGCAACGGTGGTCGCGGTGGTCGCGGTGGGCACCGAAAATCCATCTCTGAATAGGCCTTTAATTGGAAACCACAGGAATTATTATTCTTTCTTTTTTTGGAAGGGAAAAAAACATGTCTGGACGAGATTAGCAGTAAACATAAAAACCATAGGAAACCATGATCTTGATCACCAAGAGCTTCACTGTTGTAGCCTAGCAGGTTGTTTCTGGGGACTTGGTTTAAGTCAGTGTTTTTCAACTATTTTCATACCAGGGCCTACTATTTATTCTACATTTTAGCCACAGACCACCATTTGAGTCTTTCAGAGCCAAAGCCAAGGATTTCCAGGTTTTTGACCACAATTTAAGAGCGATAACTGGCTTGTGTAGATTCTTGAACATTAAGTAATTCAGATGTTTAAATATAATGTAATAATTAAATTAAAACCAAGTAGACCTGTGAGGGTCCATTTGGTTTCATTTTATGCTCTGAAGAGTTACAGATCTATTCTATATGGTTACAAACGGTCCATCATTTAGCTGGGGACCACCTGGAATCCTCTCAGGGACCACTGGTGGTCCCCGAACCACTGGTTGAAAACCACTAGCACATTGGATAGCTAATAGGGAGAAATGGGAGAAAGTAACGAGAAAGTGACAACTAGTTGCAGGGTCTGTTTATTGAGGACGTTTCCAAGCTGTTCAAAGAGAGGGAACTGTGGATGAAACGGCAACTTCCCTCGTATTGGCTCTGCCTCAAATTGGCCATTCCACTCATCAAACTAGCCACCTGTCTGATTTAGTCCAACAAATTTACCCACAGCCCAAAGGATTGTCTACCGCGGCTTATGTGAATACACCAGACGGAGTGTGATTAGCGTCTGCGCCGGAGACTGGGAGCTGGTTGTGTTGTACTAAGAACACCATGGCAATCCATCATAGTTTCTCTGTGAAGTGAGTGTGAGTATATAATAGTATGGAGGCCTATGTCTACATAAAATGCTAAATGGTGCATTTATATTGGGCTTTTCTCCAAGGCGCTTTACATAGCTTGTGCATCACATTCACTCATTCACACACCCATTCATCCACTGGTGGCAGTGGAAACCATGCCAAGCACCTACTAGCACGTCAGGAGCAATTAGGGGTTCAATGTCTTGCTCAAGGACACATCGACATGGGTGTCGACACTAACTCTGCGGGAGCCCGGGATCAAACCGGCAACCTTGTGGTTACCATGCGGCAACACTACCCCTGAGCTGCCACCCCTACCCTTAGCATACGCCTAGGCAACAATAGCCAATGCAACACAACCATAACTAAATGTCAGTCGTGATTCACTAGGAAATAAGAATAAGTAAGAAAGTATTTTCTCAGTCCTTCAAAGCATATTGATTTTTAAGCAACTACAGTGAAAACAGACCTTTGTATTCTGTTTTGTTCCACACGGATCCCATTAGCTCTCTTTCATGCAGCCTCATAATGTGTCAGGATTTGACTTAAAGGAGACATAATGTCATAGTTCAGAGGCACATAAAAGAACTAGTGCAATAAAAAGAGGAAAAACAAAAAAACAATGCACTACTAAAACCATGACAGTGCTGCCTTCCCGTGGGTTGCACTGTGCTCATTAAATTCAGCTTCGATTCGTTCTTGAAAGTGTGTTTACTCCTGCTTCATAGCAGGTAGACCATCCCCCAGGCCATCAGCTGCTTTTGAACTCAGCTTAGAGGTTATTATGTTATCTCTGCCACTAAAATGGTTTCAGGACAGGTTACAGGTACTGCATGTATTGAAATAATATATTAATTAAAAAATAAGGTGGCGGCGGGAAAGGAAATCAACAAAATAATACTCTCTTTGCAACAGCAGTGGTTGTGGTGTTGCCTTGCCAACAGTGGTGCTGGCTGTCTGTGCAATCAGGTAAAAAAAAAGGAAAATCTAATTAACTGTCATTTGGAGACGTCAGTTAATATTAACCTGTTTTACACCGCTGTGTTGAGGAATAATATAATTAGCCTCCTCGCGGTGGCCTTTGTGCAATGACGAAGTTGGACATTACAGAGAGGAGTCATCCCTTTAATGACATACTAAATCCTGACCTTCTCTTCCTCTTTACCAAAGGCCAGAAAGCTGCTGCAGAATAGCACAGTGGTCACAATCCATGGTAAAACAGTGTTTTACCATGTCTGGCTGACACTCTGACGGTGTCTGAAAACAGAAATAGTCGTGCAGTTGTTAATCAAACAAATCGATTGAGAGTTATAAAAGAAATCTAGTGATAATGGATTTTTAAGGTAATAGATAAAACTTTAGTGTGTACAAACATTGTGTTTGTAAAAGGATTTGTTTAAAAACAGAATCTAACCCCCCCATCACAAATTGGCATCATATTTCCTGAGCCTGACGAATGTTTCGTTTTCATGATTGTTGACAACAACAAAATTCTGGACCATCTGCGGGACAAAACATGTGTCTGTTTGTAGAGAAACAGCTGTAGCATCAAAGTAGCAGTAACGTAGAGGGGAAACAAAAAAAAAATCTATTTTGATTTTTGGCTAAAAGGTCTCTATTACCTTTTATTAGCGTCTGTGCATTCATCAAATGAATTTAGTGGCAGATCTCTGCCACTTTCACAATTGATTGTGTGACACTGCCGTATTCTTTGCGGAGAGAATGGAATAAGATTCGCAGCAGTCTATGAGTTTGCTTAGTGTGTGTGTCTGTCCACAGCCTCTCCTCCATTAGACAGAACTGGTGTCGTAGAACAATGACGGCTGAATTTAAATTGAGCCACTGTCTGTCCATAAAATTACACATCGCTAATAATCTCCTATCTTTGCTGCCAGCCGTCCGAAGGAGAGACTTTGCCAACATGACCAGCCTGCTACACCTGACTCTCTCCAGAAACACCATCAGCCAGATCCTGCCTTCAGCGTTCAGTGACCTGCGACGCCTGCGAGCGCTCCACCTGGACTCCAACCGGCTAACAGTGATCAAGGTAGGACCACTGCACCGCATTAAACGCAGGGAAGGATGAGTAATAAATGCATTAATGTTCCGGACACATTAATCAGTGGATGTTCAGAGGAAATAGCAGATGAATATAATGTCGGACCATGGCACATCGGGCTATATAGGCCCCCTGGGGTGAACATAATCGACTAAGTAGGGTGTAAGTGGTTTATGATGAATGCATAGAGTCAGACTCCACCAGTCGGGAAAGCTATGGTGGTTCAATCGATGGAATGTTAGGATATGGGATGGATGGCAGGATGATGTACCGGTATGTACCGGTATCCACAAGTTCCCCCCGCCAAGTTACTTACAAATAATTAATTGGTTGTTGCTGCTTGATGTTTTTTGTGCTTGTTGTACATTAGCTGCTTATTTGATCTTGTTTCCTAACGTTTAAACCAGTGTTTTCCCGTATTTCTTCACGTCAAGGACCGCCCAGGTTAACATGTAATTGTCCACAGACAACCATCAGAAAATATTGTGTGGATTTCTTATTAAAATGTAAAGAAATGTGTTTTTAATGTGTTTTTAAATTCCAGATGTACAGCCTCACAATGTATCATTTTCATTTGTGCTGGTCTTTATAGACCTGGCCACTTGTTTCTGTTGCAAACCTGGCAACACAGCAAAAGAAAGAGGAACTTCTGCACATACAAACGCAAAGACTTATGGGCTATAAGAAAGAGCTATAAGAAAGAGAGAGAGAGAGAGAACTATCCCACTCGTCACTCTCCCTCCCGCTCCTATACATCCATTCCTTTTCTTCCAGGACGAACATTTCAAGGGCCTTACTAATCTTCGCCACCTGATCCTGGCCAACAACCAGCTCCACTCCATCTCTCCTCACGCCTTCGACGACTTCCTGTCCACCCTGGAGGACCTGGACCTGAGCTACAACAACCTGGCCGAGGTTCCCTGGGACACGGTGGGACGCCTCACCAACGTCAACACGCTCAACATGGACCACAACCTCATAGAGAACGTCCCACAAGGGGTCTTCACTAATCTACACAAGCTGGCCAGGTGAGAGATGACATGCATGGATGGATAGTCAGAAAAAAGATGATATAGGGGTGATATAGGGGAAAATGCATTAACAGGCTGCAGAGGTGCAGATGTCAGAGCTGCAGATATCAGATTTCCTTTGCCCTTATATTTCCTATTCTATTCATGTCATTGTCTCTACCATTGAAATTCCTTCCTTCCTTTCGTTCTCCTCCAGCCTGTTGCGCTGTGGTTTACGTCTCTATAAATGCACCTTCAGTCACTGAGAGATGACAAAATAATTTCGCAACCACAACCAACCGTTGGTGGTTGCAGGTGGTAAATGAGTAAATAGTTGGTTTTGAGAGTTGGTTGACAAAACCGGCAATCAATTTACTGGCAGTCAGCTGTTTTAATGTCACCCTGGACCGACAGGCCATCAGTCTTCATCAGTACGCTAGTAAACCTAACCCTAACTCCTAACTCCTAACCCTAAACATAACCTCTATGCCTAAACCTAACCTTAACTCCCGACTGAGACTCATTTCTCCTGCCGTGACCGTCGGACTATCGGTCGCGAACCGCTGGTCGTGGTCGCAAAATGATTTTGGTCCTCCTTCTGTGTACGTCTGTCTGTCTGTCTGTCTGTCTGTCTGTCTGTCTGTCTGTCTGTCTGTCTGTCTGTCTGTCTGTCTGTCTGTCTGTCTGTCTGTCTGCCTGTCTGCCTGTCTGTCCATACCCGCATGATACACCATCGCATGGGGTACAGTGCCCGGCTTCAGGTCAGCTTCAGGACCCCTGTTTGTACAGAACGGGGCTCTGCCATCTGGATGCATTGCGGGACACTGCATTCTCTCTCTGTGTATTATTATTTGGCATATTTTGGCATGCCTGACAAAGAACAAACATAAGATATCTGCGTGGGTGCATTTATTTCCAACTTGCATCGTTCCAATTACTTAAAGAAAACTAAACTGTGAGATCAATCTAGTGTGACCTGTGTGAGATCAATCCCCTTCCATAGAGTGAGATCAGGTTTCCTTTCATGTGTGCTACACGATGTGCCTACAAAGGCCAGAAGTGTTGCTGACAATTGCGGATTTCTCTCTCTCTCTCTCTCTCTCTCTCTCTCTCTCTCTCTCTCTCTCTCTCTCTCTCTCTCTCTCTCTCTCTCTCTCTCTCTCTCTCTTGCCCTCTCTTTCTGCAGGCTGGACATGACTTCTAACAAGTTGAAAAAGATTCCTCCTGACCCGCTGTTCCTGAGACTCCCCGTCTATGCCAAGTCCAAAGGCTCTCCTCACTCCCTGGTGATGAGTTTCGGCGGCAACCCTCTGCACTGCAACTGTGAACTCCTCTGGTTGAGAAGACTGACCAGGGAGGACGACCTGGAGACCTGCGCCTCCCCTCCAGACCTCAGTTCCAAGTACTTTTGGACGATACCTGAAGAGGTGGGGACTCGACTTAACACTTGTCTTGTATCTTGCAATAGTTAAGACATTCACTGACACGTATTAAATAACACTTTGTCTGTGGAATGAATTAATTGCAATGCCCCATTGACTACCTAGATTTCACTTACTGTACCTTCAACAACAACAAGTGGACCCTTGTGGGTCCACTTGTTGTTGTTGAAACCAAATGGAACCTTGCGGGTGCATTTGATTTCATGTTTAGCCCCCCTATGGGGGCGTGGTCCGTGACTCAAATGCAGAATAAATAGTGAGCCCTGGTATCAAAAACCACTGTGTTAAACAAAGCTTATGTGACGGTGCATACTGTCACTATAATCCCAGTAGGCCCTGCTGAAAGCGTATGTGCACGTGAACTACGTTTTTTGGAAGCGAAAGGATTAATTCAGGCTTAAAGATACATCGCATGGATGCAACTGGGACGTATCCTCAGTGATGTATCCCAAGGTCATCGGGGTTTCGGGTCTCGCAACATCATACCCCTCACTCAGGCGACCCAGCCGGGGTTGATCAAGTCCCGACTTACGTCCCAGTAGCTACTCTCGGTCAGTCCACTAGGGAAAGACCCAAGGCCACACAATCCACTGCTCCAGAACTACTCTGCCGGTACTGAGAGGCACTATACTCTGGCACATGGAGGGACTAGGCTCTGTGGGTTGACTCCTGTCCAGACCCCTCCTACGTCTCACCAGGTCTGCTCCTGCTCTGTGTCGCCGCAGCGCCGCGTTTCACCATTCTAACACTCCTTCTAAATTTCTTTCAGTGGTACAGTAGTTCATTCTTCTTTCACTTCCCCCCATTGTTTGGTGACCCGCCTCCCCCTACCCCCCTTGGGGGGTCAAGGGTTGATGCCCTGTGCTGAAGCACCTAAAGTTATTCTGACGACAGCATCGGATTATAACTAGGACCAAAAAAATTCAGCCTCCAAAAAGAAAAATTAAGAAAAGAAAATTTAATATTATAAAAGACACACCAAAGTTTACAGCCATTCATATTAAGCAGTTTTTTCTTTCTTTTTTATATAATTTATGAAACCACTTTACAAAGAATGATAAAGCTGCTGTGTTCCAGTCTTTGAGTTGTTTTTCCATTACCATGAACATCAATAAAGCTGTCTGAAAGAGTCCTAGCATCCAAGGAGAGCCAAGTTCTTGTCAGAGGAGAGAGAGAGTTACGTGATAAGCATCTGGAAAACAAAATATTGACCAAAAATGGATGAATTACTCGACAGTCCCAAAATAAGTGCAGCATTGGACCATTATTTGATTTACATTGAACACCTGCTGTAAACACAGAGGGGTGAAAATGTCTGCAATATGACCTTAGAGTAATAAAAACGTTGAATCACGTTGAACTGAATTAACCTGCTGTTTATTGAACAACAATGGGTGAAGGAAGGTACAGTTGTCCATATTTTATCAGGCAACACAGTATTGATTTCCCTCTGCGTAGCTTTCTTAATACAGTTGTCAGTATACAATCTTTAGAAAACATTTCAAGGTTTATTGTTCTCCACTCCATAATGTTCCATAATGCATCATGATAAATCCGGCCTTGTCCAATAAGCATGTTAGAACAGGAAAGTTTGCCCTGCATAGCAACAGTTGCTAAAGTATTTGGCATTGGCCAGTGAACAACCCCCACCCAAGGGGGTTTGGAAGGGCTCATTATGATTAGAAATTAAAGATAGGATTAGTTACACTGAAACATTTGTACTTTGTTCTTAAATTGTTTTCGCAGGAGTTTATCTGCGATCCACCTGTGTTGACCCGTAAGTCACCGCGTATGGTGGCCCTGGAGGGCCAGCCTGCCAGCCTAAAGTGCAAAGCCAATGGCGACCCAGAACCCGAGGTCCATTGGATTAGCCCAGAAGGTCGACTGATCTCCAATGCCTCCAGGTATGCTATCTTAATATATCTAAGTGAGCTTGACCTGTCCTGTTTCAAATCATCATAATTTACACTCTTCACGTGGTCATATTTAAAATTTGTTTCACATGCGATTATGTCATACTGGTAGTAGCCTCTATTGTAGGCCACTGAGTCCACTGGAATAACCTCGCACAAAGGCTTGTTGGTTGTTGAGATTACTCTTGTGCCTCATTCGGGTGTAAACAGATTTTACATGCCAAAGAGATTTGATGTATTGAATAGAATGTCGCCAGGGTTCTGGCCTGTACTGTACTGTACAGTATAGCCCCCAAATATATTACAACCCCATTTTTTAAAGATATTTCCACAGCAAGTCAACAAATACCACAACAGCTGGGCTGTACAATCCACCCCGAGGAACTCCAGCGACAACATGCGCAGACACAACACAATGCTTATACAGTACTATTAAAAACAATTGACTTGCAAACATGTGACTTTCCCCTAGGGACCTGCATTTACATATTGCCAGGCCAGTTACATTTTTTGCCTAAATTTAAAACAAGCAGTGGATAGAAGCTATTTTAAAGTGAAACATCGCTCTTGCGTCCTGTCAGTTGGGTTAATATCCACCCCTTTGAAAGAGATCAAGTGTCGGAAGATGTTGTCTGATGTTTGTCTGTTTCGGGGGAAAACAAAGTCAACATGCAAATTTGTTAACCCTTTCTGTACTGAACGCGTTTTGGTGTTTTAGCTGTTGAAAAACTGTTGCAAAACAGCTACCGAGTGGCGCGATATGAGCTTGTAGTTCTGCTATTTTTGAAAAATTGTGAAAATGTGGTGCAAATCTTTCAATACATTATTTCGGAAGCAAACATTTTTAACTGAAATCTTTGCTTCTGTGGGATTGCTAGAACAACATGTTTTTAGATGAGGTTCTGCAGCTAAATAATACATATTTCTGGGGGTCTTTCCTATGAAATATGTTAAGCATCACTGACACAGAAAGAGATTTTTCCAGAAAAATTAGAATCTCGTGCCAGGGGCTAGAATTTAGTGTTACAAACTAGAATTTAGTGTCATGGACTAGAATCTAGTGTCGGGAACTAGAATCTAGTGTCAGGAACTGGAATCTAACTTCAGAAACTGCAATCTACTGAGAGGAACTAGAATCTACCGTGGGGAACTAGAATCTAGCATGAGGAACTAGAATCTAGCGTCAGAAACTAGAATCTAGCGCTGTGAACTAGAGTCTAGAAATCTGATCAGGACACAATAATATATCCACAAGCTGTAGTCAGCTAACTGAAGGGGACATTCTCTAGGATTCTAAACCTTAGTGGTCATTTAACTCTGAACTAATGTTACTCATAGTGTAAGGTTTATTGGTTTATTCCACTGCAGAGCTTGACACTAACACTTGCCCGCTTGCCCGGGGCAAGTAAAAAAAATGGTGGGGCAAGTGAAGACTGCTACCTGGTTGCCCGATCGGGCAAGTGTGCAACTTAGTGCACTATAACACAACAAGATAAATTTGTCTTGAAGGCAGGCATTGCACTCTGCCTCTGTGTCTTTCCCTGCTTTCTAGCTATCCACAATTCCAGGCTGGATTTGGGAAACAAAACAGGCAATTTAACTTTCACATCAAAATGACCTAATCTTCTACATTCTCTAGTTGTGTAGACCTGGGGTAATTAAGATGATGAATTTTAACTCTTGAGAGCCTAAAAATGAAACCAAATGGACCCGCAAGGGTCCATTTGGTTTCATTTTTACGTTCTCAAGAGTTACATCTGCAAAATTTACAATGCTAGTCCTATACCCGTTGTGAAATATATGATCTGGAAATGATGTATAGATGACATTGATTGGGAGGGAATTGTTGATGCTGGAAGGTTGGGTTGAACTTGGGCACAAAAGTAATGTTATAGACCTATAGGCCTACATACCTACATATGAAGTAGTCTATGCTCAGCCACACAGCCTGGTAGGCTACTCCCAAAAATATTTTTTGAGTCGCACAGATGAAAGGCTAGGGCAGATGTTGTGCACAATGTGGATTTTTAAGCTCTGGCTGGGGAAATGCGTGGCTTTAGTAACCGATGATGTGAGCTTGTAGACTGGCTATTTTTGGGTGTTCGGAAATGCGCCCTAAACGGACTGGTGTGCCCTGTTGTCGTTTCATATAGCTGGTGTATTTGGGGCATTTGGTGGTCGCCGTTTCTTTATTCACACTTGTGTATTTGGTGCACGCACTGAGCAACCCTAGGCTGGAGACGGGGTTGGCCGGCTATGGGTAATCACTGTATTGGGTCCCCTAACTTCTCCGTGTAAAAGTTTAGAGAGAAGTGGATGCCGTGGCCGCCGTGCGTAATGAATATCCAGACGTGTAGATTTTAGTGGTAGAAGAAATGAGTCGTAGCCTCGTAGCCGTATGTGACCGTAGTAGCGCGTACGCTGGAGACGGGGGTGGCTGTGTGGAAGGCATGATTGAGTCACAGCTGTTTCTCGAGTGCTCCCGTTCAATGAAAAGCAATCCAGCTGATGTGAGCTAGGAAGCTAGGCTATGGCTAACGGCTAAGCACTGTACTGTGGTCCCCAAACTTTTCCGTGTAAAAGTTTGGAGAGAAGTGGATGCCTTGGCCGCCGTGCGTAATGAATCCAGACGTGTAGATTTCAATGGTAGTAGAAATAAGTCGTAGGTGAGCGCGCGTGTGTCCTCACACCGTGGCCGTGTGGCAGTCGGAACAGCGAGGACAGAGAACGCAAAGGGAGGTGATCCCGTGTTGCACGACAAACTGTGACCACAAATAAATGTGTGTCCGTGTCACGTGATCTGCGCGGTGATGAGCTTTTAATGCAAATCTATTAAATTAAAAAAGATTGGTATAATGTTAAGTGTTTGTAAGTAGCGCACATTGGTGCTGGATGACAGGGCTGTGCTACGCGAGGTTCATCGAGGCTGTCCGTGCACCGTGGCATGTGTGGGTGATCCTCATTGCACAGTGCATTTGCGCAGGTAACAGACAGACAGACAGACAGACAGACAGACAGACAGACACACATTCCTAGAATTATATAGAGAGATAGAGAGATATAGAGAGATATAGAGAGATATTTTAGGGGGCAAGTGACCATGAGCTGAGGGCAAGTAGAACCTGACTGCAGAGACTCTGTCCGTGGTGCTGAAATGAGCTTTCTGTTATGGTAGCTGGTAGTGACTCTGTCCGTGGTGCTGAAATGAGCTTTCTGTTATGGTAGCTGGTAGTAACTCTGTCCGTGGTACTGAAATGAGCTTTCTGTTACTCTGTCCGTGGTGCTGAAATGAGCTTTCTGTTATGGTAGCTGTAGTGACTCTGTCCGTGGTGCTGAAATGTATATTTACTGAAATGTATATTTACTTGCCCCCTATATATTTTAGGGGGCAAGTGACCATGAGCTGAGGGCAAGTAGAACCTGACTTGCACTTGCCCGATGGGCAAGTGCCTCCGAGACCTTAGTGTCAACCCCTGCCTTTGGATATATAGAAGTGTATATTTTGTTAGTCTCTAAATCTGTAATAAAAATGGTGAGTCCTATTATAAACACCTTCTTTATGGTGTTGTCAGTTTAACAGTCTTTGTATATAGCTGTGCTTGGGATTTACTGTACTCTGCAAACTGTTAATACATATTTCAAACAATCAATCAATCAATCAACCAAAGACTTGTTTGGGGGAAAGGGAGACCATAGTTCTGGCCTATAGACAAATCCCCCGGGCCGCCGTTGCATTGTATTACGTTTCCAGATGAGGTACATTGTACAATGCAATGCTCAGTAAAACAGC
Organism: Benthosema pterotum; assembly: GCA_039105355.1. Lineage (NCBI taxonomy): Eukaryota > Metazoa > Chordata > Actinopteri > Myctophiformes > Myctophidae > Benthosema > Benthosema pterotum. Next base: position 15,017,200 of record CM076977.1, read on the forward strand.
AGTTAGGGTATCTGTGAAACATCGTTAGCGTGTAGCTAATGTAGCATCACAGCCTGACTGTTGCTGGAGGAGGAGAATCAACAACAAATCCGTCTGGCAGTAATTGATTATGTCACGTCGCGCCGATGCAGAATCATGCACAGCTGCACACAGGCAAACTGTCTTCATGTAAAACTTTATAAGAAGTCCAGTCTACGACTCCGCATGCCACCCACTGTTTTACTACTGCTGCATTATGTGCACAGTTCTTTTCTTCCCTCCGCGCACCGCCAGCTGGCAGCCCTGCTGGATTCTGTGGTATGTAGTTCTTTTCACTTGCCGACGGCAAGTCAATAGTGTTGGCTCAGTGTTGGCTCACTGAAAGATGATGTTTGGCAGCGTGACCAGCTGAAAATGATCACAATGATTGATAGGTTGATGTCACCGCTGCTCCTACACACTCCCGCTGACTTTCATTTCCGTCCCATCCCGAATTAATAAAAGTATTAATCCTGTCCTGTGGGAATCCTGCGTGATCCCAGTAGTTTTAAACCAGTTTTTATGCTCTCAACAGTTAACATCTGAACTAGCCTAACACAACATTTTGATCTGTATGTTTGACTGTTTCGTTTCCCAAATCCAGCCTGGAATTGTGGACAAAAGCAAAAGAAATCTTTAGTTTTGGGGTCTGTGGGGCTAAAACGTCATCAAATGGTGGTTTGTGGCCCAAATGCTGAATAAATAGTGGGCCCTGTTATCAAAAAGTTTGAAAACCCCTATTGTATCTCTTTGGGAATCTTGACAAAATATCAGGATTTCCTGTACTGTACTGTACTGTACTGTACTGTACTGTACTGTACTGTACTGTACTGTACTGTACTGTACTGTACTGTACTGTAACACCCCACATCATACAGTTAATAGGTGTGTACAGTATATGTTAGGCCGCGCAAGAGTGACACTTGGTTGTGAAATCCAACCAAACGTTTGTTGGTGCTCGAACACAGCCAGGGTCACAGCCAGCAGGGACACACATACCTGTAGATGTCTATAAGACTGGTTGCACCCCTCAAAAAGGAAGCGGCGAGTACAGCGGTCAACAGAGTCTAGGGTTTAAGTGGTTGATGAATGTTCTTGTATTACCTTTAGAACCATGGTGCTCCCCAACGGAAGCCTGGAGATCAACGTGACGGCCCTGAAGGATTCTGGGAATTTCACGTGCATCGCCTCCAACGCCGCGGGAGAATCCACGGGGAGGGTGGAGCTCGTCGTCACGGCGATGCCCCACCTGGCCAACAGCACAAGCCGTAGCCGAGACCCCTCGTCGGAGCCCGCACCCTCCGACATACTCACCTCCGCCAAGGCAGCGCTGCCCAGCAACGAGACGCGAGGAGGCACGGACCGAAGGGTTTCATTGGTGGAGCTAACGGGAAACTCCGCCCTCATCCGATGGACGAGTCAGACTACAACGCTGGGAGTCCGGATGTTCCAGGTCCAATACAACAGCTCCGGGGACGACACGCTCGTTTACAGGTCTGTGTCCATTCCTTTGTCACAGTGGTTATCGAGACATTAGGGACTTTAAGCATACGACGGCTATGTCGGCTACGGCAACAGGAAGTCGATCCGTGCTCCATAGATAAACCTGTATGCCGTCACAGCTGCTTCTACTATGGTAGAACCTATACTTTATTGTAGTGCCTGCAAAGTCTGTTTGACGCTGCTTAGACGCATCACCGTGGTAACCCGTCGCCATAGTGGAACTCTGTTGTGTTAACGATTCCGACAGCTATGGCGTTTGCATCATAGCCCTCGTACTTCTGCCAAGGGGAGTTGTTATGAAATTAGTCGATGCTTCAACTGCCTATTGCCATGTCACATTGGGACAGTTCAATTCCCCTCATAAGAGGGGTATTGTGTTGCAAATGTTCAGAATTCGGTGTCTTGCTTTGTGGTATAGGTTGTCTTTCAGTCTATCCAACGCTGTGTTGTGCGTGTGTTCTGGTGTGCTGCCATTCCTCCTGAGACCCTTGTTTGGATCAGTCTGCTGTTGATTCACATCAGAGTGTGAATCAACAGCAACAGCTGTGAAGATGAGATGTTGGCAAACGCTTAACCTAATCAACTTGAATAATGAATATTTAATTGCAGCAGGGATGAACTTGGCTATTAGTTAAATCATGTGAGGAAAAACGGAAAATCTGACAGCGCTTGAGGACGTTGCTTGGTGAAGAAAATGTTTAACGCCAGTGAACTTGTGGAAGAATGAGGAATGCGTGCGTTTGCTAGATTGCCAGGCAACTGCACACCCTGCTAAAATGAAATGGGTAAATTTAGCTACAGACTAGATAGAAAACCTGTTCCTGAGGGTAGTCTATATTCTTGTAGCTACCTTCAATCTTGTAGATTGCCTGAGTGAGGGGTTATCTAAGTGTGGGGTACGATTTTCCAGAGACCCGAAACGCTTATGTCCTTGGGATACATCACTGAGAATCGTCCCTGGTGCATCCATGCAATGTTTTTTGTTTGTTTGTTTGTTTGTTTGCTTGTAGTTGAATAACAACATTTGGTTGACAAGAAGAAAAATGGGGAATATTAACAGTGATCTATTTCTATGCCATGAGTGAAACTGAAGTTAAATGAAAAGTGAGGGAGTGAGGGAGTCGATTTATTACATTATTGGCTGGCATAGAGTGATGGAAGGGTTTCCAGAAGCCTCTTGTTTGCGATCATGTCTTACAGTAGCTAGGGTACGGGAGTCTCCAACCCTGCCATCCCGGCGTTAAATCCCTCCGACAACATTGCCACCCAAGTGTCTGTAAGCCTGGGAAAGCCCAGGTTTATTATCAGCTCAGATGAGGTTCCACCATGTTGCAAAGTTGCCATGGCAACAGTTAGGGAAGTCCTCCAAGAACGTGTTTTGAGCGGTGCATTTTTTGGCTTTTAGCGCGAGCAACATTGTTGTAGGGTTAATGGAGTGGAGACATTATACGTGCATAAATTGCTCAGGTGTTTGTTGCAAATTTGCCATAATTGGTGCACTTCGTCTGTTCTGTCGGATTATTGCCAGATAGTCAAAGTACGACTACACATCATGTACAGCTTTTGTTCTTCGCTAGTAATTTTCCTTGATCCAGAGAGCAATATCAATCTTCAATAGATAGCAATAGTGTAAGCCAACTGCATGTCTGTATCCACAGGGGAATAATCAGACCCTTCTAATTCCACTAGTTTGTTTGTGTGGTTGATCTTTCTTTCTTTCTTTCTTTCTTTCTTTCTTTCTTTCTTTCTTTCTTTCTTTCTTTCTTTCTTTCTTTCTTTCTTTCTTTCTTTCTTTCTTTCTTTCTTTCTTTCTTTCTTTCTTTCTTTCTTTCTTTCTTTCTTTCTTTCTTTTTCGAGAGAGAGAGAGAGAGAGAGAGAGAGAGAGAGAGAGAGAGAGAGAGAGAGAGAGAGATAAACGCCTGATTATGTGAGGATTATGGTCAGATAAGTATGGATAATAAAGAGCTACTTATTTATTTATTTATTTAGCATGCTAACTGTTCTACTCCATAGAAAGCATTCCCCTGGGGGCGGGTGGAGTTGACCCAGCATGAAGCTGTGTCAGCTGCAAGGCTACATCCTTTCCATACGCTAATGCAGGAATTAAGGCATATTATGGCAGCCACGTCTCTAATTGTTGCCTTAAAGGTATCGTGACATTAAAAACACGTTTTTGTTCATTTTTTGTGTTTTGGGGGGGTTCTTGACAACAATTACACCATAAAAAGTCGGTATTTGAACATTCAGTGGTTTCTCCGTATTTTGTAGTTATGCTAATTAGTTTTAAAAACGGCTCGTCTGGTTGGGCACCGGATAGTTGCGTGTACATCACGGTAAACACCCACCCACAGCCGTGCTGTCTCCAGCCTCCCCTGCTCTACTCTCCGCCTCTCTCCTCCGTTTGAGGGGCGTGCACACATAGACCATGAAGGGAGCTCGAGCCTCTTTTACACCGACGGCTGTAAACGACAGCCCAGATCATGAATGCAATTTCGCTAGAAGTGCCCTCTCATTGTATTACAGGCACTGCCCTAAACACTCTCTGCATGTCCCTGCATGTCCCGACACTGCCGAGATACCCGGAGAGAGAGAGAGAGAGAGAGAGAGAGAGAGAGAGAGAGAGAGAGAGAGAGAGAGAGAGAGAGAGAGAGAGAGAGAGAGAGAGAGAGAGGTTTGATTATTGTGTAAAATAATTCCCTTCTTCCACCTTTCACTCTGGGGCACG
>CM076977.1:15026445-15151445 GCA_039105355.1 Benthosema pterotum
GATCACTGGTGGTATAATTTACATGGATGCTGCATCCTCCACGGTGCATGTTCTCTGATATTGTATAGCACACTGATGTGGCCACGTTATTATCATCACAAAATGCTCTCATCGCTGCATATCGCCACCAATCCATTAGGATTGGACTTGCTTGTGAACTCCAGGGTTTAGCCAAAGAATTCTAATGGCTGTGTTCTGCTCTACACCTATACTGCTGCCTTAGCATGGAACTGCCACATCTCAAACATCTCAGAGTGCACTTCATGACTGCTTTTAGCTGCAATGCTCCCTGGTCACATCACACAATAACACGCCGTTCCTTTTAATGTTCAAACTTTTGTTGACCAACTGAAAGGGTTCAAGCGTGAAAAATGTCAGTCTTTTTGAAAAGGCTTTTTGGTATTTTTTTTTGTTTTGTTTCAGCCTACAGTAGTTTAACTTGGTGTGCGTGCGTGCGTGTGTGCGTGTGCGTGTGCGTGTGTGTGTGTGTGTGTGCGCGCGCGTGTGTGCGCATGCCTGGGAACATGTGCAAACTTTAGCACAAGGATGTCTGAGTTGTGACAGATGCCTGTTAAGCCTGGTACATTGCCGCGCCAAGAATAGTCGACCTACAAACTCACAACGCGTACGCAAACGCTTTGTGAGCTTTGTACCGTTAGTTCTGCTATTCTCAGCCGTTCTCGTCTCAAAGCATCAATTAGGACATTGTGAGTGTGCCGATTGTCTATTGTTGAATTTCCTTCAGTTCTACTCCAAGCAAGGATCCCATAGCAGTTTTTGAATTCTGGTATGCCGTATATGGAAATAGCTAGCATCGCATTGGAAATGGATGACTCATACCCCGACTTTTTGTGTCTTATATAATCAGTCTTAATCGAAACAGGCGGCCTCAATTAATACTAATTTCGGCATTAGAAAGATGTCATTGTTGCAGGGATTGTATTCAAGGAAATCAGAGCATGAAGGAGGCTTTACAATGAACAAACCATTCCTGAATACAGATGATTAGAGTGAGTGTGCTTCAGGGCCGTGCGTGCTTGCGCATGTGCGTGCTACACAGGCGTGTGCGAGAGGCGGGTTGGCCTCCGGCAGAATAAAGCTGGTGTATTATTTGATCGGTGCCTTCCTTTCTTAGCCGAACTTCTCTGTGTTGCCTCGGCCATGGGGGGAGATTAACCTCCTCATCTCAGAGAAAAGCCTGGTAACCACCTCAGGTTGTCTGTATAGGGTTTCTGTTTTATGTACTTCGCCCTCAGGTCTTGTTTGTCCTTCCCTTTTAACACTTTCCCTCCCCAACATGAGTTGCACGAATTAGTTGACCGTGGATCTAGATATACAGTAGAGCTCCATTTTCGTCACACGCTAAACCCCTTATGCCTAAACTTCTTTGCATTTTTTGGTATTTTGAATAACATTCTTAAATGGCCAGTACACAAGCACACAATGTGTCAATTAAGACGGGCTAGTTGAACTATTCAAAATTGCAAAATAGTAAAAATAAATATAGCAAAGAAGTTTAGGCATAAGGGGTTTAGCGGTGATGAAAATAGAGTCCATAGTGTACTGAGTTTGGTACTCAGTCAAACTCAGTTTTAAACTTTTAACTTTTTTTTGGTTATTTTACTTTTTATAGTATTTTTTTCTGTTCTGTAAAGGGACTTTGGGTAACCTAACTATATATTGCATATGTATATCATAACGAAAAGCTCACAATGTATGACATTGCAACACATAGAGAGCTTAGATCTTAGATGTTCACGTTTCGTTACAGTAGCACGGCACTGACTGCTGACAGGATGACAAGGAATATAATAATGACGGAACAGATATTGCATCTGTCTAGTGTCTTCTGATCTTTCAAACATATGCTTGTTTCACATGGGTGGTTTTTATTTTTTGTCTATTTACTTTGTGAGGAGACTGTAGACATTGAAGGTCTGCCTCCAGAGCCAGCTCTTATGATGCACTATAGCCTGTCCATTTACCAAAGGCTTGACAGACCGTAGCAGGTTAAAGGACAACACAACAGGGAGTCCCAACAAACGTTTTTATTGAAGAGAAACCAGAGCAAACATACACAAACGGTAAATACATTTCCCGAAATGTAACAAAAGGGCAGTGGCAGACATCACATTTACTCAAGTAGTGTACGCGTACTGTACAATTCTTTATACTCCAGTACAACTATTTGACAGCTGTTTGAATTGTACTTACACAAGGCATTAAAGGGACACTGTTTCTGCAAAAAATATTATTAGAAAATTTAGCACTTTAATTAATCCCTATGTTATACTTTGTGTGTTTGAAATAGTAGAACTACAAGCTCACACAACACATTTTTGCTAGGTCCAACCTTGCAACTAAACAAACCATTCGTTCTCTGTAATGCAAGTGCGCATGTGTGTGTGTGTGTGTGTGTGTGTGTGTGTGTGTGTGTGTGTGTGTGTGTGTGTGTGTGTGTGTGTGTGTGTGTGTGTGTGTGTGTGTGTGTGCGTGCGTGCGTGCGTGCGTGCGTGCGTGCGTGCGTGCGTGCGTGCGTGCGTGCGTGCGTGCGTGCGTGCGTGCGTGCGTGCGTGCGTGCGTGCGTGCGTGCGTGCGTGCGTGCGTGCGTGCGTGTGTGCGTGTGTATGCCTGTGTGTGTGCCTGTGTGTGTACGCTTGAGTGCCTGCGTCTGCACTGTGCCATGAACTGTTTGATCTGTGTGCGCTCTAAGCTGACCCATAAATGAGGCTGGGGGTGATCAGTGACAGGGGTCACCTGGATCGATGGTCATTCCTCCTGTTACAGGGTCCAGACGGATGACAAAATGCCAAGGTTGTATACAAGAGCAATAGATCTCAGAATTTTAACAGCATTTTTTACTTCTTTATCGTAGACCATTCCATTATTAGATCACTTCCTGAAAATATCTAGTATCTATGACAACCATAGGAGCCGCAGTGGCCCTTTAAAAATCATAATTCTCCACTCAAGTAATAATAGGGGTCTTGTAAGTAAACTGTACAGTGGAATTCTCTATACTTGGGACAAATGCCAGAAGGACTGGATCCACATGACTCATACTTGCTTAAAGTTTTACGATTACAAGAAATTGGTTACAAAAGGGTTGCCCTGCTACTGACCTATTTATTAATGTTGTGAAACAACTACATCTTTTAGAACAAATGACATACTCCTTAAGGCTCCAGAAAGAGTTGGGTATAAGAAGATGGGAAAAATGGACAATGTACTTAATTAGAGAGAAGCCCTCAGAGTAAATCAGGCCCGCGCCTATCCGGCTAAATAATACTAGATATTTCCTGCTAAATAGTATAAAAATCTAAAATTGTAATATGTAACCTGTCTTGATGTACACCTCACGACCTCATGTTTGTTTATTTATTTACTTTCTTATTTTTATTTGCTTGTCATTTCTCTCTTTTGTCTTTTTTACTTTTTGGTTTTTTATTTTTGTTTTTATTTTGACCTGTTGAATTTAAAAAGTTAAAAAAAAAAAAAAAAATCATAATTCTCCACCACCTCCACATAGTCCAAATAGTCCCGCCGGGACTATTTGTTAGCCAATGACAAAGCGTATAGGGATGTCTTTGGATGCCTCCTGCAGCCCCTAGAGGCGTCAAAAAGACATTTGTTTTATTACATGATCTAATTAAAGGAGGACTTCATGGAAAACATAAAACAATAAAGAAACAATGAAATTATTATTTTGACCATGAAATTACTTACAGGAGCTTTATGGCTCCATCGTCGTGGAGTTATCCGTCCAGACTGGAATCAAGAGAGTCCGGAATAACTTTGAAAACGACTGACATAATTCTACAGTATGCACATATATATAGCATTTGAATTTGATATTCTCCACTCCACATCCAAATCATCACAATGTCATAAAACCTCATCTCTCTGCACCCGCATTCTTGCAGCTGTATTTTGCAAAGAAAATAAATAAATAAATAAGAAGAGCAATAAAAAGATAATAAACAACAAATCTGCCCTATTTTCCCCTCAATCAGCTCATGATTTATACATTCTCTACTGTGTATTCAGCCTACAGCATGGAATTCCATTCACACGGCAAGGCCAACCTCTGATGGCTTGTTGGATTGGAGCGAAGGCCAAACTCCATTCAGAGCCGTCCTTATAATGGTCCCTGTTGTGAAGAGCTGATAAGAGAAACAGAAAGGTGTGCAAAGCTCTTCCACAGAGCTTTCCTCTTGGTAGTATGCATCTCTTTCTGCATGGCATTCTTTCTGCTTGGCATTCAAGTTTATGCTTCCAATGACTTCTAAATGCAACCCTGCTCACACACATGGTTAAGGATACGGAGTATTCCGGCCCCTATAGTATCAAATGTGTTAATCAGTTATAAGATGTTTTATTTTATTTTATTTTTTTGTGAAATTATTAGGAAATAATATTTTTCCCGAAAAATAATATATTTGTTAAAATTACATGGATGTTTTCCAGATTTTAAAGTGCTATCAGTGCATCAGTCTTCATGGGTGTCTATTTGGTGACAGAATTCTATACTAAAAATATTTAGTCTTATACTGATAGTTTTCAGCATTACTTTTTTAAATTTATTTTTCATGTATTTATTTTTTCCATTGCAAAAGGTAGTCAACAAACCTCTTTCATCATAGGTTTAGTCCAAATCAACATTGCTTTTCACCCAACCCAAACAAAGCGTTTTGATCCAACCAAATGACAGCCACTACCACCCTAAAAAGCTCTGCACGCTTGCATATTTCTTCAGATAAGTTTCAACTGTACAGTAGCCAACTGTTTTCAAAAGACGTTTCATGTTTTTTTGTGTGATTACTGTAGGTCACAAACACAAACAATTAGTCATTGTGTTTCAAGTTTCAAGCAGGGCACCTTTTGATGTTGAATCACAATCATCCCCGACAGTGGCAATTACAGCTCTGTTGTGGAGAAATACTTGTGGCTAGTGTGTGTGTGTGTGTGTGTGTGTGTGTGTGTGTGTGTGTGTGTGTGTGTGTGTGTGTGTGTGTGTGTGTGTGTGTGTGTGTGCGCGCATGCGCACGCGTGCACGTGTCCACGCCGGTGTTGCTTATGTTGCTCTAGCTATCAACTAAAACTTTCCTTTACTCAGCTTATTTGGTAGAAGAGGTGTGTGGATATGCCTGTGCAGTGTGGCAACCGAAGGTCCGTCTGTGTGGCAGTGTGTCTGTACACTTTATTAATGTGTGGCTGCGTGCATGGCTCTGCATAATGTGTGTCCAGACATACAGTATATTAAGAATTCTATTTGCTTCACATTTTCCTAACTGGCAAGAAGAGGTCAACTCAATCCTCTGTCAATCTCACGCACTTACACATGCACACGTACACGCACACATACAGCTAACCAGCCATCCACAAACAAAGAAAAATATCTGAATCTGAAAAAATAGGACTATTTTTTATTTCTTCTCTCACATTCAGATATTTCTGTCTTTGTCCCTCTCTCTCTCATTGTCATTCTCTTTTTCTCTGGCCCATATCAATAGCATAGGCTATTTGTCATTCATCTCTTGAAAACTCAATTTTCAGTTAATTGTAGTGGACTCAGGGACAAACAACATCACAGGCTCTATATCGCTGACATATGGGGCATGCATTGTAAAAGATCGCAATCTACTGAATTCATTAGTCTGATTCATGCAGGTTTATACTTCTTAAGAATGGTGTTGCAAAAATAGCTGTTGTTTGTAGTGATGCACAGATGAGTCTGAGATGATCAGTCCACATATGGGTTTGTCCAATATTTGCTGTTAGTCAATATCTGTTTCGGCAAATGAAACTGACCGTAGGCAGTAGCTGATGTTTATCTGCTGTAAGCATACATTTTGTCTTGTACATTCTGAACAGTTATTTCTTGTTTTGATGATGTATAGTTTCCCTGGCACAAAAGGAGGAAATAAAAAACACAAAAAATAAGCATATTGCTAAACACCAGTATCGGCCAACAATTTCCATATTGTTGCATCTCTATTTTTTTTTCTAATAAAATACATCGATTAGTTTGATAAACTTTAACTACTCGTTTTTACCTTTAGCAGCTGAATCATTGCTGTGGCTCCTGTAAGGCAAGCAGATGCAAATAGAGGAATGTATTTCTCATTTGTCTGCATATTTTTGCAACTTTCTGTATATTTTTTGAAACATCCCGCAATTTCGCAGCATTAAATCACATAATAACCTGCATATTTCATAGCAAAGTCAAGGAATTTAGCCAGCATAATCAAGGGCTTTTGCCAAAGTTGTTCTAATTATATCTAATTATAACTCTTCCTGCATGTACAAATGTAATTGCAGAGAGCTGAGAAATGGTAAAATAAATAAATAATTTCACTCACTTTTTTCAATTAGGCTGAAAAAAATATTATTAGTATTATTTATTCATTTATTTATTTTTTAAAACATTTGTTCTTGGGTTTTTGATTTTATTTATAGATTCAAAACCACTATGCCAGTGGGTTCATAAAACACACGATAGCATTTGCGAAAGTTTGAAATATTAACCCTCATCATGAATGTGTTTGTTTGCCACATTTCTGTGCACGCGTGTGTGTGTGTGTGTGTGTGTGTGTGTGTGTGTGTGTGTGTGTGTGCGCGCGCGCGCGTGTGTGTGTGTGCGTGTGCGTGTGTGTGCATGTCAATGTAATATCATCGGAACAGGTGGTGGTAGCAGCTGGAGCAATGCTGGGTGGGCTGAGGTGTGTTGGTGTGTGTGTGTGAGAATATCGTTTGGGAAGCAGTGGGTGTAGTAGTATGTCTATGTGTGTGTGTGTGTTTGTGTGTTTGTGTGTGTGCAGCTTAGAGTATTAGAGCATGTGTCCTGGTCTGTGTACTGAAGCATAATGTCAGCGTGTGTGGGTGTGTGTGTGTGTGTGTGTGTGTGTGTGTGTGTGTGTGTGTGTGTGTGTGTGTGTGTGTGTGTGTGTGTGTGTGTGTGTGTGTGTGTGTGTGTGTGTGTGTGTGTGTGTGTGTGTGTGTGTGTGAGGTCATTTGAGGGTCAGGAAAGAAGTAGCAGTAAGAAGGCAACCTTGAAATGTGCGCCTCACATCTGCCAGACTCCTGGGCGAATGCTGGCGCTTTAGCATGGGGGGGTCAGATCAAAATATGGAATGAATTCTGCACTGGCTATATATAGAGTATGTCTTGAGAGTACAGGGTTTGATGAGGTCAGATCAACATGGAATGTCAGAACAGGTCAGGTCCATATACCGGTATGGAGATCTAGGGGTGGCAGTGGGGGCAGTGTGGTAGGACTTGGCCTTTATTTTCCGGGCTGCTAAGAACTCTATAGTTTTCGCCATATAGAGTTTGAATGGACAGTTATCAGGCAAAGAGACATCGAAGAGGAAGGATGGATGGGGAATGATCAACATATGGAATGGATGGATGGGGAATGATCAACATATGGAATGGATGGATGGGGAATGATCAACATATGGAATGGATGGATGGGGAATGATCAACATATGGAATGTCAGAACAGGTCAGCTTCATCTAAGGCTATAAGGATTTTCAGTGATCTCCATTCCTGATGATGTCACGTGATGTCATGTGATGTCACGAGGCATGAGCATATTCCGGCCATATATGGTCATTCCTGGGGTGATTAACTGTGGAATGGAAATGGATGCTTTCATAGTGAATGTGACCTGTAGTAGGAAGTAGGATAGTTTCCGCCACCTGAAAAAAATAGCTATCTTAACACAAAATGTACAGGTAAAGGGTTTTGTTCCCCTTTGTGGGGAATGAGTCAGATCTTCTGGTACAAAACTGTACATCTAAAGTTTTTTGTTTGTTTATTTGTAAAGCCCTTTTAACCCCCTGCTGTATTGGTCGTCATCTTGTGCTGTATGCAGTGGGAAATGTTCAGGTGTTACAAAGGATGAAATAGCCTGGCCTTGTCCAGTGTGTTTTCTCCTAGAGAGGGGCAGGTTTGCCACATGGAGCAATGTCCTGGATAGTAAACAACCAGGAGGCATGACCCCATATGAAAAATATTTTATATGCAGACTCTTGAATAAAACATATAATTTTGTAATTCATAAGAATAATATGACATGCAAAACAGATATAAGATCCCTAGTATTTTTCTTGTAAAGTGGCTTGTATGAAAGGTGGCACTTTCAAGAGTTTTTTTTTTTCCATAATGGGACTTTGTACCCATTTCAAGGATGACTGAGTGTAAGCGTAAGTGGATTATAATTCGTGATGTTTGCATACCATCGTACCGAACATTCATAATGCCTAAGCTAAAAGTTAAACCCGGGTGATGGAAGTGCTGTGCGCAACGCCCAAATATGGAGTGAATGTGATGCACCCACGCACTCACTCACTCACTCACTCACTCACTCACTCACTCACTCACTCACTCACTCACTCACTCACTCACTCACTCACTCACTCACTCACTCACTCACTCACTCACTCACTCACTCACTCACTCACTCACTCACTCACTCACTCACTCACTCACTCAGACATTTCTGCCTGGCTTTCATAGTATATTGCTATGCAGAGCTGATTTGTACGCTTGTACATAGATTTAGCATGTTTATTTTATATTGTGTTTTTAATCCAAAATTGGATTCCCGGCCTGAAATTTGACTATGCATGGAGGTTTATTTTATATTGTGTTTTTAATCAAGTATTAAATCTGACTATATTTTATTATCAATTATGTTTTATAGTCCATTAACTTTATTAGATCGATACACTAATACTGCCATCCGGCAGTACTACTGAATCACAATTTTCATGGCAAACATGAAGACGATATTTGTACAAAGAAGGAATTTCAGTTGTGTGCATTACCATTCGAATTAGCATTTATTCGTGTAGAGACAATACGTTGGCTTCAGAAAGATGAGAGAATGATCCCGCCTGGGGGATGATCAGTGGATTTCTCTGTCATGAATGGTGAAATGACATGCCATTCCCTGTCTACCAGCCTCAATTTCCATTTTAATGTTTGATGCACTATACAACATGCAAATATCCTGCCAATATCTAGAGAGCAATCTGTATGTTTTGCAACTTTCAAGAGAGAGAGAGACTGTTGGACCGTTGGCCCAACAGTCGTGACTTTGCGTCATATTAGTCCAAGGCTCGTTGTGATGTGTGTAAAATTAAAAAAAAAAAATATATATATATATATCTATTTTTGTTAGCTCCACTGGACCAGGACTGTACTGCATTTATTTCCTCTCTCATTTACAAAACTCATTTATCTCAATTGCTCTGTCTGGCTGCGCTGGAGCGATCTCCGTTGTTTGTTGTCATCAATCTCTGATATGCTTTGACATAATTGGTTTTGGAGGTTACTGTTTGTATTGTGTAATGACACAGACAGGACATGTTGCAACAATAGACCACCGTTCATTGGCGGCAGGGAAGAGCAGTGCTTGACAGTTACTGAAAGCGTGTTTCGGCTGTGGGATTACTGACCGATCACTGACCCACAGTCAGTGATCGGAATGAAAAAGTAGCTACCATTAAGCGTCACTAAAAGCATTTACTGCTAATGTGAACGTTTTTGAACAAAATCTTCCTCCTTATAACATTAATACCTGATCAATACATTTCAGGATGGAAATTCATTGCACTCAGTCTTAAAAAAGGAAAAAATAAAAAATCAAGAGAAGAGTGAGTAGAACTATTAGAAAAGTATTTACTAGTTACTTTCCACTACAGGATTTGACCAGGATCATTCCTAGATGATCAAACCACCCCAATTGTATCTCAAGCAGCAGTGGCTCTATTTCACATCCCTCACGGAGGAACAAGCCTATCACCTCGTACCTATAGGAGATACCGGTCACACTCACTGAGAAATCCCATTCAGTCGTCTAACCTCAACTCTAACCCTCATTGAATAGTGGTACGATAAAAGACTGTGCTGTGGGGAAACTATTAGATGTTCAATTTCAGTGACATTATGCCGGTGCGAGATCGAGAGAGTGCTTAAATGAGGTGGGTGGGTGTGTTTATACTCTGAGAGAAGCCGATCGATTGTAGTAATTACGGGATAAATGCAGGCTACAGTATAATGATCAACTAATGTCTAATATAAACCTTGTCAGTATAGCATTAGCTTGATGAAAAAGGGTGTCTTCCTTGATGTTGTCTCGAGGAATTTGTGTGAATAATCATTATGACTGGTGCCTTGTTTGTTCTCAAGTGCAATCTCAAAACAAAAAGGAAAAACAGTGCCCTCTGCAAAATGCTCAAAGTGTGATCTGTGGAACTTGATGTGTCCTTGAGGACATTCCAGGCAGTCTCCACACGCAAAATATGGAACAATTATACCCCTTTAATCCCATTTTATACTTTGGAAATCTACCAGCTCACAACGCACAACCATTACTGCACAGTTTGAGCTTATAGATCAACTATTTTCTATTTACATTTCTTCAAAATATTTCGCTAGCAGAAAATATTCGAGGTTTTAAGTGTGTGCGTGCGTGCACGTGTCCATGTACGCGTATTGAGCTGAGGACATCAGTTGGTCTAGACGGCGGTGCCCTTAAGCTGTTTATGTTCAGTTGTAAAGCAGACAGTTTAAAATATTCAGTATATTGATGTGGAAAATATGGAAACACCAAGACGAGTCATGTTCTTACAGCTCAACAAAATCTTAAGCGAACAAAATAACCTCCTCATTGCATGTATAATAATTCAGGTCCAGACAATTATTCAGCTGCAATACTTAATGCTTTTTTTGTTGTTGTTTTTACTCTCACGTAACTGGGACTGGGGCCAAGGCAACGTGTTTACGAGTCAAGTCAAAATTCACATCTGTTCATTATAAACCACAGTGTAGCTTCACTGACAAGCTCAACGCTGTGGACTACACCGTGCACTGCAAACATAACTCCCTGAAGGTTGTTATATTGGGCTAAAATAACCAGAAATGCTTTAACTAGCCCATCTGAGGCCTCAAACATCAATACTGTCCAGTATCTCTCTGCATCTCTGGCCATGTTTATATGAACTGGTCATTAGGAGCTGGACATTCCATGTCCCTTTCATTAAAGGTAATAGAGGCAAGTTTTTAGCTTTTTTTTTTTTTTTTTTTTTGCTTTTTCCCCTCTATGTTGCTTCTACTTTGATGCTGCAGCTGTTTCCCTTCAGACAGACATTTGTTTTGTTCGTCGATTCGTCAGGAAAGGCAGTGCTGGGGTTGTGGGGGGTGAGGCACTGTTTTAGCCAATCACAGCACAGCAGTCTCCAGCAGTTTCATAATAAGCCAATAGATTATAGGTGAGGTGGAGTTAGATTCTGTTTTTAAACAAATCTGTTTACAAACACAGTGTTTGCACACACTAAAGTTGCCGCTATTACCTTTAATGTCAACACATGTGTGTGGCCATTTTAAGCATGTTACTGTACTGGGGCCTCCTAGCAACGCCCCATGCCTCGAGCTAACCTCCAACTTGTAATGGATGAAAATCAAACAAACAAAAGATTGTCCGCACTAAATACCCAAGAGCAATGGTATCTTTAGCCGCTTTAGGATGACAATAACATGCTGTCAGGTTACTCCGGTTATTATATTACCATGGTAGAGGCTGGCTTAACCGTGTGCATGCGCAAAATACTTCCGGTTCAAGATGGCGTGCCACAGGGCCCAAGATTTGTATTTTTTTTTTCTCCACATGGCAAGATGGCACTGACGTGCCCCAAAACATGCCTGCACGGAATGTGTTAAATAAAATGGCTTAGTTTAGTAATTGTTGTCTAATGGGCTACTGTACCAGCAGGAAAGAACAGCCCCAGATAAGGTACAGTATGTGGCATACATTACAGCAACCCCATTATGCCAAACTTCAAACACCAAAACACGCTTGGCCGACCAGTGGCATAAATAAAGAATGGCATAAATAAACTAAGATCAAACAAGACCACTATGGTGTATGTTTTTAAGCCATACTGTGTACTGATGCTAATGCTCTAAAACAACACCCCCAGGAACACATTTTACTGCTCATAAACACAGTGCACTAACGGGCTGTGCCCCTTCTATCTTAAGATAAAACAATAAGCCACCGTGAGCTGTTTTTATTGCGTTTTAAAATATCTCTTGAAAACACTAAAGTGGACCCTCATGATGGTGTAATACATAATTAAACGGCTGTGAGCTTCTGCTTTATTCCTGTGAGAATTTCTAAAAGCAAATGTTTTATCTAAGATGTAGACCATACATGTAATAGACGTAATATATACATTAGTCATTTAGCGCCAGACTTCCATATACAGACACACGCGCCGTACATTGCTGGGGCGGCCGATGATGCTTCATTTCATGATATGCGGATACAATGCTCTTCACATCTTCCCAATGGTGCAGTACAGGTATATGCAGGAATCACATTTTAGGCTGGCAAAGGTATTGGGGGGGGAAAAACATTAAATGTGAAAAAAAAAATTGAGTCAGCGTTATTAGAGATAAAGCAAACATTATGTCCTGCAATTAGTGACTGATTTCAACATTACATTGGAAATAATGACACTTGGTATACTAAGTTTATTTATATTGCGTTTTGTGGTTGAACTATCTGAAGCACTAAACAGGTGTTCAGAGAGATTGTTCCTGCCAAGCGAGGAGGCAGCACAGTAGCACACCATGAGACCATAGCATACATCTGCATTCCTTAGGGGGGAGTGGGCAAGGAGCCAATTTGCTGCCCATAGTTCTCCAGTATGGTGCTTTTTTCTCTTCTCTCTCTCTCTCTCTCTCTCTCTCTTTCTCTCTCTCTCTCTCTCTCTCTCTCTCTCTCTCTCTCTCTCTCTCTCTCTCTCTCTCTCTCTCTCTCTCTCTCTCTCTCTCTCTCTCTCTCTCTCTCTCTCTATCCCAGTCATGTTTTTCAGATTGAGTTGAGGGGAGGCAGCTGCCTGACTTTCCCTTGAGGTGGAGACGATGTGTGAGGTTGCTGGTTCAACGTCTCTATTGTTATGGAGGCACATCAATGCTTCGAATGGAATATCCATTCCGTACATTGCATTTCTATGCGTGTGCCATTGTACCTGCGTTTGTCTCGTACTGCTGACAAAGTCGTTTCAAGCTTAAAGCAGCTCTATTGCCTGTGTTGTTAATGGAATCGGTGACCTATCAAATTCTGTCACTGAAGCGTTGCTGATTTAAAGGTAATGGAGGCAACTTTTTAGCCAAAAATCAAACTAGACATATTTCTCTATATTTTTTGCCCCTTCCCCACGATGTTGCTTCTACTTTGATGCTGCAGCTTTCTCCCTGCAGACAGACACTTGCTTTGTCCTGCAGATGGTCCAGAACTTTGTTGTTGTCGACAACAAATCATGAAAACAAAACATTCGTTGGGCTCAGGAAAGGCGGTGCTAATTTGTGAGGGGGAGGGGTTGTGTGTGGTGAGGCAGCGTTTTATCACAGCACAGCAGTCTCCAGCAGATCTATAACGAGCCAATAGGGTGGGGGTGAGGAGGAGTTAGATTCTCTTTTTAAACAAATCTGTTTACAAACACAGTGTTTGTACACACTAAAGTTGCCTCTATTACCTTTAATCTTCTCAGCAAGAGGCCATGAGATCATAACTCAGGTTTTTCACCTTGGAAACATGGAATATGTCAATGGGATTTCATGCATGCTTGATGAAGTGGGAAATCATGTAAGAAAGATTTGGGTGGTTTCATTATAACACTGGTGTTCTGATGAACTGAATAACTCGAGGGGGAAAAAAACTTTTTTGGACGAGGCACTATAGCAGAATTTACAGTGTACAACATGACATACTGTAACTGTGAGTTTAGAAGATACCGATGCATTGACTGCCTCCCAAAGCTTCTCATTTGGCTTCTTTTTGTGAATTCTCTGCAGCATTGTTACTTTTACTTGTCTTTCCGCTGACCACTGGACTGAAAACCCAAGTGTGGAGAAATGAAACCCGATAGCTTGAGGCCACGAGAAAGATGAAAAAATGGAAAGCTGAGAGACAATAACAAGAAGCGAGGATGAGAGAGTAAGTACCTAGTCATCTAATTTGTTTTGACAAACAGTTTGTTTTGATAAGACACAGAGAGAAATAAAGGCAGAGTTGGGATGATTTACAGAAATAAAATCTCTCACACATCATTTATACTGTTTGTCAAAACAAATTAGATGACTGGGTACTTACCACCTCCGTCCGTGTCAACATCCTGTCTCCCTTCATAGGCAATTTTAGGCTCTCCCAGCAGGGGGGGCATAGATCTGTAACTCTTGAGAACTCTCAAGAGTTACATTATACATCTGAATTATGTTATGTTTTTCAACAATCTACACAATTAGAAAATGTTGAAGACTTGTTATTTTTGATCAACTTTTTGCCAGTTTATATCTCCTAAATTGTGGACCAAAACTTACTATTGGGTCCGAGAGACTAGACGCTACATCAAATGGTGGTCTGTGGCTAAAACACAGAATAAAATGAATGAAACTGGTTGAAAACCAGTGAATATAATCAACTAAATGCTAGATAAGTACTTGTGTTTCTTCTAGACACTATGCCATTTATTCTCTAATATAGGAACATACTATATAGCCAAGTATTCATTACAAAGCATGAATGTAATGAAAAATATACATGAATATACTGTATATGAAGTCACAATTGAATGAAGTTACATTTTTTTCTGTATATAACCTGTATACTTTCTTCCCTCGCCCCTCTGGCACCTCCCTAAAATCGCCAATGTCTCCCTTTGTTCCTTTTTTCTCTCCTTTGTTTCCACTTTGCCCTACCTCACCTCTATCCCTGCCCTCATTCTATCTGCTGCTTTCACCTCCCTCCCTCTATCTCTTTCTCGCTCTCTCATCCTCCCTCTTCTTCTTTTTTTGCGCCATGGGATACTTGCCGATCTCAGCAGAATGCCACCCGCCCCGGCCTACCCATAATCCCCTTGTTTGGCTTCTTCTTGCTGCCGTTTTCATCATCGCATGAAATCAATGTTTAATTATCCGGTGTGTCTCCCCCCTCGCAGGCCGCACCCACTTACCCCTCCCTTCATCCATTCAGCCACCCCTTTTCTGGATCTCCGTGGAGCGAGGGAGTAATTAAAATGATGCATGACAGGCAGTGAGAGAGAGAGGGAGGGAGGGAGAGAGAGAGAGGGGGGGGAGAAAAGCCATACAAAGAGACTGATAGAGGCATACCGGGGGAGGAAATGAAGGAGGGGGAGAAAGATAAAGAGGGCGATGGTGCTCCCCAAAACCATGTGCATGAGAGGGTAGGAGGAGAGGCAGCAGGGCGGATCTAGGCATGGATATGGGGGGGCAATGCCCCCCTAAATACCCAGTCTGCCCCCCCGAACACGATGCCATGCAAAACAACCTAAGATATTTCAAATTGCTTTTTATAATGATTTGAAACACTACTACTGCTATTACTACAATTTTGGCACCACTAAACCAACAGCATTTCATCATTGAAAACAGAAAACTCTCTGAGTCAGACCTTTAGCTTTATGCATGCTGCGTGTCTGTTGCAACTTCAACAACAACTGATGTTATTATTGATGCTTTACTTGACTGATAAAAGTCCTGTAACCGAAAATGGTATGGGTGCTGCTTCATCGCTCGCGGCGCGAAGCGTCACGGGCGATGAAGCCGCCCCCATACCATTTTCTCTTGCCCCTCCAACATGTTCTCCCCCCCAAATGGGACATGTTACATCCGCCCCTAAGAGGCAGATAGGACAGTAAGAGTAGTTATGAAAGGAAAGCGGGGCGCACCGCTGGCTGCCATGCTGGTTGGTTGATCGCTGGGCTGCATAATGTCAACCGTCCCTGGCTGGGGATTGGTGCCCTTAATTAACTCTCTCGTTTCCTGCCCCTCTGCTTGCCCTAAATAAAGCAATAATGATATATGCGTACATGAAATATTATGGTATATGTCCCCCCGCTGTTAAATAAACTACTCAATATTTTAGCGGCGAACCCAGATGATGAGTAATGCCTATCTGATACGTCAACATAAGAGCGCTGTCACAGGCCGAAAATAGCCGATCGAT
Organism: Benthosema pterotum; assembly: GCA_039105355.1. Classification (NCBI taxonomy): domain Eukaryota; kingdom Metazoa; phylum Chordata; class Actinopteri; order Myctophiformes; family Myctophidae; genus Benthosema; species Benthosema pterotum. Next base: position 15,042,489 of record CM076977.1, read on the forward strand.
AATAGCTGAGCTATAACCAGATCTATAAGTCACATCGCAGCTCACCTTGCTGCATGGGAGCTTATAGTTTAGCTATTAGACTACCAAAGTCTTTGGACTGTACACGTACTGCTTTATTTATACCTGACTGGGCTCATTTTATGCAGTGCATGAACATGCTCAACATGCAGTCTTGGATTTTATGCCCCTTTTTTGGCCACATATATAGTATATTTATTCATTTTTGATCTTTGCACAGATTAATCTAGCATAAATGACAGTGGGTTTAGTGTATAATCCTATTAGTGCTAGTATTAAATGGAGTAGAAGCTTTGGGCAACATGGCCTTGATCATAATCATTTCTGATTTTTTAAAACGAGGCAGAGGCCTTGTCCTAATGAAATTACAGTTATCTCAAGGAGTTCATTTTAATATAATTCCCCACTTTCTGTCCTGACACACTAGTATATTTTGTTGAACAGACGTGGGTTATTTTAGTTTACCACAAAGTGATAATATTCAGTTTCAAAGACTGCCTCTATACACTCAATACAATCAATGTTTGCAATGATGCGAGGCTTTGTCTTGTCCAGTAATGTTAGTGAAAGTAGCTTACAAGGAAGGGATTAACAGGGAACATCCAGACAATGACTTTCCCATCCTGTCTAGAGCAGTGTTAACACTGGATCAGATTAACAACACCAGGCTGTTTTGCACTGTCCTGCTTGCATGCTGGAACGGACGTATTGCTAGGTTAAATGTTAAGAACATTTGATTCAGTCTCTCTTTGTTGAGGTTACACAAATATCATTTTTTTATCTACCACTAGCTGCACATGTCTATAAGGACTCCTCTGAGATGAGATGTGGGGCTTTAGTGGAGGATAAAACGGCATGGTAAATGGTTAACAGTGCATTTATATAGCGCCTATATCCAAGGCACTTCAAATTGTGCATTGCAATTGCTCATTTCCGCATACACATCCGTTCTCTGATGTCAGAGGAAACTGTGCAAGGCAACAGCCTACACATCGGGAGCAATTAGCGGTCCGGAGTGTTGCTTTAAGGACACTTTGAGGATCGAACTGGGAACCCCTGAGGTCATTTCCAACCCGCAGCATTGGTTATTGGTTCAACAATTTGGCTGCAAACAAGTTACCCCCTTATACTGTCTGGATTGCCATTGATTTGGTTTTTCACCTCTGGTGCACACAAGATGATGAACCCTTCTATACATCACCCTTAGACTCTATAGTATACTCTATCTCTATGGTCTGAACAATGTTATTTTAACATTCCTTATCATTTGTGAATGCTTTCACACCAATACTATGTCATTTAATTAGCACATCATGTGAACCTGTAACCATGATGGTTACTGTGTGTGTGTGTGTGTGTGTGTGTGTGTGTGTGTGTGTGTGTGTGTGTGTGTGTGTGTGTGTGTGCGTGTGCGTGTGCGTGCGCGTGCGTGCGTGTGTGTATGTGAGGGGGTGATATACGGTGTGAACATCACAGATGGCTTGTGATATGAATAAGAGTGGATCTGCGGTTGTAGCTCATGTTGTGAACATGATTGGACCCTGCACGGATCAATAATATGCGGATATGCAGATTATTTTAGATTTGAGTCATTATAATATGATGGTACTCTACAGTAGATACAGTAAACCTAGAATTGTTTCCATTCCATGCCAGCTTGGGAAATCAACAATGGTGGACATTTTAAACAAAGTAGAAATGCAAATTTGGAACTGAAGACTGAAGGAGAGGAGGAATTATACACAGTAGGGTGCATTGATGACATCACCATGAGGACAAAATCAAACAAGCTGTTTTTGAGAGCATTTTCCATTAAAGCTTCTATTATGATATGAAAGCCTGATTGTTCAAAATCGGTTATTAGTGGGGATAGAAAACACAAATGGGAGCACCAAAAACACTAGTAAATATACATTAGAAAAGTTGAAGTCTATGCTATATCCCCTTTAAGAATACATTTGGTTGGGGTTTTTGAGCGTTAACGTGAGGTTTAGACAGAAGTGGAATCCTGATAGTGATGCGTTGGCCCGCAGGGGAGGGCAGGTGGGTGATCAAGGTTTTTATGGCTGCGTTCTGCCCATCAAACAAAAAATGTTCGCTCAAACCATGTGCGACTCCCATCGCAAAGGCATTGCGGTGGCCATTAAAAACAGAAAAGACACAACACATGTACAGTATTCTGTATGTGTGTATGGGGGATTCAGAGGAAGACAGGGGGGTGGACTACTCTTAGCTGTTACTGACAATAAGGCTCTCCGATATAATAAGGCTCTTACTTACTATACGTCCACCCACCCACGACAAGAGTTGAAATGTCTTGAACTTTTGGACATGCAACATGTGTATAAACACATCCATGAGGAATATAGTGCGATCCAAGAGCAAGTACTCAATCTGGGCGTAATGTACTCTCTCTCTCTCTCTCTCTCTCTCTCTCTCTCTCTCTCTCTCTCTCTCTCTCTCTCTCTCTCTCTCTCTCTCTCTCTCTCTCTCTCTCTCTCTCTCTCTCTCTCTCTCTCTCTCTCTCTCTCTCTTTCTGTCTCTAATAGCATATGCCTGCCTACGGACACCAACCCAGTGACCTTCTATTGGAGGATATCTTTATATTTTCCTAACAGTGCACTTTGTTTTATTAATCAATAAAATCAGCTTTTAGAAGCTATTGTGGCCATCGACAGCTCTCTCTCTCTCTCTCTCTCTCTCTCTCTCTCTCTCTCTCTCTCTCTCTCTCTCTCTCTCTCTCTCTCTCTCTCTTCCCACACACTTCAATTGTCTCTCTATAATATCTACTACAGTATCTGTGTCTTTTGTAATCCATTTGACCCCATTAAGATTACTTTCTCTCTGTTGGCCTTCAGGCGTTAGTCCGTGCAACATCTGTATCTTTAAATTGATTTCTGTAATTGCGGCATATTTTCCTGCATGTCTGCCCTATGGAATATGAACAGAATGGATTGGAATGGCCCATGAAATCCATTATGTTTGTTCAATTGTAAGCGCAGAGACAATAAGCTGCGGATGTCAAATTGTGTGACACGCACGGATTGTGTGGGATTCCGCCGCATGAAGTCAGCTCTATCCATGATATTGTTTCTGTGTTTGAAGTAATTGAATTGTATATTTTTTTTCCTAGGCCTACTGTATCTGCGTTTGTATTTAACCATGCACAGTGTGACAGCTTGTCATAGGGAATTCTTTGCAAATGTGTGTGTGTGTGTGTGTGTGTGTGTGTGTGTGTGTGTGTGTGTGTGTGTGTGTGTGTGTGTGTGTGTGTGTGTGTGTGTGTGTGTGTGTGTGTGTGTGTGTGTGTGTGTGTGTGTGTGTGTGGAGGTTTGGGGGGGGGGGCGATTTGCAAATTCTGACAGGACAAGATAAAAGCCATAGCAACATCGAAGGCAGTTTGCGCTGTGTGTGTGTGTGTGTGCGTGTGCGTGTGTGTGTGTGTGTGTGTGTGTTTGCGGTGCATGCGAAAAAATAAAAGTTGGGTATAATATCTACAGTAACTGGATTCAAGACCAATTAATCAATATGTTGTGTCAGTTATATTTGTGGTACTGTTTTCACTCTCAAATTTGAACTATTTTCGCTCTCAAATTTGCTCCGGACACTGCCCTGGCATTCCAGTTGTTAGACAGACATCCTCAAAATAGCTAAAAATATAAAATATCAGATCTACAAGCTATGTGTGCTTGCAGATCTGATCTCTGTGAGCTCGTACAACATCTATCTCCGCTATTTCTGTATGATTAAGTATAACTTCACCAGAGAATTGGATTTACTGAAGTAATCTTAAGACTTAAGTGGTCGATGATTCATGATCTACTTACAGAGCTCTAGTTATACCGTATGAGACCTGCTGTGATTTATGATATTGTTTTATAGTATATGTGTAAAGGTCTCACATTCAAATGGAAGCAATAAGCTCAATGTTAAACATTCATACATATTATTTCAGATTTGTTCACTTATAATTATTTCACCTTCAAATGGTGCACTGTATTATTATACCTATTAGTCACACAGATAGTGATTTCATACAGAAAATGCTTCATTCTGACCAAAAAAAAAACAGTAGACCGCACATATCAGAGCAAAGCATTCAGAAAAATATTTGAACATTTGGGAAATATATAGTACCTACCCATTCTAGGATACAATTTTACAATGCATTGTGTTGTGAGCTTGCAGTTAGGGTACAAAGGGGTACAAGCAGGGCAGCACAGAGAGCACTACGAGGCAAACCCAGGAAAAGGGCCCACGCGCTTGCATAGTGAGTGCATTTTTGCCTGCATTTTTCAGGTAGTCTTTTTGTGGGGGTCCCTCGTGCCATCTCACAGTGTCTAATGCAACAACACAACACAACGTCATTGGACATTAAAATAAATAATGTAAATGTCGGCAGACTAGGCAGTTGCCCGGGATGTTATATGAGCACCTCCAACGGCGTCATGTTGCTTAATGACGGGGTGCCCTTGGGGGGCGGGGTTATGGAGCAAAAGGAGGGGGGGGGGGGGGGGGTTGGGGGGGTTCGGTACCTGGTATCGATATAACAATAATGCTAATGGCACTATTAGCATTTGATTAGGCTCCCCCGACCCCCTAAACACACTAAAGGTGTTAGTAGGCTAGATTGGGGACGGGTAGAGGTGTGAATAGGTGACTGAGAGATGGCTGGAAAAACATTAGAAGGGAAAAAAAACTCTGGGTGCATATAGGACTTTGCAAAAATATCTTGTTTGCTAGTTTTGCTAAAAATTCAGTTTCATCATGACGGTACAAAATAAATCACTGCTCAACTAAAAGCTTAAGTTATTGGCTTATTTGTCTTTTATCATGGGGCTGGTTGAAGAATTGTAACCTAGTATTAATATTTTGGCCACAGGAGGGATTCAATAGGTTGTTTGTGAAAATGTCTGTGAGACATTAAGTCATATAGTCAGACTCAAGCCCTCCATGTGGCCAATTCGCCACACAACACAAACATGGTAAGGGGGCACCAGGCCCTTGCCTGGGGCTCCAATTTGCTTAGAAACACCCCTGCGTGGGCCCATGTCAGCAGTGAAGCTCTCCAGAGTTGAAGCATAGAGCACTTAGTGGCGATAAGTGGAAGTACAGTATAATGGAAGTGAATGGACGTTCATGACGTTGTGATGTTACACCCAGTCAGCAGTGCTATTCACTGCCATGTGAATGAGGGTGCAAACCTGGAAGTCTGCACCCCCATGGCTGCTTCAAAACTTCAAAACACCGCTGAGCAACTTCAATTGAAATGAACAGCAAGGGGGCGGGGCCAGTCTTTAGATTGTATTCTATGCGCGGGTCACAAATGTTGGTATGTTTTGTGGAGGGGCGAGGGGGTAAAAGGACACTATGAGACAAAAGGGTTTGCGCCCAAAACCAAAATGTGTTACCCAAAGCGCAGCAGTGCAAACTCCATGAACACGACTAAAATCAATTAATGAACAAGTGCTCGGTGTTAATCCCAGGCTATGCTCTCACTTGCTTACTGCAAATCGGTCTGGATTTAGTATGTATAACTAGATTGTAAACTAATGATGTTGCTTGTGCATGTATTTTACTTGCCTGCAGTTCCAGTCTTTCCCAGTTTCCCAGCACTACTAGCGGCAAGGGTGGTGCATTGGTTATGCCATACTCACTTAAATATTACACAGTGTGAGACAGATGTGAGGATCAAAATGCAATCTTTCTTTCATGTATTTTTATTCCACAGAACATGACATGAATTCAATTGCTCTGCCACAACACGTGCCCGCCGATGCACCCAGCCATGCAAAACAAACATTTTTTCCTACCCTACTAGGTGCATTGCAGGGATTGGAATGGTGTCAGCTGCAGCTTGTTTGTCTGCATTACAATAATAAAGAGGCATTAATGTTTTGTTTCCCTTATGAGCCACTGATCACACGGAAATTTGATTGGTGAATATTTCTAACTCAAACACCAATGCAAAGCTGAATGAATGAACTGGTTCTCAGTTATCTCATCTCTCTCTCAGACGAGATAAGGAAGGAAGCAATCTAAAGAACCATTCTACCGTTTCTTCTTTACATTAACAACATAAATGCTATGTGTGACTGCTGCAAATGGTTCTTGTTCGTGGATGGCTCTATCAGCTCTCCTGATCTCACACAAGAACAGGCTGCAAGTCGACGAGGCTCTCAGTTCCGAACTCAGCTTAAAGATAGCAAACTGTGACTACACCTTGGTGAGACAGAATGTATTATTTACGGTTCTCAACATTCCCACAGTAAAGTCAAAATAAATTGGTTGATAGTAATCTCCAGCAAAGAATACTTACCGGTATTTGGGCTGAATTCTAATCAACAAGCTGATGGTGAAAGCATTATGGCAACAAAGGTGAATATTCCTGGGAAGAATTTCCTCAACAAAACCACATCCCCTACCAACACAAACCCCAAACCCAAACACGAACATAAACTAGGGAACATACAGTAGTGCTGATCCTGTTCATGAGTGTGAAGCTTACTTTGGATTGTGTATTTAGTGGCTACAATACAGTGACTCCTTCCAGTGATTCCCCTCACCCTAACTCGCAAGAGAAATGGAGAGAGCGTTCCTGTGCATATACTTACAATACAATCTCCCAATAAAAAACACTTCTCCCTGTCAGGTGAAACAAAGAATGCAACATATGTGTATCAGAGGAGGAGGTGCTGCATGTAGTTCTCTACCGACAACTGTGGACAGTGAACACGCGGACCATTCAGTATGTACCATTGTTCATGGGAAATTTATCGCAGAAAGACTGCTACAGTATGGCATGCTTGTGATTATTATGTCAATAACCAATAAGGCATTGAAATCCATCATGCAAGACACATTCAGTCTAGCAGTGGCATAAATTCAGTGCCAGTTCCTTTGGCCACTGATGGAAATAAGGTAGCACTAAACCTACCCATGCGTGCGTGTATGTGGGAGCGGCGCATAACATGCATGCAGAATTGCAGATTACCGTAACCTGTGCGCATGTCAACCTGCATGCAACTTGCTGCTTTCGATAGAGATCAGCACTCAACGTTAGAGATGACAAACATGCTCTCGGCGTTGTTGTAAATGATTCTCCTTTTTTGGGTCTCACTTTGTCATCGGCAATTAGCCCGCGCACTTATCTGCGGGAAGTTACATTAACTCCAAAGAGTGGACTCATTTGTTTCCATTTCACTTTCAGCCATTTATTTTCATCACTTCCTAAGCTCAAACGGGGCAGAAGAATGAAAGGGTAAAGTGAGCAGGGAGAGAGGAGAGGAGTAGCTCGGAGGGACCAAGTGAAGAAAGACAAAAGTTAATGGAGAACGGATGGGGAAAAAAGGCACACATATAGAAGAGAGAAAGGAGAGGGAGGTGGATCTATAGGGGAGAGGAGGGGACTGGAAATGGCAATGGAGCAGACTAAATGAGGGCACAAGCCAGGGAGAAAGTATAGGGAGGGGGGAAACTGAACGACAGAGACAGATGTGTCAGGAGAGGGGGGAAAAGAGGACGAAAGGGGATCACTTGGAAGGATGGAAGCAAACGAACAGGCACTGCATTGCTGCTGCCATGCACGATTCGTCTTAAGCGGGTCCGCAGTCCACATCTGTGCTGACCGCCGGTGACCCCAGCATCAGGCCAGCGTGTAGGTGCATGCCGAATGAGCTGTCAGACACAACTCTGTGACTGACCTCTCAGAATGCACCAGCACCATTCACCCGCCATCACTAATTCATCTGGATAGAGGGAGGCAAAGTGAGTCAGAGAGAGAGAGAGAGAGAAAGAGAGAGAGAGAGAGAGAGAGAGAGAGAGAGAGAGAGAGAGAGAGAGAGAGAGAGAGAGAGAGAGAGAGAGAGAGAGAGAGAGAGAGAGAGAGAGAGAGAGAGAGAGAGAGAGAGAGAGAGAGAGAGAGCGGTGACAGAACAAGTGACAGGGGAGGAAAGCAGTAGAATATGTGGAGCTAAGTAAACTATGGTAAATAATTGACGATCTATACTGCTACAGAAGGTATTTATAATACAAACACACAGGCACGAGTGTCTCATCTGGTCTAAATGCAGGATGCGCTCATCCACAGGAAGACAGCAGGCTGTGTGCGTTGGCACCGAACCAAGAACTCACGCTATGATTCAACCACAGCCTGGGTAGATTGCACATGTGCATTTTGTCTCAAACATGCACTGCATCCTGGTTCGTACTGTCATGTAGTGGGTGGTCTAAATTTATTTTTGTTTTTTTGTTTTCTTTTACTTGTCATTTTCTTTTATGGATACGATTACAGTAAGCATTGCAATCCCTATTTCTAAATAGGCTATACACTTTTGCAACTCTATCATGTTTTACAGTGTCTGCACAGGTTTTGCAAGTGCATGTGGGCGTTCGTTCCTCCTCTAAAACTAGCACTACAACACTGATCCCAGGATTACAGCTTAGGCGTTGGCACCGGGTACAAGCAATGGCTTACAAATTGTGGGATAAAGATGTTAAAAATTGCTTGTATGGTGCTCTTGTATGGTGGATGGATGGATGGATGGATGGATGGATGGATGGATGGATGGATGGATGGATGGATGGATGGATGGATGGATGGATGGATGCGTGCGTGCGTGCGTGTGCTGTGCACACATGTGTCACTGCTCAACAGGGAAATCCATCAGTATTCTTGTGTTACTTCTGTGCAGACGCACACACACACATAGCCATGCATAGGAGTGGCTCGTATCAGAAAAACATTTTAACAATGGTCTCCCTTCAAAGGCATGGCAGGTGTTAGCAGCCGTGGACGCAGCGTGTGTCCCCCTGCTAAGAGCGCTCTTACTGTTACTGTTAGTCTCAGGGACTGTGATGTCCTCTCCTAATCCATTTACACCACAGGCCGCGTCTGTGCCCCTTCATAGAGCTTTGAAACCACAGTCTTAAACTGTAGCTGTTGGCGATAGTAGATCTACAAACTCTAGTAGCTTGTAGCTCTTGTCTTTCATTCAATGTGATAATATTCTTTCAGCAAATTTTTTTTTAACACAAATCTTTGCTTCTGCCAGTCACATAATTTTGGGTTTTTTGACATTAAACTGTTTGAGGACCACTGACATATATACGGTCTATATTTTAATAAACTGTCACAGTTTAGAAGATATCGCGTAGAATCTGGCCTCGGCCCTAAATGGACTAATGGCCTGTTATGGGCTCCGAACAATCATAGCTAATTGGTGGAAACGGCGCTCCTGTCTCGGCTAATAGAGCGACGTTGCTGTAGTTGTCTGTTCTAATTGGCTGATTTGGGTTGGCTGGTGTCCTGTTTCACTGTGTGCGTGCGGTGCGGTCTGCACTGTGCCAGTGAGCCTGCCGGCTGCCACTCTGTGTGCATCCCTGCTTTCTTCTTCCCAAATGCACGTGCTGCTCTTTGCTCTATCACTATCTCTCCGTCAGCACTCTCTCTCGCTTGATATATGGATATGCATCAAACACACACACACACACACACACACACACACACACACACACACACACACACACACACACACACACACACACACACACTAGTACACACTAGTACACGCGCACAGACGGTAGGGAACAAGCAAAGTGTCAGTGCTTATTGATGGAGGGATGGAGGGAGGGAGGGCAAGAGTGAGAGAGAGAGAGAGAGAGAGAGAGAGAGAGAGAGAGAGAGAGAGAGAGAGAGAGAGAGAGAGAGAGAGAGAGAGAGTATAGGGAGTATAGGGAGGGTCAATAGAGGAGGAGAGACATACAGATGAAAGGCAAAGAGAACGACAAGTCTGCTTGTTAACATACAGTACACCCAGTCCTATTAGTTTATACCTTCTGTGAACGCATCAGTGAATACAGTATGTCTGCCTGCCTGCCTGCCTGCCTGCCTGCCTGTCTGTCTGTCTGTCTGTCTGTCTGTCTGTCTGTCTGTCTGTCTGTCTGCCTGCCTGCCTGCCTGCCTGCCTGCCTGCCTGCCTGCCTGCCTGTCTGTCTGTCTGTCTGTCTGTCCGATGTTCGCGTGTGTGCGCATGTGTGCGCTCTCACGCTTTGTTAAGCTGTGAGCGAAAAACAATGGTTGCATAAGAAATAAACAAATGTGCCTCAAGGACATACTGTGTGTGCAAATAAGTCACGATTGGCTTGCATTTTGTTTATATATTCATGCATGCGTTTGCATTGTGGCTGGCATGCGTGTATGCATATGTATGTGTAATCACAGTGTCGTGCAGCACGCTCTGCATGTACGCACAAGGCTATATGCTGTTGTATATGTCGCCGTGCGCGTTGTCTACAGGAATGCCTTGTGATTTGCTCGCATGTTAGCGCTTATGCTGACGGCGCATTTGCATATTTACGGCAGAAAGTTAATTTGCAAGCACGCGTGTGTGTGGGGGGGGTATGGGTTTGTGTGTATGTGTGTGTGTGGGGAGGGGGGGGGTCTGGAAGGGCAGAGAAAATGTTACCAAGCCAGTTGCTGTCAGAACAGGCAGCGTGTCATCAATATTAATATGTTTGTTCTCCAGTTTTATACATGTAGCAGTGCCAACTGGCCTGACTGTCCCCTGCCTCACCTGTCACTCACCTCCAACACAACACACTTCACTTCACTTCTCTCTCTCTCTCTCTCTCTCTCTCTCTCTCTCTCTCTCTCTCTCTCTCTCTCTCTCTCTCTCTCTCTCATTTCTCTCTCTCTCTCCCATTGACATTTGCCAGTCTTAACCCACTCTCGTATTGTTACTCTTCCTCTGTCACGCTACGCTGTACCCGGCTTAGCATTCAGTCGTGTATAGAGTTTTTCAACAGAAGCCAATTAGTGTAGGTGGAGAATGCGATTTCAATGGGTGTATTTTTTTTTTTTTTTTTTGCAGCGCACCGAGAACGTTCCTGGGCTAACGGTGAATTACTCATCACACATAAAAAATCTGAAGAAATAAAGGTTCACAAAATACATAAAGTAACCCCAGAGTACCATAATATTGAATTGGCAGCCTTGCACTCGGGTGTCCCTGCCTGGCCTTGACAGCTTTCAAGTGGACTGTGTGTTCCTGAGAGGCTAACACCTCCAGAATGTATCCAAGAGCCAGATTATTTTATTTAACTGTTTTCAGTAAGTCAAACCCCATGCAGCCCTTTTAAGACTCTTAAGCCATTAGCACATGCCCCGCCTTAGCCCCACTTTCTCCTGCCTGCCCCCCAATGGCCTATTTAGATGGATGTAAAATTAGGCTGTAATCCTGTAGATAAATTACAGGCATGGTCCCCAGGGTGAGCACCCCCCCCCCCCGATATACTGTAGCACCATCCCAATGGAGGGATGGAGGGAGGGAGAGAGAGAGCGAGAGATGCTGTTAACATCCTAAGATTGTAACGGCTGCCAATGATTGATATTTTGATCCGTACACTCACACACATGCACGCACGCACGCACACACACACACACACACACACACACACACACACACACACACACACACACACACACGCACACACGCACACACACACTCACGCGCATCTCATCTTTCTATGCCTGTGCTCAGCCACAGATGTAATAAACTTAACGCGTGGCCCTCCTGTGCCAACAGCAGTCATTTAATAAAATTCCATCTCCTCCTCTCCGTGTAGCGGACCGACGGCGGGCCTTGGGTGCTCAGTGGATCGATAGTTTTGATAAATGGAAGGAAATCCACGGCAGTTGTTGGTGACAATCTGAACTATTACTTCTGGCCCAGGAACTATAACTGAGTGAGTGTGTGCGTGTGTGCGTGTGTGTGTGTGTGCGCGCGTGCGTGTGTGCATGCGTGTGTCTGTGTGTGTGTGCCCGCCCCGTCATCTAGCTTCATTACAAAGAAAAATATCAAAGGATCGCTTGAAATTCAATTTACACCATAGAGACCTGCTGAAGGGCTGTACTGTACATGGCCAGAAGTGCTTTACGCACATACGCAGGGAGGCATTGACATATGTGCAGGCAAATCACACACACAGGGGAAAGCAGAGAGCTCCTTAAGAAGTAAACCGGAAACCAGATGGAGGCAGACAGAAACAAGTGGTGAGATTTACAGCCACAAATTGACAGTGACTGTTTCCAATATATATGCTTTTTTGTATCCAGCTTATTTACTTTGTTATTTACTTTAAGTTGTTCAAATATATAAGGATTGGGTTGGGAAGGATCAACATATGGATGCCATATATGATTTAGAGTTACTGGACAATTGATGACATCCGCAATCTCCATATGGGCTTAATATTGATGACATCATATGATGTCACAAGGCATGACCATATATGGCGTGTGACCAACTTCGGTCACACGTTACCTAGGCAAAGATTTGTTTTTTCTATACACAGTAATGCCTGGCTTAAAAGAATGTTCCCAACATTTTTATTCTGCAGTACCACAAGAAGTTTTTTGGCTCTCCATGTATCACCGTAAAAAATACCATTTAATATGTATTTATTTTATCAGTTAAAATATGGTACAGGAGTGTTTACCTGCACTTTCTCGTCCATTCCTAAGCCAATAATGCATGCAACATATGGATGCCATATGAGATGTAGAGTTGCTGGCCAATGTTGATGACATCATGTGATGTCACAAGGCATGACCAAATATGGGGTCTTGGGGTGTGACCAACTGAGGAGAAATGCATGATTTTATAGTCATCCCGGCATGACCATCTTCTAGGAAAGTACAGTACTAGTAATTGAAACATCTGCCTTAAAAGGCTTTAAAAGCCGGGTCACCCCTTTTGCAACCAGATCTTATTTTAATGAAAAAAACCAACATGGTTCCCTGTGATTTTACACAGTTCACATGGTTTAATCATAAGGCTTTGAGGCACTCCGAGGCAGTGTTTCAAAGCCTTATGCCCATTGTAGGAAGTTCAGTCAAACCCAAGTCATACACAAAGACTTAATTATATTTCTGGCCACAGGGTGCATATTTCAAGTCGTGCACTGTTATCTACGACTAATAGGCTGTTAACATTTTATGATTACAGTTTCTTCCATTGGTGAAATGTTCTTTCCAAGATTCCTGCTGACAGCGGGTTCTCTGACGTTTTTTTCTAAATCAAATGTATTCTATCTGTGTCCGTACTTCACCAGGAGTCATGTACTTTCACTTAGTTTCCAAAGTTTCCAACTTGTGTAAAAACCCTATACGTTGTTGCCAGACAAGTGCTCCCAGGGGTCTGTCCTTTGTTGGTACAGTACCTTCCACTTCCACTTTTCTCCTCTACAAATCGTTCTGAAAATAGACCATAACTGCATGGTTCAATTCCAGGAGAGAAACCAAATGTATCATCGAAATGTGTTACTGATAAAATGGCTGTACTCACAAAACAACAAAACTATAACGTAGCGATTCTGTTGCTATGTATTACTAGGTCCTAATCTAATCCACTAAAGCATATTTCATACACTTTGAGTTGAAACAAAGTACTATAAATATACCAAATTATTAAAATACCAAGGAGCGAAAAACAAAAATTGAGAAATTGAGGACGATATAAAGACATTGGAAACACCGCAAGCAACTCTGTGCAAATGAGTCAGATGTGATCTAATTTGGGGTGGAATTTCATTGCCCAGAAAATGACCTATCTCCTGGGATTTCAGCTTTCATTTAGGGATCATAAGAAGTGACTGCATGGTCAGGTGGTCCGGGGACCACCAGTGGTCCCCGAGAGGATTCCAGGTGGTCCCCAGATTAAATGATGGAATGTTGGTTAACCAGATGTAACTCTTTGAGGGCGTAAAAATGGACCCTTGCGAGTCCATTTGGTTTCACGTTTACAATCTCAAGAGTTAAATATTCATCATGTGAATTAGCTACACAACTTAAGTCTACACAACTGTGAATGTCGAAGATTAATGGTCATTTTGATCTGTATGTTTGACTGTTTTGTTTCGCAAATACAGCCTGGAATTGTGGACAAAAGCAAAAGAAATCTTTAGTTTTGACTTTGTGGGGCTGAAATGTCATCAAATGGTGGTCTGTGGCTCAAATTCTGAATAAATAGTGAGCCCTGGTATGGAAAATCTTTGAAAACCACTGCATTAGACCCATTGGTGTTGTAAAGTGCAAGGTGTGTCCCTCCCCAGTAACATTATTGTTACATTATTGTTATTGTCACTATTTTATTGACAAACATATATTCTTTCTTTCTTTCTTTCTTTCTTTCTTTCTTTCTTTCTTTCTTTCTTTCTTTCTTTCTTTCTTTCTTTCTTTCTTTCTTTCTTTCTTTCTTTCTTTCTTTCTTTCTTTCTTTCTTTCTGCAAGTTTCTTCATGTTTGGTGGCGGTCAGCAGAATACTAGCAGGACACTAGTCCATTGCATCACTCCCATTGGTTACAGAGCTCTGAGGGGACACTGATAAGCGCTGCACTGTAAGCAGATCATCTGAACAACAAACAGGCCAGCACAAAAACGGAGTGGAAAACAAGAGGCCTGCCGGGCCCTCCCTCCCTGTGAGCGCTGAAAATGATACCTTAATGATGCGGGGACACACAAAAAAGCTGAACAAGGTATTCATTGAAATTGTAGTTCAAAGCAGGTTGAAGAAGGCTTTTCTAAATGGTCTGCAATTAAAGGAGCATTCAATGATTTGGGTGACAAATTTGGGTGACAAATCACCGGTAAGCTTGTAGACACATGCACACACTCTACATGGCGGTGCAACAGGCCAACAGCACATGCACCAAGGCCCACTCCTGCTCGGTGGCCCCTGTCATCCTGATTGGACGAAAGGCGTTTCTCCCAAACCCCAAACTGAAACTATTTTTTTTATTACCACAGGGGCTTACAGGGCTGACAGGGAGGAACTCCAAAAAAAAAAAACATTAACACCAGACGCAATGACACAACAATGCCGGAGGCAACCTAGGTGAAAACCTGCTTGTTAGGGTTGTAGCATGTTGCCTAAGAATCGCCACCACAGAGACACTGCCATGGTACAACCGTTTACCGACAAGCTACAGCAGGGATTCAACTTATTTCTTTGGCATTTGAGCCATGGACCACCATCAATGAGATTTAGGCTCTCAGACATGGAACTCAGAATATGTTGAATATCGTTGGCTAGGATTTTGCCCACAATTCCACGCTGTATTGATGTGGTACCATTAGGAAAGGTAAACCTTGATCAAAATAACTATTTAGTTTTAATGACCTGATTGTAGACTTCTTATAAAGCCATGACATAATGCACGTTCAATGTTGCCAACTTGCCGCATTTGTCGCTATATTTAGCTTTTTTTCCAGACCCCCCTAGAGTCAAAATTAGTGGAAAAACTCCTGCGGGAAAATCTAATGCTTTTTTGCTGGTGAGTTGGGGCGAAATTAGTTGTAGCGTAAAATGTGTAAAATGAAACCAAACGGACCCTTTCGGGTCCGTTTGGTTTCATTTTACGCTCTCAAGACTTAAATCATATTTAACCATCTGAATTACCAAGAATCTACACATTTAGAAGTTGTAGAAGAATTGCTATTTTGACCAACATTCTGTCAGTTATTTCTCCTAAATTAGGCTGAGAAACTAAACTCAACATCAAGCGGTGGTCCTCCGTGGCTAAAATGCAGAATAAATAGTGGGGCCCTGGCATGAAAATGGTTGAAACCCCACTGCTCTAGCGCATTCTAGTGCATTTTGTAAGTGCAACTAGTGCATTTTGGATTTTGTCAGTTGGCAACACTGTGCAGGTTGAACAGGAGCAGTAGGACAAAGGCACCACACCACCTCCTTCCATTGAGGGCTCTTCACTAGCATGTGAGCCACTCCATTACAGTACAACAGGCTACAGTAGGGTGCAACTGCACTGGCAAACTAAAGGGCTAAAATAATTGGCTTCAAAGCATTTAAAATGCTAAAGTTCAACGAACAACACGAAGGAGCCCAGACAGTCTTGCTCTTGACATAATTTTACTGCTGCCAAGTGTACTGCTGTTACTGATGTTTTTTTGTTTTTTTACTGCACTTTACTTGGACAGTTTGACTTTAGTCTAACTGGATCATATCCAGGGGTCGGCAACCCAAGATGTTGAAAGAGCCATTTTTGACCCAAAATTAAATTCAAAATCTGTCTGGAGCCGCATTTTATTATTATTTTTTTCCTGAGAGTGTGCAAATGTGAACCAAATGGACCCTGGCGGGTCCATTTGGTTCCATTTGCACACTCTCAGAAAAAAAGGTCCTCAAAGAAAAATCATTAACATGGTGAAACACAACCTTTCTTTTTAAAAAATAAAGTTTTACAGAACTCCATTACTAGTCCACACAACATCTCTAAGGTATATTAATGACATAGTAAACTGAGTAAACTGTTAAAAATGGGTGGTTCAGATTGAAAGCTCCACCTCTGAATCTGATAACTGCTGGGCTTTTTTGACATGGCCAAGTGCTACTTTAACTGGCAACTGTCAGACAGTGCATCGCGTTTTGGGTGACTGAAATATATATATTATTTTGGTCTGGATCACCCCAGTGTGTGTATGTAATAATGCTACAGCCACTGAGCCACTAGGGCTGTGTTCTGGAGCCACATGCGGCTCCTGAGCCGCAGGTTGCTGACCCCTGGTCTAACTGGATCATATCCAGGGAAAGTTGCTTTAATAAATAGTCCCTGGTAGCTTTCTCTGGCTGGTTATGACGCTTATCCTTATATACAATTGGCAAGCTGAACCGGAAGCTGCAAAATTGTTGCACTGGCTGCGTTACAATGGGTTGCAATGGTGGTGCAGCTTAGCGTCCACTGGCTGCGTTACAATGGGTTGCAATGGTGGTGCAACAATGGTTACGCTAAGCTGCACCGGAAGCTGCAATGATTACGCTGGGAAAACGGCTGTGCTGCAATGCTGACGCTATGCTGGCTGTAGCTCCTCACAAGCAGCCTACCGTTCCGTGAGCAAGGGTCTCGGAACGCTGTTCTCCTCACATCCCACCTCCAAACAAACCATGGATTTTAACACGACATTTTGGAAACGACATCTCTAAGGCCAAAAGTTGGAAAGGACATCTAACGGCAGCAAAAAAAGGTAATACTTAACACTTATACTTATGCTTGCGTGTTTCTCTCTGCAAAGACATATCAACTTTTCAAGTCTTTCTCAACAAAAACACTGCATGTAAAGCACATCATTGTGCATGCACGTATGCATGTGTTCCCAGCAAAGACACACAAACTTTTCCACTTTTGCTCAAAGTAAGGATTCCTAACTTGCGAATATTTACCACACTGCTTCTACCCATTTAATCACATGATGCGCACGTGCGTGCATACATGACTGCGTTATCAACTTTACAGGTATAAATGCATAGGACCGAGGCAACAGCCCAGCAGAAATTACCTTAAACCTCTATGTACATTTTACATTGTTCTGTAGTAGGCCTACGACATAGACATGACAACACATTAGTTGTCATTGTACTGAACGTATTGTTCAATATCGACGTCTTTGCCACACGCCTCATTGATTACAATGTAGCCTATTTCAAACCCCTGCAGAACAGTCTCAGTTTCTGACCCCTCATTGGCGCAACTTTACTTTGATTTTAGGGGCAGCGTTACACCAACTCCGTTGACTTCATGGGGCCAGTCCAATGGCGGGTACTCTATATAGCATTCTACTAATGGCTGTGGGATGGCATGCTACTACGGCGGCGGTGCTCTGATTTCAGTGTTTAAACACGGACGCATTGCGTTCTCATACACTTCAATAGGCGAGCTGCACTGTTTTCACTTGACAGAATACTTGGTTAGAACGGTATCAAAGACGATACGTCGTCACGCTGGTTTTTAGCCAAGCTATGGTCATTGTTGCGCAACTTGCGACAACCAGGGGCAGAAAACGGGCTGGTCACGTGGTTCATGTATTCGCGTGAGCTCATAGACTCCAATGCATTCCCTACACGGTTGTCCCATTTCTTTGTCCCTATTCAATCCACGTCTATGTAGAAAATCGGCCATTTGACGGGACCTATAAAGTGAACTGAGTTTTCGTAACTCAGTTGTTCTCCCATGCCGCCGTCATATGTCCGTTCATCTCCAGCTGTGAACAATGTTTAATGATGTTTAATGATATTATGATGTTGGCGAGCTACAAGGTGTGTGTGTGTGTGTGTGTGTGTGTGTGTGTGTGTGTGTGTGTGTGTGTGTGTGTGTGTGTGTGTGTGTGTGTGTGTGTGTGTGTGTGTGTGTGTGTGACATGTCAATTGCACTTAAAGGGAAATTCCCCCCATTTGCAACATTTTACTGTAGTAATACACCTTACAGACACATTCAAAACAAATACTCCCATTCTGTGTCCTCTAACCAACACATTAAGTGCCATTGCCCAGTTTCATTGTACTTCACACCCAGCACAGAACAATTGCCAATCCAATAGCCAATCGCACTCATTATGCAAATGCTTAATGGCAGCTCTATACCAACACTCACTTTAAGCACTGACTGGCCCAGGGCTATGTTGGATTACACCAATGTGTTGTTGAGACTTTCTTCATCTACAGTCTGTCTTTTGATATTGCATGCACACTTTCCCATTCTCATTTCTATCTACTGTATATACAGTACATGGATGGTGTGTGACTCTAAACCTGTTTGTTACATTGATCATTCAAGGCAATGACTGATATAGTTACTATTGACATCAATAGCTATGTACTCACTCTCCACATTTTTCTGTCTTCCATTTAACAGTTTCATGGCCTCATATCACAGACCACCAAGTGCAGATCAAGACTGACCTCCCAACCTACTTCCAACAACTTCAAACCACTCTACAGCCAGGATCTGCCTGATGTTTCTTTCGGTTAAGAAGGACTCATTCTCTGCCACTGTTGCAAAACTGCTTGCTCAGGGTGTACACATCACTTAAGACAACCTCTTCAGATTTCATATGTCAATAAACATATTTTGATTTGTAACACCATTTATAATATTACTTCTTATTTATGTGTTGTCTATGTCAACGTTGATTACTTTAATGTATGGTTTGCAATCCACTACTTCAGAACCCCTGCAGTTTTCCACCAACTAGCTATTTGATTAAAAACAATGAACTCATGACATTTAGTTCCTCACAGATCCAACGCGTGGCGCTAGAGGTTCGGGGCGCGAAGCGCCCCGAACTTCTAGGGCTGGTTATGACGCTTATGACATTACATGTGTGACTCACTGCTTGTTATAATTACCACCAACGACGTTGACACATACGGTTGGTTGTTGCCCCATGCGGTCAGTCTTTTGAGCTTATATACCAGACTTGAGATCAAAAGGTCGATTAAGAATATATTAATAGCATTGCATTGGCAATGCGTCTGAATATACATACATGATACAGCTCAAAGGTCCTCTGCCTCAATGACAGTTTTCAAGCCAGTGGTTTTCGACCATTTTCATCTCAAGGCCCATTATTTTATACACCATTTGAGCCACAGACCACCATTTTTTTTGCTCAAAACTAACTAATGTTTTCCCTATCATTGATTAAGATGTCCAGAATTCCATGCTGTATTGATGTTGGTACTATAGAAGAGATAACTGACAAACTAATCATTAGAACAATTAGTTATATACCATAGCTGCGTACTTTTACACTCTTGAGAGTGTAAAATACAACTTGGTAACCAAATAAACTTGCCAAGTTTCCTTCATTTAGCTGGGGACCACCTGTAATCCCCTCAAATACCGAGATTTGAACTCTCAAACTTCCACATTGCAGTGACACGTATGCAACATTGTTGTTATTATATTATTGTCGCCACTCGGTTTGGCCCTTGATTCTCAATTTGGCCCAATTTAACAGTAGACGTCCCCCACAAAGCCGCCTGACCTCTGTGTGGGACAGAGGAGAATCACATGCACGCACACACACATCACAGAGGCATGCACCGTACACACCCAATCAGGCCAGGCCTGTCTGGTTGAGTGGTGTGCCGAGGGGGAGCGCTGTCAGTTTAATTGAATCCAATATTCTCCATTCTGCCTGGCTGCTAATTGATTCTGTCAGCCTCTTCTGTTTGACAAACACATTGACATTCTACCATGAGTATGACCGGTGTGTGTGTGTGTGTGTGTGTGTGTGTGTGTGTGTGTGTGTGTGTGTGTGTGTGTGTGTGTGTGTGTGTGTGTGTGTGTGTGTGTGTGTACAGTATTTGCGTTATGTGTGCATCAACCACTCAATTAATGATATCAGTAGATATCAAAGGGCCATCTCTATGCATCTGTATAATTGCAGATGGTCAGTGTGTCTGTATTATCAGGGATGGACAGTGTGTCTGCATCATTAGGAATGGGCAGTACTGGACTCTGAGGTTGTTAAAATTATCTGCGCTAATTAATACTTTACCTGCCCCTTCCTGCCACGCCCTACACCAGGGGTTTTCAACGGGTGGTCCAGTGGTCCTTGAGAAGGTTCCAGGTGGTCCCCAGGCTAAATAATGGAAAGTTGGTTAACCAGATGTAACTCTTGAGAATGTAAAAATGAAACCAAATGGACCCTTGCGGGTCCATTTGGTTTCATTTTTACACTCTCAAGAGTTAAAATATTCATCATCTGAATTAAGGGGCTTCCAGACGGCAACGATAAACGCCGGCGTTATCGACGGGCGAGTTTTTTTATGCCGGCAGTGCCGAAATAAGAAAATCGCCCGTCGATAAACGCTACGCGTTTTATGCCGGGAGGGGAGGGGAGGGGAGGGGGGCGGACGAAATGCGTGGCTCAGAAGCCAATCAAGCCAACAGACTACCAACTTCCCAGACAACTTCCAGTCAAGCGCTACCTGATCATGATCACGCTGAATTTACAATTCATTTACAATGAATTAATGACTCACCAGTCACCAATAATGATGGCTGCAGCCGTAGAGGTTGACATTTGAACGTAGACTATAGTTATTCCAAGTTGCGTAGGTTAAAATAAAATCGGCAGCATCCATCACGGTTTAAATATGTTGTATAATAAACTCTGCTGGCTAAAAGCATGTAACCAACATGCTTCGTATGACCGTGACACAAACTCACAACACGTCGCGCAATAATGCGTTGTAAATAGAACGTTAGAGCAGAATTGCCACAACTCACGTCGTGGCTCGGCTCAGGGTCGGATATAGAGGGGGGGCAGGGGTGGGCACAGCCCACCCAAACGTGCATCCTGCCCACCCAATGAAAGGTAATATCAGTGGTTTTCAACCAGTGGACCACTAGTGGTCCACAAAAGTCGAATAAATAGTGGGCCCTGGTATAAAAAAATGTTCAAAAGCACTGCTTCTTATGAAAAACTTTGGAGTTGCCCACCCGCCATTCTTCCAGCCCACCCTAGTAGGGCTGGCTAGATCCTGCCCTGGCTCGGCTGCGCCAGAGCCTTAAATGATTAGGGAATCCACTCCCGGAACAGAAACGGTGAAGTCACTGTGCAGGTCTACTGGTAGAGTGGGTCCTCATCGTCCTCATTATGTTGTATGTTTGCTATAAATCGCCAAGCGTTTTACAAAAAGTTCACTGAAATTGAACATGAATTGAACTCGCGCGCGCGTGCTCGTTTCGTGCACGCGCGCGCGATAAAAATCAGTGCCGCTGGGCGGAAAACGACCGACGATAAACGCTTTCTTGAACGCGGGTCGATTTTTGAACTTTTGTGCTAAAAAAACGCCGTCCCCATTGAGAATGAATTAGAGTGGGCGATTTATTCCTCGCCGTCTGTAAGCCCCTTTAGCCCTATTTAATTAAGAAGTCTACACTGTTTTGTTTGCAAAAATCCAGCCTGGAATTGAACAAAACAGCAACAAATTGAACCAAACCAAAATAATTCTTTAGTTTTAGGTATTTGGGGCTAAAATGTCCTCAAATGGTGGTCCGTGGCTCAAATGCTGAATAAATGGTGGTCCCTGGAGTCAAAAAGGTTGAAAACCCCTGCCCTACACCGAACACGAAGATGAATTGTTTCCATCCTTTACTTCATCTTTTGTGGATGGAAACCCAGCCATTTCCAATGATAGGCAGCAGTGTATCTGGCACACGCAACCTGGATACTTTTGCACAGAGGGTTAGAGGGCAGAATGGTCAAGACACCAGAAACACATTATACATACATACATCCGGCTTTCAGAGATCTGGCGCTTCAAAATGAACTTTTTAAGTAAAATTTCAAACGTGAAAGCTGTTTAATAGACACATACTGTCCTCGTGTTCGGCACGAAGACGATTTTAATTGTGCTCCCACATCGCCAATTAAAAATGAGTGCGAGGAGCACGGTATAAATACATGGCATAAATTAAGTATATCAATACTTGAAAGGTTATTTCAGTCGACACCTTCCCTCTCCTAGCAATCCACATCGTACTGCCTAATAATGTGCGTTTTCATTAGCTCAAAGACGAATGCTCAGAAAGTTGTTATAATACACTTGACGCATCGAGAGCATTAGTGCTTCTGTCTTTTAGGTTGTTTTGAAGCTGCGCAATGATTTGAGGTTATTCAGGGTGACCCCCCCACCTCTCTCTCAGCGTGCACATACACACACACACACGCACGCACGCACGCACGCACGCACACATACACGTGGGGATGCACACAAAACACTTGAGGAAGGAAGGACAGAAGGAAGGAAGAGAATAGGGAGTGAGGGTATCGAGAACAAAACCCTTAAGTCTTTATTCATCTCCCAGGGTCAGTGAGGGCCTGTGAAATACTCCAGAGATGCAGCATCCAAGGCCTTTCCGCAATTGAAGTCATGACAGCAACATTAAGGCTATCAACTGTCCCTGACAACTGCTTTCTTGGGTGACCGCCACACAGTGCGGATCCTTTTTTATCCTTGCATTATTGGACAGCATTCTGCTGCTTTGATTCTGACGACAAATAACACGAGACACGAAGAAGACACATACAAAGACTTGTCTGTTGAATAGTGTTGTAGTTCTCGAGACATCGTCTCGTCTCGAGGCCAGTCTGAAGACAAATTTTCATTGTCTCGGTCTTGTTTTCGCCTCACCCTCAAATTGTCTTGTCTTGTCGCGGTCTCGCCGCTCTCCCACTTCATTGTCTTCTGGTTTTGTCGAATGATAAAGCCGCCGCAGTTGGCCCAACGGCCGCGGCTGTTGGCCCAACAGTCGTGGCTGTTGGCAATTACATTAAGCTAATGGGGATCTAATAAATAAATCAAATTATATAGTATATTTATTATCTGAGGCTCATCTTCCCCTTCGGTCTTGTGCCTTCTGCTTCAGTTATTGCCATTACAGTCCTTGTGCCTTCATCTCCTACTCTGTGGTTCTTGTCCAGGTGGCTCTAGTTCTTCCTGTCTTACCTCTTTACACTACTGTCTTATAGTAAGCATGACTTATACAGATTACATCCGGATGAACTTATTAAATTCAGGAAAGTTGGACATGGGCAGACAGGCATGCACTATGACTGAAAAGGCTCTCTCAAAGCTTATTTATAGGCAATACGAAGGGTGTTGAAATACTATACATACAAAGGATTTATCAGGCTTCTGTGCGCCATAAGAACTACTGTATCCTCTCATACAGTGAAACAATTCATAATGGTGTCGTTTTGTTTTTTTCTTATATACTTTTTTTGCTCTAGCTAATACAGGAGATACAGTAGTGGTGGGAATCCTGTGAGCTGCTGCAGTATCTGCATTATGATGAGGTTGCGGAACAGGCTGCTGGGGATGGATGGTAGCAGATTAGCTAAAAGAGTGTTCAACTGGGACATTTGCCGTCCAAATTAAACGGTGTATGGGCAAGAGCTGGTGTACTGTCGACTGTGCGAGATAAGGCTGCAAAGGGTGAACAGTATATATTTTTAATTCGGTCAAATCTGAGCTTGAATCAAGAGAACCATAGGTTCTGTGGAATTAGCAGTATAGCGTTGTCGGGATGGTACCGTGGTAAGACTTTACTTACGTCATGAGAGTATTGTTGTTGTAATGGCACTTCTTCCTGCCCTGCATGTCCTCTCTTTCACCTATGCATATACAGTAGCTCTTTTTTTTCTATGGAAAACAGCTGTCAGGAAGTCACCCACTCACTGTGCAGCCTGTATGTTTGAGCTTTTTGTAAGGATACAGTAGGTGGAGATGATGTGATGTATACCCAGACAGGGAGGATAGTGTGCTTCTATTGATGGTATTATGTAACTTAGTCATTGAGTTCTCACAGATGTGTGTACCCACATTTTTGGCTATTACAATTAGTGCCTAATAGCCTAAGGGCTATTACATTAATTGCAACCAAAGCTGCAAATACTGCTTCGTCTAACATAAGGAGAAACCCGTACTTCAAACCAACAGTCCAAAATATCCACCCCCCCCCCCAGTCACAACAATCCATACAGAGCTGCTCAGGGTAATTTTAACCACAGCTCTGCCTCTCTATACACTCAATACAGTATGTAGCCTACACATAATAATCTTTGACCAGATTATCCCTTCCCACAGTATTTGCAGTGATAGCATTTGTCAATTCTCTTGTCTCTCCACCCACCGTGTTGGTATAGGGGTGATGGGTGGGTGTAGGCAAGAGAGAAAAAGCAATATAACATGACACACAATTCTTATAGAACGTCTTACAAAAGATCTACTGTACGGCAGGCATTCAACATAAATCCTTGCATGGGTCATATTGTAAATTGTGTTTTATACACTCCCTGGACATTACGCTAGTATTGCACAGGGATTGCTCCTTCACTCCAACCCTTGAATGAGAGACAGTGAAATCCAGTTGTGACCGCGACGGCCAGTTGCGACTGTTTTGCATAACAGTCAACTGCTTTCCCAACTAAACCTAACCTTAACACCTGACCCTAAACATAACCTCATTCAGGGCTTGACACTAACACTTGGCCGCTTGCCCGGGGCAAGTAAAAAAAAATGGTCGGGCAAGTGAAGACTGCTACCTGGTTGCCCGATCGGGCAAGTGTGCAACTTAGTGCACTATAACACAACACAAGATAAATTTGTCTTGAAGGCAGTCATTGCACTCTGCCTCTGTGTCTTTCCCTGCTTTCTAGCTATCCATAATTCCAGGCTGGATTTGGGAAACAAAACAGGCAAATTAACATACACATCAAAATGACCATTAATCTTCTACATTCTCTAGTTGTGTAGACCTGGGCTAATTAAGATAATGAATTTTAACTCTTGAGAGTGTAAAAATGAAACCAAATGGACCCGCAAGGGTCCATTTGGATTTACAATTACAATTTACAATTTACAATATATTTTTGGGGGGCAAGTGACCATGAGCTGAGGGCAAGTAGAACCTGACTTGCACTTGCCCGATGGGCAAGTGCCTCCAAGACCTTAGTGTCAACCCCTGCTCATTAAAATCTATGCCTAAACCTAACCTTAACCCTCGAGTGTTAAGCAAACCGCTGCGACCGTTATGCAAAACAGTTGCCGCCGTTATGCAAAACGGTTGTGATGCGATTTCACCCATCCTGCCTTGATGCAAGTTGAAGCACCAAGCAGGGTGGCACTGGGTCCCATTTTTCAGAGTCGTTGAGGTCTTTGGCCACTGAGCTGGCTCAGGGGTAGAGTGGTTAAGTGGTAATGGCAAGATTGCCAGTTCGAAACTGGGCTCCCTCAAAGATAGTGTCAAAGTGTCCTTGAGCAAGACGCTGAACACCTAACTCCTCCTTCCAGCGCCATCAGTGTATGTGTGTGTGTGTGTGTGTGTGTGTGTGTGTGTGTGTGTGTGTGTGTGTGTGTGTGTGTGTGTGTGTGTGTGTGTGTGTGTCTATGTCTGTGTGTGTGTGTGTGTGTGTGTGTGTGTGTGTGTGTGTGTGTGTGTGTGTGTGTGTGTGTGTGTGTGTGTGTGTGTGTGTGTGTGTGTGTGTGTGTGTGTGTGTGATAATGGGTCATTGTGATAGACAATCTATGTAAACGTGCATTGTATAAAGGAACACACCTCATTATGAAGAGCATTGCTATAATTACATGATGGTAGTAGCACCTGGAGTAATATCACGTAATGATAGTCATTATGCAATTATGCTCCAAGAATTACATTGTCCACACAACAACAATTAAGCAGTTTCACATGTGTGCAGCATTATTTGCACTTTACAATCAACCACTTGAACCTTGGCATCTGTGTTATCGACGTGTTATACCACATTGCAAGATGAATCACACCAAGTGTGAGTAGCTGTTGGCCATATGTTTTGTTGAGTGTGTGCTGGTGTCCAGTGGTACTACTCTATATGATGTGAGGGCGTTGCTGTTGTTGCTACTTTATTTGTTGTGTATGTGTGGTGGTATTCAGGTATAGTATATTTGATGGGTGTTCTCCTGTGTGTGCGCGCATAGTGTAATTGGTTACATCTTCTTGATGCAGTTAGCTGCAGCTTTTATCTTTAGGCCTGGTATAGAAATTTAACAAATGTCTTCTGAATCTTGACGGTTTTTTGAAAACCCTTTCTGAAGCCTGACAGTTTTCTGAAAACCCATGGATATGTTCCTATATCCATGTTGCTCAATATTTCATATCACAAGCTTGTAGATCTGCTATTTTTGTTTCAGTATCTAAAGTACAACATAATGCTTCGACCACCAAAAGGCGCTAGCTCCAAAATAGGATAATGATGTGCTCATACTTACGAATGTACATACATACAGACACAGTCAAATGTAGAGCGGCTTGCACTGCTAAAAATCACTTCCATATGAATCGTGGGGCATCATCATACATCATCTCATTCCGGCTAATGAGTATTTGTTCCTCAAATTGCATCTTCAGTGTGTTTACAGTGCACAAACACTGACCATTCATTGATCATTGTGAATGGCATTCAATGCTGCACAATCACTCAAAACTTGTATTTCTTTGCCAAATGCCATTCAATGTTTGTGTTTACCCAAACACTCAAAACTGGCCATTCATTGTCAAGTGCAAGCCAAAAATAGAGTTTTAAAGCCTGTGTTGTGAGTGACTACTTTCATGGGGAAGAGATTTGAGGGCAAATGTGGTGGCCAATGATAGACCCCTGTGGCTGTGGGACCCTGTCAACAGACGGCTTAAGTGATTTAGGGACATTTTTGACTGCCAGTTTCTTCACACTGACAGTGTTTGATTTATGTCTTTCAAGACAGCCTAATCCTTCCCTTGGGTTTTTGGAGTCAACAAACAGAATCACTCAATGTGATGCTATTAGGATTAAAGGACCACTTTGCCACTTTTCAACCTGGCCTACCCTAACCCTAACCCACAGACCCCCTGTGAGACACGGGCTGAGTAGAAAAGAATGATGGTATTTTATCCTGGACTTTAGTGAGGACCAATTATATGAAGATAGGCTGAAAAGTGGTGTGTTAAGAACAAAATGGTACAATATGCACACGCTAAAATAATCAAATGTATTCTTCATAAATATAGTTATGCAAGGTAATCATCATTGAATTTAATATTTTCTATGAGGTACGGTAGCTTTAGTTACCTCATTAAGTGAAGTTGTCATGTTGTGTCATGTGCTGCAGCCAACAATATGTTTGTATTTTGTATGTACATGCATACTTGCCCCAAGTATGGTATACCTATAGAATGCTACAGTTATTATTATGGAAAGGCAGCACTTAATTGTAAATCGGGAGGTGCTGGAGCGCGCTGCGCGCATGTGCGTGCTCGTGTGCATGCCAGCGTGTACGTGCATGCCCCCCTACACACACACACACACACACACACACACACACACACACACACACACACACACACACACACACACACACACACACACACACACAAAACATAGGACCTACTATGTTGTGAAACAATCGCTGCGGGTGGTGGTGGCCACGGGGGGTTGGGCAGAGAGCTGCAGATTCTGTGCTGCTTTCCAGTGATTTTCGACAAACGGATTTCCTTGTCTCTGAAACATTTTGTGTACAGGTCCTTGCTACTGTAGGCTAAGGCTACTACTTCACAACAACATTGCAATCGATGTGTTGCACGTTTCCCCCAGAGTAGTCAAGTAAGAGAGTGGCGGCACTCTCATTGACTCCGTTGGATGCTGCACTGTGCAAGGCGGTGCGAGGCATAGAGTTAGAATAACAATTCTATGGTGTGAGCCATCGAGTTAGAATAACAACTATATGGTGTGAGCCATCGAGTTAGAATAACAACTCTATGGTGTGAGCCATCGAGTTAGAATAACAACTATATGGTGTGAGCCATCGAGTTAGAATAACAACTCTATGGTGCGAGGCATCAAGTTAAATAACAACCCTATGGTGCGAGGTTGGGAGCAAATCCTGTCCCATCCGCTTAAGGACTCTCGATAAAAACCCCATAGCCTGGAGAGCTCAGCCAATACAATGGTGTTCTGTTAGTATGAAATGTGATTGGTGTCGAGTTACTATGGGACTGCAGTGTCTGTACGGTTATCCTATAGCAACGACCGAAATGAACGAGGCCGGATCGCCACTCATATCTCCCGGATTGGCCTCTGCAGGCAGAGGAGCGCCACTGACATTTCCCGGAGTGCATGTGAGCCATGCCGGAATGGCATCCCAGGATATTCCCGCACAAATTAAGCCCTGTAGAAAGGGTAATTTATCAATCTTCCGTGCATGCGCTTTAATGTATGCCCATACTATCAGAAATATGGAACCAATGAAAGGTGGTAAAAAGCACTTGAGGCAAAACCTCTTAACTCCATTGGACTGTCTGCCAAAGCAACTAACTCCATGCACAGCCTCTCCCCCTCGTGGAATATACTGCACAAATGCACAACGTCACAAACTTTGTGGAGGTGATACCGCATTCTCAACACATAATGTCTTCTTCATTCCCTGATCAAAACAAAAATATCTTTACATATATTAAATGTAAAAAATAGCATTGTAGAGTTAGCTTCTTTCTCCCCGACAGCAGAGATATAAGAGCATTAAATCACAGGTCACTTCTATGGAAGCAATTATTCAATTGTACGTCAGTCTCATGTGAGGCTTCTGTTGTAGCGGTAATTGTCTCACTCCTAGAAGGTCGGGGGGTTAAATCATTAAGTCAGAGGTCATTACCATGAGGAGGGCATTAATGCAGACCCCTCTTTAATTCTTCATCACAGAAAAGAAAGCTGTTGCCCTCACATGTGGCTATATGGTCAGGTCAGGTCATATAGGTCATCATCCTGCAGCTGTGATAAAAATATCAAGAGGTGATGCTTATATCCGTTGCATATGAATTATTCCCAATGGTGTTATTATGTCAGCATTGTTGCTACAGTAAGTATATGGATCACTGCTGTGTTGTATTAGTGCCTTCCTTGCCTTCTACCTTATCTAGTGTAAGATTCATCTCTATGTAAATTGATGGAATCTCTTCATGCAGGTGTGTGTGTGTGTGTGTGTGTGTGTGTGTGTGTGTGTGTGTGTGTGTGTGTGTGTGTGTGTGTGTGTGTGTGTGTGTGTGTGTGTGTGTGTGCGTGCGTGCGTGCGTGCGTGCGTGCGTGCGTGCGTGCGTGCGTGCGTGCGTGCGTGCGTGTGCACGAGTGCATATGCGCGTGTGTGTGCTTGCATGCATGCGTGTGTGTGTGTGTTAGTGGGTGTGGGTGTGCATATGCGTGTGTGCTTGCCTGCATGCATGCATGCGTGTGTGTATTTACAGTGTTTGTCTGGCTATCCTTAGCATATCTCAAGAATCATTTAGTATCCATCGGAGGTTTGAGCGTTTTGAGCTGCCGGGGCAACAGCAGAGAACTCACACGTATTCACACGAGACATCTCTTATCCGCAGGCAATGCATGAAGTAGCCTATACAAGACTGCCGACGCAGCCTTGCCTCAGCAGTACACACGTTACATTTCTCACTGTGGTCACAGGGTATATATATATACTGTATATGTATATTGCACATATATATATATATATATATATATATATTAGGGGTGGGACTCGATTAAAAATTTTGATCTAATTAATTAGAGGCTCAATAATTAATTAATCTCAATTAATCTCATTTTAATCGCATATTATTATTTACCTGAGAAAAGTGAGAAAGCACATTTTTGAACTGAATTTGATATTACGAGTGAAGCAATGAACTGAATGAGTGAAGCAATGAACTGAATACTAGGCCTGTGAATCTGTGGGTTGGGACACCCACAGATTCACAGGCCTAGTATTCAGTTCATTGCTTCGATACAATTCAGTATCAATTTTCTGGGTCACGATTTGATCCAAAAACTAGATTTCTAGATTTTTTTTTAAATTCTCGATTCAAAAAGATTCCCCAATTCCAAAGCTTTCCTCTTTTCTTTTTTCTTCTTCTTATTTACCAAATTCAAGTACAAACGTTAGCATTTCTCAGTCAGTCCAGTACAATAATTGACTCTGGGGCAAAATAATTAATTACTGGTACTTGGAAGACTAGCTGGTAAGAAAGGCAGTGCCACACACACAGCGCTGATTGTTCTGGAGCATACATTTGCGTACATTTAGCAGTCATTATTATCATGCAATTTAGCGTCAGATAAACACAGTGAAGTGAACTACTCTGAACTAGGCTACTATGATCAAACCGCTCAAACCGATTTGTTTGCCCAAAGCCCACGTCAGTTGATCATCTGAGCACACACACACACACACACACACACACACACACACACACACACACACACACACACACACACACACACACACACACACACACACACACGGCTACAGCCAATATGAACTCGACTCCAGCTGCACTGATGAGCGCCGGTCGCCAACTCCAGTTTGTCCCTATTCAAGCCATTGAATGTCGGACACCTCAACGTCGCTCTGGTACTAGCCAGAATGCAGAAAGACTTACCCAAGCTCCCTTCTCTTCACGGGGTCAGTCCAATGGTGGCTCTTCTACATAGATTTCTACGAAACGGGGACAGTAACACAGCACTAGCTCCAACATGTTGGATGTGATTTGAGGCTCGAACTGCTGCGATGGTATGCAAATTCTTTGTTGCATAAACTGCCTTTTTGTCCACGCTTCCATCCGTTCTTTGCTTAAATCTAAATTTGCCATCAACGGGGCCGAGTAATGCTTGCTCATCTGGTTTGTCGTTCATGTTGTGAGTTGTTTTGTTTTGTTTTTGCTGCGGGGGAAGAGGAGGCGGACGGAGCTTTAGAGTATAGACTGAGTTACGTTTACTCCATAGAGCTAGTAGACCAATGGCGATTCTTCTACATTGACTTCAACTGCAGTTTGTCCCTATTCAAGCCATTTGAACAGCGCTTAAGCGCTCAGTTTCTGACTCCTCAATGTCGTGACTCCGGGTGGACTGCCGCTTCCGTGTCCGTTAGCATATTGGGTAGGTGTGAAACGGTGATACAAAGAGAAACGTTCCACTTCAATGGTGTGAATGGGCCATCAGTGACAAACGTTCCGTTCCAATGGTGGATAAAGAAAAGGTGCGAATAAATGCGTTATTTTTTATAACGCGTTATATTTTCTGTAATTAATTAGTCTCAATTAACGCGCTAAAGTCCCACCCTTAATATATATATATATATATATATATATATATATATATATATATATATATATATATATATATATATATATATATACATCTTTCTTTTAGCTTTGTTATATATATTTTTATTTTTTTCAGGGGGATTCCCATGCATCTCGCCATCTGGGCTACTTATCATAGAGTGCAAATGTGCCGTTTACAAAGCCCACCTCCTTTGCTTTTCCTCCCATTTTTCCGCAGATAACCCTGACGCGCTGTGTTCGCTCCTCTTTAAATCCCATCATCCCATTCACAATGCAACCCACTGCGTACAGTATCCTTTCTCTCCTTGGTTTAAATTGTTTCACGCCTCCCACCACTAATCCCCCCTATAGCTCTATTCGGTAATGTACGGGTTATCAAGGGGCTGACATATTGCCTGGCCTACATACATGCATATGCAACTCATCGCTCCATATCTCCCCATGCACATTAACTTATTAACCACCAGAGTTACAAACGCTGTCTATACAACGTATCAGTGGTTTTCAACCAGTGGTCTGGGGACCACATGTGGTCCTTGAGGGCTCTGGGTGTAACTCTCCAGGTGTAACTCTTTGAGAGTGTAAAAATGTAACCAAATGGACCCGCAAGGGTCCATTTGGTTTCATTTTACACTCTCAAGAATTAAAAGTGTGGAAGTGGAAGTGTGGACAAAAGGAAACTTAATCTTTAGCTTTGGGTCTGTGGGACTAAAATGTCATCAAATGGTGGTCCGTGGCTCAAAAAGGTTGAAAACCCCTGCCCTAGAATACTATAAACAACTTGAAATGCAGCAATTTCCCTATTTCACAAAGCTGTTGTTGTTCGGAAAGGTTTGGTTTTGATTGTCAACCATCCTGTATGTGAATAGCACTGTGGTATAGCATGTATTAAACATGACTCTCTGAGTCATACACACTTAGCTATACGTGAGACAAGTCTCATTTCCGTGACATTGTGGCATTATAAAATTTTAATCTTGGCCATCCTACAGTACGTGTACCCAGGGATATTACCATGAAACATGCACCAAAGTCTATCAATTATTCAGATATGACAGAGACAAAATAATAAAGTTTTCTTGAAAACAATTCAGAAGTAGCCAACCATGACATATTTTAGTCCCTGTGAAGCAGTGGGCCTCTGCCTGCGCATGCACGTGTGTGTGTGTGCAGAGTTGTACCCGAACGCGTTCAAAGAACGAAAGTTCTTTGAACCGTTCATATTTTTAACGAACTTGAACCGAACGGACCCTATATCTGCTTGAAGAACGGCAGTGTGAACTCGTTCATTTCTGGCGTGAGTGAACGTCACTTTTCTTGCGTTCTATTTCGTTCAAGAGCAGGGCTCGGCAGGCTCGCATTTGTGAGTAAAAAGTTGCAGTTCTCTACCTAAATTTATATTACTTTAGTACGGCGGTGTTGTTCGCTAAAATAGAGCAGATATACAAGCTAACAACGTGTTGAGGCTCGAGGTATCCTTAGCTTGGAGATCTGTTCTCCTTGCCCACCGCCCCGCCCCTCCTCTGGCAGCAGCACACAGCATCAGACAGCCAACACGCTGCGCTTCTCTCCAACACGTTGAATGAGCTACTAAAGCTGTTCATGTTGGTGAAATGTATAATCTTCCTGCGCTATGCGTGTATTTGAATCATATACTGGCTGCGCAGCAACCTTTTGCCTCACGCGCGTGTGCCGCTATCCCGTGATTAATCATAAATAACGCACCATGCACGTGCGCGCTCGGACGCACAACAATAGTGTATTCTTACCATCATTATCATTGACTGATTTGCCGTCGGATCATTTTCATTTCTATTAGGCTACAATTAGCCTACTACAACGGCCTTAAGGTTTGGGGGGCCCTTTCACATTGTCATTAATATAATAATATGGGCTATTGTATAGAGTTGCAATACCCGACCAAAACAATACCCACGACGGCCCGGGCTCATTTGCATAATTGATGGTCGGGCTTTCAGTCGACCTGGCTATGTGAATATATTGATATTGTAAAATAGTAGCCTACTTGGAAAAATCCTAAGCATTGAGCCCTGTTCAAGAGTGAGACTAGAATGAGCTGAAAATAGAGCAGATCTACAAACTCAGTGACGCACTTTGAGCTTGTTGATCTCTATTTCTGCTGATATTTTCTGCTCTATTTTCAGCACACAGAGATGCAGAGGGCTCGACTGAACTGAGCGCCTTCATAATAAAATCTTCACAAACAAAAACTTTGACAGATTGACCCATAATAAAGAGGATCAATTAAGGACATCTTCAGTTGTATATGGCTATGGGCTGCAATCATTTTGAACAAAAAAAGAGGGGGAGGGAAGGGAGGGAAAAAAAAGAACGAAAAAGAACTATAATAGTTCTTTTTTTGGAACCATGAACTTTAGTTCTAAAAGTTCAGCAATGAACTATGAACGGAACTAGTTTGTTTTTAAATGTAGGAACTATGAACTGAACTATTTCAGGAAAAAAGAGAACTTTCCCAACACTGTGTGTGTGTGTGTGTGTGTGTGTGTGTGTGTGTGTGTGTGTGTGTGTGTGTGTGTGTGTGTGTGTGTGTGTGTGTGTGTGTGTGTGTGTGTGTGTGTGTGTGTGTGTGTGTGTGTGTGTGTGTGTGTGTGTGCGCGTGTGTGTGTGTGTGTGCGCGTGTGTGTGCGTGTGCGTGTGTGTGTGTCAGGAAAACTGTCACATAATCCATATTTGAGAATATCTGACCCAGACCTCCACAAACTAGCTTTCTTCATATTTGGATATACCTGACAAAGAACTAGTGGTTGCAACTGTATGTACAAATTACGTTAGTTTTGTAGTCTAGCTCCACCCTGGATCGCCACCTTAAAAAATACTGCCTTATTTTTTCCCCTGTGATTAAGTGAAATGAAGTGAAACAAAATGACTGAGGTCAGGCGATTAGTTTTGTGGATTCATTTATTTTCACTCTGTGGTCACAGTGACCCCCACAAAATGACCGGAACTATTCACCAATACCAGAGCAGAACTCTCTACCACGGGACTCTCTGCATACAGTAGCAAGCACTAGCCTACGGTAGCCTATGCAAGTATTTCATACGACATACGACGAAAATTTTAACTATCCCTCTAGGTTTAGGAACCTAACTTTAAACCTAACTTTAAAGAACCAAATGGGCCATAGCGGGTCCATTTAGTCCCATTTGTACACTCTCAGAAAAGAAAGGTCCTATAAGACAATTCATTAACATGGTGTAACACAACTTGTTGATAGAGCCACCATTGGACTGATCTCATGAAGTGAATACTTGGCCCTGTCTATACTCAGGGCCAAGTATTATTTGGGCTGAGCCTTCCTGTTACCCTTCAAGAGCAACATCAACATTTCCATTATCCATAACCCTTTTGGAAACACACTGCCTCATTTTGTACAGTGATTTTGTAGGTCACAGGCACACATAGCAACATAGGCATCTGAAGGGGTAAATCTATGTTTGTAGTTAGCTTATTAGTTACCGCGAAAAGTTAGTAGCTGTAGTAGTGTTTCAAATCATTTTAATTATTAGCACTATAATTTGAAATATCTTGGGTTGTTTTGCATGCCATCGTGTTAGGTAGGGCAGACTGGGCATTTAGGGGGGCATTGACCCCCATGCCTAGATCCGGCCCTGGTGTCAATAGAATAAGAATGCAAAAAATTCAAGCGTGATGCTTTTTTTTTGTAATTAAACTGTCTGGGACTGTTAATTATCTCACCCTTTGCTTCAAGGACTGACGTGTTTATTCAAGACTTAGCACATGGGATGAAGCTTCTGCAGAACATGATTAGAATCGGCCACAGAGGGATCTGCAAGAAGGACAGGAAGGCAATTATCTGAAGCACGGGTATGAGATGAAGGCCTGCAGAACCAGCCATTTGACTCACTGCTTCAATGTGGGCTTAGCCTGAATACCATAGCAGATGAATATCATTACCGTATTAATTTGATTATTTTCTGGAGCTGAAAATGTATCTACTGCATGATTCATAAAGGTCTAACCTTGTTTAAGTTATTCATTTTGACAAAACTGTTAACTCCCTTATAACCTTCCAAAGCTAAATATTGAGCTCATGTTGGATACAATTTCAATTTCGGCATTTAGCAGTAAGTCACTCTTTCTCCAGAGCACCTTACATTAAGCACAGACGAAAAAAGAAAACAGGGAAATACTTCATATGCTTACAAAGTAGGCTAGTTAATATGAATCATACATAAGCTAAGAAAGTAACAGTATAGGAAATCTATATGGAGTAATTAAACTCTGAATAGATATACACTGTTAAAAATTGATTCAAAAATATTTTGCCGGGTTCTAATTTAACGCCTGTGATAAAAGGCTTTAATTAGAACTTCAGAAGAACTGCATTACTTCGATGCTCAGATGAAAATGGATTATGAATGAAGGATCAGGCTAAAAGCCAAATGTAACATACCTTAAGACCAGTGCAAAAAATGATACATTTTATTACCCAACATATTCTATATAGTGCTATATTTTTTATGAAAAAGCTATAAGTCTGCATAAAGTACCCTCCAAGTGTATGCTATCTAGGATACCTAGGTTGGTTCTTAGCATAAGCCTATTGGAGGTCAAGGCTGCCAGTGCTATGTGCTGAGATGGAGTCTGAAGAGGTGCGTTTTCAGACTGTGGTGGAAGATCGAGTGAGTGAATCTGCAGTTCTCATTGCAATGGGAATTTCTTCCATAGTTTTGGGGCCAGCAGGGAGAAGAGTTTGGGACATGTTGAAGCTCTGGTCAGGCATTACCTGGCGGTAAAATACCTTTGGGGATGCCAGCATCATAGTTTTACACTGCGGAGCCGCTGGAGTAACGTGAGAATTTTGGCTGGTTATAGACCAAGCGAGCTGCAGCATTTTGGATCAGTTGGAGGGGCTTAAGGGTACATGCCGGTAGACCAGGAAACAGCCTTTCAAATGAATCTGTGCTTTAAACTGTGTCTGGCAGGGTGACTGTGGTGAATGTTCAAGACAGCAGCGACACAGAGGAGAGGAACAGTTGGAACCAGCATGTGACAGAGTGGGTCAGAATAGAGTCTGGAAAGGTCATCAGACAGATTATGATTATCTCATGGTTCATGTTAAAAAGGTTACATTTCAGATTAAGATTGCTCTGTGAGATTAGGAATATGCTGTAGATTATTATGTCCACGACCTTTCACCTCAAAAGGAAATTATTGCTTAGCCCCATATGGTGTTATTATATTTGTCATCATCAATCACCAATCATCCTTGTGTTTTATCTTTCAGAATTACAGACCCATGGCCTGCCCCTCCCTGTAGGATAATCACATGTCATCCAAGATTAGCATGAACTAATATCCCTCTATGCATGGTGATTGAAACTGAAATAATAACTGCAAAATGGGGAGTAGACAAAGACCTGAAATGTGACATTCAGGTCTTGTGATCAAAATAAGAAGTTCACTCTTGAAATTAAACAGCTTGAGATTCACTTCTAAATGTATCCACTGGGAGTCCACTTTCTAATTAGTGTCATTTTGACATGAAAAACTGTTCCCGTGGACCTCTGTAAATCATGAAACCAAAGTGAGAACAGTAGCATCACAATATCACTGACTAAATGTGTGTGATTTAGGATTTTCATCTTGGAGCGCTTCAATAACAATCATGACAGCAATCCAGCCTTATCTCCGCAACTGAAAACTTATTTCAAAAAATGTTTTTGAGGAATGAGCTATATCAAAGTAAGACTTACAAAGGACTCACGTGTCAAGGTGGCTGCTGTGGTTCTTTATTCCACACAGAAACCACACAGAGTGTAGTTCACACAGGAAACTAATGGAAACGTCCCTGTCGTATACAGATAATATTCCTGTCAGCGGCTTGGATCTTTCTCATGTTCAGTTTTTGTAACCGGCCCCCAGGGTTATTGCCAATGCTAATGGAGAAAGATCTGACTGTTGTATCACCAGATATGTCTGATTTTTTTTTGTGTAAATCCCAAGCCTGTGATCTGTCAGACTACGTGTGAATATGCATGATGTGAACGGAGGAATGGAGGAAATCGAATGGTGTTTGGGGTGACTACTCTTGTATGTTAAAACCATATGTCAGGTTGTACACGTGAGGCGCTGCAGAATGGCTGAGACGCAGTGGAGTCATTATTTCCCGTGGGGTAGTTCAGCGGAGGATGGGGACACCATTGAAGTAACGCTGCCCCAGGCCTCGATCTCAGCACTCCCATGTGGGACTCACTCAGACAGAATGAATAATTACGTGCAAGCTATTTTCATAATAATTAGGACCCATAGCGCCAAGTTTCCTGGGAATACCTGGTCTGCCTTGCAACATTTGTGATTTTTTTTTTTAAAGAAAGATACAATAGAGAAAGAAATGCTCTGACAATCATTACAAATGATTTCATCATATTCATATTTCTTTTATTTCAAGGTCTATCCTTGACAAAGGATAGATTGAAGATATAAAATAGATTTCACTGTTTTAATAGGTAATAGAGACGTGTGTGTCCTATTCCATTATTTGTTAATATTACTTTGCATTTAACTCAAACTATGCTGAAGTACGCCTTTGGACGCCCTTTAATGTAATGTCATGTGGCTCTAGAGCTCTGTCGAGTTCCCTGTAAAACTCTTTTTTTGGGGGGAGGGGGGATCGTCGATATTATGCTTGCTAATGGGACAGCCGCGTCTTTGAACCTGGAATCATGGAATAGATGTTTTTTTTTTTTTTTCTTGGCACGGTATGACTATCGCGGGACATGGTAAATACACGATTTTTCTTCCTGACGTAGCCGTTTCCGGCCAAACTCGCTTTCAACAATGAATGAATGGCAACGAGAGCCAAACCTTGGCACATGAAGGAAATTAGTTTTAAGGTTAGACAAAGAACAGTGAAATTTGCTCGACATTATAATGTGTTTCAGTAAAACAAACCATACTGTGAACTCTTTGTAACTCCTGAAGCACTTCTGCCCATTTCCTGAAGTGTGTAACAGTTTGGGACTTACAAGGTTTCCTGCCTACAGTGACAATATGTATCCACACAGTTCCTCCATCCACCGTTGTGTGTCTCAATGCTCTTCTCAGAGTGGAACATTTGTGGACATTTTTTGCCGCCGAACAGGACAGCGTTTGGCCCTTTGTGAGCCAGGATGGGACTTAGCTGTCAACCCCTGGCCCTGCTCTGCGCTTCCATCTCTGGAGGAATAATTGGCACATTAAATTATTTAAAAACAGGCAGGGGCACATTATCATAAATATTCACTTGACGTTCTGCTTAGATCAACAGTCAGGACTCGGGGTGCCGTGTGACAGCCACTCTGTGTGCGTGTGTGTGTGTACTCGGGCACACGTGTGAGCATGCATATCAATGTTGGCTGTGTTTATTTTGTGAATTCAGAATTGGATTCCTTGGTGAAACTTGTTTACAAACTAAACTCTCTCTGTCAGTCAACATCAGCGACTGCAGATGGTATAAAAATGTAGGTACTGTACAAACACAAAGACAGACACACAAACACACTCGCAGGGGTGCATATGCAGGCGTGTACGCACCCATGCGTGCATGCACCTACCCCCCCCCCCCCCACACACACACACACACACACACACACACAGTCTATAAAATCGGTCCTGATGAGTGGTCTCCAGTTTCTAAACGCAGTGATCACAATCCAGTCTGCTGTTCTAAGCATCTCTCAACGAACCTGACTAGACGCAAAGTGTCTGTAACGATGTGCTAACGAGGTAAAGCTGACGATAACGAGCCCATTAGCCGGCACTAAATGCCGTTAGTGTCCACGATGAAGGGTGTTCTCCTGGCAACTTCTTTGACGGCTCACGCACCGGTGTCACAGAGCTTTTGTTATGTATGAGTGCAGGACTATGCAAATGTATTCATGAATATCAGCTTTTTTGCCGCATCATTTCACATACTGAACCTGTTTTTTTTTCCACCCTCAAACACGCTTTGAGTGTCAGCCCGGGTCAGGGTCAGACTGAAACACTGGCCCACGAGTAAATATGGTTTATATTTAAAAACACAAGTGTGGATTGCTCACGTCTAGTCTCTCACTGGTGAGAGACAAAAGGTTGCAGACAGGCAGGCGCTGTATCAGTGTCTCACAGACAAACAAGTGGTTTGCAAAAATATTAATGAACCCACAAATCCCCAAATATACACACTAGCCTGTTGCAATCATGATTACATCACAGTACTGCAGTTACAGACAGACTTGCAAGATAGAAATACAAATCTCCATAATAGGAACTCAGACAGACAATGTACCACTGGCATTGGGTTAGGGTGTGTCAATGGGTATAACGGGTATACCCGCAACGGGGTGGGACACTAACCCTAACAAAATTTGAATGTGTTGGGCTTTCTGTATTTGAGAGCGCTCTCATGTCCAGCTTTTTGGTGTGTGTAGCCCAAACGTTAAATGCTGTTGATAATGAATGGACAATTTTGAATGTCTGTGTAAACAACACAGACATTGAGGTTGAAGGTGAAAACGCAAATTCTGGCTGGCAATAATAAGATCCCTCTAAGGGCCTATTCAGAGTTGGATTTTCGGTGACCAACGTGGCCACCAAAAAACTACAATACCACTGCCGCAACCACTGCCCTTCCAGCCCTCCTCTCTGATTTTATCCACCACTGCAGCATTGCTTACCGGGAACGCCCGCATAACAGAGCTAATCCAATCACATTGCCCGGAGCCGGTGGGGAATGTTGATTGGTCCAGAAGTTTCATTTTTGACAGCTCGAGATGTAAAAAACAAAAATAAAATAAAATAAAAAATAAAGCGCAACAAAGAGCAGTTGGAGGAGATCCAAGAAAGACAGGAAGGAATTCAACAATAGAGACAATTCCATAAATAGAATAGGATATAAACATAAAAGCAGCATGAAAGAGTATAATTGAGGGAGGTTGGCAGTAGAGCGAGAAAGCAGAAAACAATGAATGCATTCGAGGAGAACGAGGGAGAGTGTAGGGGAGGGGTGAGGCGGTGGTGGCAATGACAGTTGAGTCTGACAGACTATGCATGGCGGTGGTCACTGAAAATCCAAACTCTGAATGATCCTTAACCCTCCGGTCACACTTGGTGTATTGCTGGGGTCTTTGCAGATGAGTGGTTGCAAAGTCGATCAGTATGAGAATCTGATCTTCAGAAAAGCTCTGAACGGGCAAGCATTCAGGATGGTTGCCACGCCCGGATGGGCACTGGCACTTGTGCTGTTATTACACAGAAATTGGAAACAGGCAGCAAAGATTCTTTGGCTCAGAAATGGATTTAACTGAAACAAAATGTACCAGGCATGTAATCAAGTCAGACATGTTTTCCCAATCCCAAGCCACCTACAGTAGGCCTAAGAATAGAATAGACAATAGTAGCATCATCAAATGTGGCAGTTATGTGGAATGCCATTTGAGAAGGAAAAAAAAGATACTTTCTGGTCTTGACCGTCCATGCATACCATACATCACCTGTCTGGTTGCATTAAGTGACATTAAGCAACAAGGCTATAGGGCATGGGTGGCTCTTAAGGGGCTTCCACATGAAACCATCAAAAACCTTTTTTTTATACCAGGGCCCACCATTTATTCAGAATTTGAGCTATGGACTACCATTTGATGACATTTTAGCTCCACAGACCCCAAAGCTATTAAGATTTTGTTTACTTTTGTCAATTCCAGGCTGGATTTCAGAGAAAAAAAACAGTCAAACATACAGATCAAAATGTCCATTAATCTTCTACATTCTCTAGTTGTGTAGACTTGGGATAATTAACATGATGAATATTTTAACTCTTGAGAGCGTAAACATGAAACCAAATGGACCCGCAAGGGTCCATTTGGTTTCATGTTTACGCTCTCAAAGAGTTACATCTGGCTAACCAACTTTCCATCATTTAGCTTGGGGACCACCTGGAATCCTCTTAGGGAACTTTTTTTGGAGTGTAAACTCGGTTTCTAAATATATGTCTATATATTTTAATAGTGTGTCTTTGCATTGCGCACCTGCACACAAATGCACGTGTCTTATGGCAGGAGGGGAAATCTATTAGGGACCGTGACGGCCGTCGTGGCGGTTTTATAATCCTTGTGACCGTTTGATGTGGCTCTTTGCAGTAACACAATGAAAAACGTGGCTCTTGGTCTGTGACCAGTTGGTCACCCCTGCTATAGGGGTTTGAATCCTCTGTGCATCTGGCCTGCCAGACAAAATCTGCTGTTGGCAAAAAATGTCTGTCATACTGCGGAGAACTGGGGTGGCCAATCAGGACACAGTATGCAAGCATATTGGAATACCATGTCCTGATTGGCTACCCCAGTTCTCTGGAGTAGGAAATGGGTGTACAATTGAGCCATTCGGTCTGGCTTTAGCCAGGGTATTGTGTCCATGTTTAGGGCTAATGTCGCATTGACAAACTAATCAACACACAAAAATAAAATCACACGTGTGATAAGTGAGGGGAACTCTTCATATACTGTACACCTCCATCCGCAACATATTCCGAGTGTGACACACGCACAGACAGACATGTTTGCCTTGCTTACATAGTAACCTCGCTCACTGTGTTTGCAGGAACTAACAATTGGTGCAATTCTCGATCACTTATGGTGTAAGTCTTCTCATTGGCTGCATGGCAGCAAATCAGGTCTGGGGCCTTGTGGTAGGCCGAAAGCCTATTCCACCAGCCCTGTGCCCGGACTTACCAAATAATTACCCAGAATAATTAAAACCTGCAATTCAAAAGGTCCAGAAATCACCTGACCCCCCAATTAAAATGTTACTGTACTCCCCTGCTTTGTTCATCATGTATTTGGTAGGCCCAGGCCTAGGTCTTGTGATAGGCATTCGGCCTATCACAAGGCTCCAGACCTGATTTGCTGCCATGCAGCCAATGAGAACACTTACTTTACACCGTACCTGGCTACACCACAGCGATCAAGAATTGCACCCAATAACAATAACAGATGCCTGAGACTCTGACTCCAATATATTCAGTATACACCTTACTGTAACCATTGTAATGACTTTAATGAATACCCAAGCATATTCAGTTCGGTACCATGGTCTCATAAGATTTGGGACCCCCCCGCCCCCAGTGGACAGAAAACAACAGCAAGTATAGGCCTGGAAGAGAGAGATTGAAGAGAGAGAAACTGCGAAACCCGTGTGGAAGCGTGCCTGGGGGTAATACAGTTAATGCGATGTGCTACAGAGCAGTTGCATGGTTGAACTCACAAATACACTGTGTAATTCCCAATATTTTATGTTTTATCACCCGTGTTTTATGTTAAAATGCTGCACATTTCACTATACGGTATGCCTCATTGGCAATGTTTCTATCAGTAATGCCTAATTACTCAGATTAGCTAAATTAATTAACTATGATTTAGATTAAAGAAGAAAAAAAAAGCCTTTAAGAAGTAGTGAAAGTAGCTGATCCACAGCCTCACAACGTGTTGCTTTCTGTCGTGCTGTGGGCTTGAAATTTCTAATTTCTGTTTTGGAGCAAAGGCTAAAAAAGTGTATTAAGCCTTTATACAATTCCTTCTGGCATGATGAAAGAAATAATGGCCATCATGCATACATACAGCACATCCTCATTGATTCACATGCGGGACAATGCCGCAAGCAGATACTGTATGCTCAGCTTCAGCTCAAAATAAACCTGAGCACGCAGACGGTTGTTGATTTCATGCAAGCATATTATATGGAAAGTGGATACGCTCTGCGCGCCATGAAGGGCACAATGCGTTATTACACCTTGCCGGTGTTCTGGGAACAATTTGCATCAGTGTGACGGTATTCCTGCCACAAGCAGAGGCAACAAGGGGAAGCGCCAGGGGCATGGGCATGGGGGGGGGGGGGGGGGGTCTGCCCCCCCAAACACGATACCATGCAAAACAACCCAAGATATGTCAAAT
The DNA here is from genome assembly GCA_039105355.1 of Benthosema pterotum. Classification (NCBI taxonomy): domain Eukaryota; kingdom Metazoa; phylum Chordata; class Actinopteri; order Myctophiformes; family Myctophidae; genus Benthosema; species Benthosema pterotum. Next base: position 15,085,964 of record CM076977.1, read on the forward strand.
TAAAGTGCTTACATTTAAAATGATTTGAAACACTACTGCTGCTAACTAACTACAATTTTGGCACCACTAACCCAACAGCATTTCATCATTGAAAACAGAAAACTCTCTGAGTCAGACCTTTAGCTTTATGCTGCTGCATGTCTATTGCAACGACAACTGATCTTATTATTGATGCTTTACTTGACTAATAAAAGTCCTGTAATTGGTATGGGTGCGGCTTCATTGCCCATTTCTCATACCATTTTCTCTTGCCCCTCCAACATGTTCTCTTGCCCCCCCAAATGGGACATGTTAAATCCGCCCCTGGGAAGCGCAGGGATTAGCTACTTTGAAAGACACTAAAAATGATGAAATAATTATGAAATGTATGGAATGTGTCACTTTGTAACATACTAATGAAATGATGAAATGCACTGGATATATATAGACTTAAAAAAATGGAAGTAAACCTTCCAAGGATGGGACTGCACACTCCAGGGAATAGATTGGGACAACTTACTCTATTCCCTGGCGTGTGCAGTGCTTTCCGTGGAAGCTTTAGTTTATCCTTTGAAATATGTAGGCTACATAGACTGTAGAGCCCAATGAAATATACTGCATTGGAGCAGAATTTGGCGAAACCTGACAAATACGCAGGGCATTTTGCCTGTTATTTTATTTATTTATTTTTTTGCCATGGGAAAACTTAAACTCACTTAATCTCACATAACAAGATGAGCAGCATGGTGTGCACACTATGTGAGGGGAACGAACAGTAAGTGGCAGTCATTATATGACAATTATGGTGTTAGTGAAAGCAGTTATGGAATTAAAATAATGAAAAAGAAGAGAGAAGAGACGTGTGTGTGTGTGTGCGTGTGTGTGTGTGTGTGTGTGTGTGTGTGTGTGTGTGTGTGTGTGTGTGTGTGTGTGTGTGTGTGTGTGTGTGTGTGTGTGTGTGTGTGTGTGTGTGTGTGTGTGTGCATGTGCGTGTGTGTGTGTCTGTGACAAAAGGGAGCTCAACTGGGCAACGACTAACAGTTAGATGTTCTATCTGTCAGGATCGGCTGAAGAATTCAGCGACAGACTGAACAGACTGTTCCTTGTTGACACTAGTACTTGTTGACACTGTTGAGGGATACTAGAAATCGTCTGTCAACATTACAGACATGGGTGTTTATCCCACAGCAAGTTCTGAAGAAAAAAAACAAGAGAAGAATCGTGCCTTGATGTAGACTTCAAGTTGTGCCTGGTGATCACTGCTGTGCTAGACCTGGAAACGGGTCTTGTTGTTTCAGCACTAGGGGAAAAAAAACCCTGAAAAGCGCTAAAGACCCGTCATCAGTGTCTAAGCCTTAGTGTGACTCTCGCTGACAGCCTTATGATAGAACTGCTGCACAAAGCTTCCACAAGGATTCAGGGGAACGTATAACAACAACAGGGGAATCAGCGTTGTTGGATCTGTTAGCTCTATGGAAGAACACGAAGGTTATAATATGATGTGAAGAACTAGTCTGAGAGCCAGGAAGAGCTTGCTATGAGCCAACCGAACGTTCGGCTCAGAATCCAGGAGAGAGAGAGGAAGTTTTGCAGGTGTGTTGCCAGCATCACCAGGGGTTGACACTAAGGTCTCCGAGGTACTTGCCCATTGGGCAAGTACTTGCCCATTGGGCAAGTCCAAGTCAGGTTCTACTTGCCTCAGGTAATGGTCCCCCCCCCCATTATATCGTACATTTTGCATTTAAGTTTACTTTCTAATTGGGTGCTTTAAACATTTCCTTTCGCAGTCGAAGACTGTTTTGTTTAAGTCACAATTAACTACAGTAAATATTCAACTTGTAAATCAGTCGTTCCCATAGTGATCACAGGCTCAGGGGTCTGTGACCACAGCAAAATGAACTTGGGAGAGAGATAGGAGAGATAGCTAGAAAGCCAGGGAAAACGCAGAGGCAGAGCGCAATAACCACCTTCAAAACAAATATAGGCCTATCTTGTGTTGTGTTATAGCACACTAAGTCACACACTTGCCCGATCGGGCAACCAGGTAGCAGTCTTCACTTGCCCGACCATTTTTTTTACTTGCCCTGGGCAAGTGGGCAAGTGTTAGGGCTCGATTTTGGTTACATTAGCCCTTATACGCAATTAACGCACTTAGCATTGGGGAAGAGGCGTTCCCACACTAAAGTTGATAATTTCGTTACCATCCTATATCCCTTAAAAACCTCCTATACCCGTTAAATTAATGCATAGGTGTGGTTTGGGCGTTTTTAGCTTTCATCCAATCCGTGTTGGTCTTGCCATTCCCTTCAATTCATCCCATATCTATTTCCCTTATCCCTACTGCTAAACCTGACCCTCCTAAGCCCGCAGCCTGGCTGCGGGATTAGGACAGACACATGCATGAGTAGCCTATTCTCAAAGATTATAGCTCTCATTTTCAAACAATTATAGCTCGGGCAATTCTCAATCATTTCTTATCATTCAACATGTTATGTTGAAAAAACATGTTCCACGTTTTTTGCTCTATGTGGCGTGCATTTATCCCAAGTCTGCGAAATGTAATAAAGTAAATTGCAAAAATAAAGTCGGGAATTCGCGGCAAAAAAAGACGTTTTTTTTTTGTTTTTTTTTTTTTTGAATATTTTTTTCCCACGATTTTGTAGCCCATTTTTTCACCCAGTGCCAATTCCTAATGTGATCCTGGGCTCTACACACCCTCCACCAACCAGCGGACTGGCCTCATGCTTCCTTCAATGCATGAAGAGTCCAAGCTGCCTTCTTTTCACCTGACAGGGGGGAGTTTCCCTGGTTGGACGTAGCGCGTGGAAGGAACACGTTATTCCAACCAGTTCCTGTCCCCTCCATCAGGCGCCCCGGCTGGCCAGGGGGAGGCAGTTTAGAGTCCAGGATTACAGCATGTTTTTGTGAGGATATCTACCCTAGGGGGACACGGGGAGAACATGCAAAAAAGACGTTTTTTGATCATTCATTTCTCGGTCAATTCTGTCTGTACTGTCGGGGATTCGGTGGACCGTTTCTACCGAATCCCCGACAGTTACAGTTTGCTCGATCCCGCATCGTAGAGAACACCTACCCACATATACAGCATCTGAGAGAAGGGCTTTTTCCCGTCACACTGCATTTTGAAATGTAAAAAATGGTCCAGAATTGACCGAGAAATGAATGATCAAAAAAACGTCTTTTTTGCCGCGAATTCCCAACTTTTTGCAATTTACAGCAATGCGTCACAAGTTAATTAATGTATTTAATTATATTCTATACTGTACATTACCTAAACACAAGGAAGTGACCGACAGCAGGCAATCTACAGCTGTTTATAGGACAATCCATAAATAAGGAGATGAATTGAACTGGCGCCTTTCCAAGTGGAGTCGTGGACGTCTCCAAGGCGCACAGACGCCCGCACCGTGCGCACGTGGCTCTGCCTTCTCACATCGGTTAGCGGGTGCTCTGAGATGGCGTTATCTAGTTCCCAAATCTATTTGACGAAATTAGCAATTTAAGGGACTGCGCGACAAACACGCCCATGACCACACCTCCAGTCACAAATAAAGGTGTCGGCATAAAGAATAGTGGCTAAGGGAAGAGAAAATGTGACGAAAATACCAATAAGGGAATTCGCTGCGGGTATCGGGTAACGTTAGGGATAAGGCGTGGAGCGAAAATCGTGCCATTAGTGTCAAGCCCTGATCATTCACATGGCATCTATCGGTCGTTGTGCTGAGCTAAGAGCCAGATCAAAGACCAGCTGAAGCATGAGGAGCACTAAGCAACGGACAGTGCGTGTGGAGTATGAGGCTACTGAACTGATAAGGAGACATGCTGCGCTTGAGTAACCCTCGCACATGGAGGATCAGATCCATTTTCTACACTGATTGGCCTCCCTGTCCACCATCAGTGGATCTCCACACCGAGCGCTGCAGTAGCGTCCAACATTATGAGGGATCTTGTTTGAGTATATGTGACTGTGGCTGTGCCATAGCTAAGGTACAAACTCAAGGGAATTATTAAAGAGGCAGAGAACAGAATGGTTTGTTTTACTGTCAACACCACCAGAAACCAAAGCCAAGTGCTTTCAATATTCATGTCAATCACACTGTGTCCAAACAACAGCAAATCAATACCCAAGTACATCTTAAGGAAGCAGAAAAGTGGTAATGATAGCCCTCAACCAGAGTCGTGTGCCACAATTGGAAGTTTTGAGTAGAAAGGGCCTGACAGAATCCTGTGACTATAGGAGTTGTGTGCGGACTGTTGAGTGGATTATGGATAATTGTGATGAGATTTGGTATAGCAGTCTGGGTGATATCGACAGGTTTAGTTACTCTGAATTGATTTGGCTTGCAGAAGAAGTGTTTTCACAGCCCACAGAACCACTGCTTTAGACTACTGGTTCAGACTATGTTCACACAGAACATCTACCCTGAAGTTTGTGGTGTGACCTCATGCAAATCATTCTGTTTTTTTCATCTCACGAGTTCAGAATAATTGCTTTATATTTATGTTGTAGATTTTCTCCCCTCAAGGTCAACATTCTCACCCTGCAAAAAGTAAACAGTTTAGAATAGATGCTATTATAAATAATGCATAAGTTTGAGAAGGGGAAAAAAACACCAAAATAATTACTTTGACCTCAGGCACAACTGCACCAGTAGAGTTATTTGGAGGGTCTGTTGGCCTTTGTGTTAAAGACATTTTTTGAGTCAATATTAAATGAAATAACTGATAAAAATAACCGGAATTGCAGTTTAAGAACAATGTGTTATATTGATAATAATTTATTGAACATATATTGTATAATTTGGTGTTTTTATAGATGTATTTCTTGTCTTTGTTTTTTGCATGGTGTGTATTCAGTAATGAAAGTAATGATCTTGGAGACTACTGTTTTCCCCACTAGGAAGAGGCTAATGTTAGCAATCACAATTCAAAGCATGGTTTATATTTCAATCACTGTGTGATGAAAAATGAGAAATCAGATCTGAGCCTCAGATGAAGATCCTAATGATAACAGCAGCAGTTTCTGGGCATGCAAGGGTGAGAAAAGCATTGCCTAGCAACCAGCTCAGAGCAAAACATTGGTTTATAGCGGTTCCATTCCAGTTCTATATACACCAATATATAAAAAAAAATGTGTTAAATTATCTGAATGTGTGTATGCATTAAAGGTAATAGAGGCAGACAGATTGGGTAAAAACAGAATCTAATTCCTCGCCTCACCTCCACTCTATTCGCTCATAATGAATCTGCTGGAGACTGCTGTGCTGATTGGCTAAAACGCTGCCTCACCCCACACAACCCCCCCCCCCCCACACACACACACACACACACACGTTTTCATGATTTGTTGACAACAACAAAGTTCTGGACCGTCTGCAGGACGAAGCAAGTGTCTGTCTGCAGGGAAACAGCTGCAGCATCAAAGTAGAAACTATGTAGAGGGGAAAAGGGTAAAAAAAAAATATAGCTATATACTGTATCTGATTTGGGCTAAAAAGTTACCTTTAAATTGTTGTAATGTTTGTACGCATGTGAGTGTGTGCAGCTGTGCGTGCATGGATCCATCCACATGTCATGCATGGAGGTAGGCTTTAAAACTTCTGCGTTTTGGGCAAACACCTTTAATCCAGAGTGACTTACAGTAAGCAAGAACAACACATTGCTATACTTTCTTCCCAGTTTACAGTATCAGTTTGTGTTGTTCTCACGTCTCCTCCAGAGGTTTTGCAGTCCTCCCGCTGAGGATGTTACAGACAGGCAGTGTTTATAGCAGCGTGTTGCATACATTTAAGGACCTGAGGAGGAACAGCTGCTTCTGTCCCTTCCTGTAGAGCGGAGCTGCCCTACAAAGCCAAAAAGTGCATTCAGTACACATTTTTGGACAGCCCCAATTATCTGTGCATCCCAAATGTCCCAATTAGCCATTGTGATGCTTGGGTTGGATAAACAGTTACCTGAAGAACTTATTTATAGTTTGTACATTTCACTAACTTGCCAATTTCTCATTTGGCTGACTTGTTGAAACACTGTTAAAGTCAATATCCGGCAAATATTTATAGGATATGCTGTCATAATTAGCGCTGCATACATACAGTATATACTGTCAGTAAACGTTTCCCCCAAAGATAGATGGCACTAGGGAAATATGAGAACATAATTGTTTCTCAGATTGAAAATAAACATTACACTTGGCGTTTAACCACTTGAACACCAGCAGTCCTATTCTGGGGCAACAATCTACTCAGAGTAGCTCAGAGTGCCTCAACAATGTAATGCATTGTGAGATGCTACTTTGGGTGAAAATAAAATAAAATAAAATAAAGTGGTTGAACTGAAGTAATTTTGATAAATTCCAAAATAAACTCAGCAATAAATCTTCGGAAGCATAACTATTATTTCTCCACTTTTAAAATGTTATATCATTTTAGTGGTTGATTAGACACCTTTGCAACAAGGTAAAGCTTGCAAGGATCGGGCGTTGGTGGAATGAGCAACAAGGCTAAAACGTGTGGGTAGTGCCTCCAAAAGTGGTTGGTATTCACTCCTGCTTTGAATTGTTCTGTGGATTGGACAATTGCACTCGTACACAGTAATAAAGTTTAACAAAAACAAACATTGGCAATTTTTACTGTTAATTTTACATATGGAACTCAGTTGAGGGTGGAAGATCCAAATCACCAACTCCTTGCTCTTCCCAGTATTGAGCTGGAGATTAAAGGGGGAATCATTGCTCCCATGTTTGTTTTCTATCCCCATAAATTATCTAGGTTGAACAATCACTCTTTCATATCCTATAGGAGCTTTAATGTAAATTGCTCTCACGAACAGCTTGTTTGAATTTTGGCCTCATAATGATGTGATCAATGCACTCCTTCAGTTTTTGGTTCTAAATTTGCATTTCAACTTTGTATATAATATCCACCATTGTTGATTTTACAAGTTGACATGGAATTAAACTAAGCTGTTTTAATCTAGCATCAGTATTATGTATAATGACTATAAAATACCCTCCATATCAGCGCCCCACCACCTCAGGACATTGTGGTACTGCAGATAAACTGTCCATAAATAAACGACAAGGACTTGTTATATCAGTGGTGATTGAGGCTCATACCATTAGAAATAAGCTTGAGGGACATATACAATATGATATTAAGTATTAAAAACAATTTTAGGAATCCATGTTATTTGCATTTTATTGTTGTGACACCACATTGCAGAGCTCTCTGTACACCAGGGTCGGCCAAATGGTAGATTGTGATCTACTTTTAGATGATGCTGTGCAGGTAGATCACATGGCAGTCCCCTAAAATATAAAACATAGGACAGAGGCGATATTAGGCTCTCCTAGCAGGGTAGGGCACTTGGACCCTTATATACAGTATCTGTAACTCTTGAGAGTGTTAAAAAGAAACCAAATGGACCCCTATGGGTCCTTTTGGTTTCATTTTACCACTCTCAAGAGTTAAAATATATGTCTGAATTACATAATTGTCAAGAGTCCACACAATTAGAAATTGTGGAGAAAAAACCTGAAAGTTCTTAGTTTTGGGTGCAAGAGATTAAACTCAACATCACAAACTGTTAACTCAAACCCCAAATACTGTTTTCAAACGTCAGTAGTAGCATATACAAGAAAACTTTCCAATTCCCCCTCTCTATTTTTCATTATAAGTGCATTATTCTTAAACACTCGAACAGTAACGCTTATCACCACTATTTCAAAGTTTAAACTTTCTACAGGGCCTGACAATGGAGTATTGGAATAATCACATTTTTGATGTGTAGATCTTGTTGAGACGATCATTTTGAAAGTAGCTCTGGTGGAGGTGTGTGGTGGTGACACATAGGTGTGTCACCAAATGAAGGTGAGCAGTTTAAGCAGGGAAGGTGACAGCGCGTTTCCATGGCAGTCTTCTTGACGTATCTCATTCTCTCATCTTTGATTCTCTCTTACTCACCTTCTTTGTTTGGACAAGGTTGAAGCTGCAGCGTGCAGGCATGAGTGGGTACAGGTGAGAGTTTGGGGACTGTAAATAGCAGGGGCGGATCTAGGCATGGGCCTGGGGGGGCAATGCCCCCCTAAATGCCCAGACTGCCCCACCAAACACGATGGCATGCAAAACAACACAAGATATTTCAAATTAAAGTGCTGATATTTAAAATGATGTGAAACACTACTACTGCTACTAACTAACTACAGCTGTGTCACCACTAAACCAACAGCATTTCATCATTGAAAAGTGAAAACAGAAAACTCTCTGGCTTTATGCATGCTGCGTGTCTGTTGCAACTTCAACAACAACTGATGTTATTATTGATGCTTTACTTGACTAATAAAAGTCCTGTAACTGAAAATGGTATCATTGGTATCATTACCATTTTCTCCTGACCCCCCCAATTGGGAAATGTTACATCCAACCCTGGTAAATAGCCCAAGGTAATGACAGGATCAGCTAGGTTTCCCGAAGCATTTTCTTCCCCAGACCAGCGGCAATCACCTTTTTAAATGCCATGGCAAACTTCTTAGACAAGATCCTCAAATGCAAGGCAGAACTAATTATTGATTGCTTGGAAATGCCATGTCAAACCTATGCAAACACAGAGAGAGACTGCTTGCCAAGCAAGCGGTGCTGGTCAATGTTAGTTGTATTGCTGAAGTAAATTCGAATAAATAATCTCAGCTTTCATCAGTGTTGATTTTTATGGCCACTAGACAAATCATTACAGAATGCTCAGTCAGAGCTGTGTTGAACGAGAATATTGTCAGATGGAAATCTTGTACAGTGTAAGTCCAAGACAGTTAGAACCTAGGCACCAAATAATAACTGGAGATACAATACCTTACGCTCTTGATTCCTTTAAAACCATCCATCCATCCATCCATCCATCCATCCATCCATCCATCCATCCATCCATCCATCCATCCATCCATCCATCCATCCATCCATCCATCCATCCATCCATCCATGTATTCACTCTGCCCAACGCTTGTTTTTACATTTGTACACTCTGACTTACAGACCCTTAAGAGTCCATTTAGCTATAGGCATCCACAGAAACGCCCTTAAGGACCTCTGTTGATACCCGGACCCAACTTTGAAAAGCAAATGCTTGAGAAAGACCCATTTTGGCACTTTGAAGCCAAAATACTACCCAGTTGGATTCCAGCTTTTCAGCTATTATATAGGGATTTCTGAAACCACGCACAATGACTCATGTCATTGTAGTTAGTTAGCACACAGCATGATCTATACATGGCCGTGTCCCTGTTTCCCTGGATGAAAGGAAACCAGCAATTATCCATTTAAACTCACTTGTATCATGAACAACCTCCCGTTCCCTTTCCTGAAAAGATTCTGCACTCTTGTATGCAAATGCATACTCAGTCTGCCAAGCGTGAAGTTTTGGTGTTGAAATAATAGTTTGCTACATATACGGAAGATTTGCAATGATTTTAAAGCTTTGTTTTTTTCCCTGTGTTGTATGATGAGTGAATTTCATATTCATTAAGCATGTGCCATAATCCCCTTTTAGGGAGTCTGCTTCCTCTTTTTTAATATGTTATTGTCTCACATATGTCAGTTCTGGGATGAGCGTTATCGAAGTGGCAGTCTTCACGGTGATTGGTTCATACAAACTCTATAAGAATATTGCGAAAGCAGACGATGTTGTTGTCATTAATGTGGCTAACGTGCTAGCCAAACAAACACAGCTGACGAGTGTTACTAGCATGTGAACAAAAGCAGTAAAATATGTCGGATAATGATGTTTATACAAACTAGACGCTTCTTTGAAGAAGCATCGGAGGAGCCGATACTGTTTAGTGACAGGGCTGGCAGCCAATCAGCTGCTGTAGTTGGATTTACTACTAATACTAACGACACTAGAGGGAGGCACACCAGTCCTTGAATCGTAGGGGGAAAAATATGTTTTGTTTTGTTTTCAAGGTGGCAATTCATGGCTGGATCCAGGCTAATAAAGTCCTGGAGATCACACGCATACGCATGCATGACACGTGCATATGTTTGTGGGTGCATTCATGAGTCTAATTTAATGTACATCTGGTTCACACAATGCCGTGCACCAAAAACAACTCATTATGATTTCGACACAGTGTGAATCTTGTGATCGTCGTGTAGCTCGTCTCTTTTCATCGCATGACACCGCCCCGTGTGTAACTGAATTTTAATCTTCAGGCTTCACCCTTTTCCAAACCCTGGCAGCTGTTACCTCCAACAGCTCCTGAGCTGCTCAGAGGTGAACAGTGCAAGGCTGTGGTTGTACTGGGTTAGCTCTCAGGGGTGAAAATGTGTAACCGTGTCAGTGCATGGCAGTGGGTTGCTGAAAAGGTGCTCCACTGGCTTTCCTCGCATATACAGTATAAAGGTTAAAAAAAAGAAACCTTCAGTGGTATTATGTCTGTTCTCTGCTTTGTGTGTTGTGCTGTTTGGTAAGTTTACATTTCATATTACAAACACCCTGAGTAAAATACCTGGAACAACTCTTGGTTGATACCAGTATTGGCCGTTACTTGTAAATTTCATCCAATACCGGTGTTTGGCGGATATGGTGGTATATCACTACTTGCGTGCTGTACAATGCTGGTTCTCAAAGTAAAAGCCTGCAGGCCCCCAGTCCCAAAACTACTTGAAACAAGTGCCTTGGTGCATACAGTGCACACAAAACAATACAGTACAAAAACCGAGTTGACAGCGGAGTTATCTATCACACAGGTTAACTTTAAACAGAGGCACAGATACAAACTCAGAAGTCACAGCCCAAGGCAACAGACATAAAACAATGAAACCACATAGAGCAAAACGAAAATCCAATGCTGACATGTAGCACTTAACAAGACACAAAGTAAGAATTCAAACATGCTTTTGAGAGTATAACTCTTCAACAAAGAAGCCAGATGATGCAATATATGCATTTGCAGTTTGTTTAAAAGAATGACAAATTCAAATCGGCTCTGAACAATTTCGTGTGTGTGCGTGTGTGTTTTAGGTTAACTTTAAACAGAGGTGATACGAACACACACACACACACACACTTCTTTCAAGCTGTTCCGTTTCACTCAGACTGTACAGTAATGTAAAACTTGTTTGTGTCTCCGTGCAGAGCAATAACTTTATATGATTGACGTGGAGTGGAGCAGATATGTGAAGGTGCGGGGGCAGAAGTAGAGGCAACTTGGATGAGAAAAATGGGTTTTAACTTTTATGTCAGAAAAATATAGAAATGAAATATTGCTGTATGACAAATTCTGTTAGTCGTATAGTGGAGATCTGCGGAGGAGGACGGGAGAGTGGAATAGACAGAAAGCATATTTGGAGGAAGACATGGTACTTTAACACAAAAAGAAAAACACAACCTAAACTGTTCTTCTGTTTTGTTTAGAGTTTGTATTTTTTCCTGGACTCACTTTAGCTTCCCTGTGACATTGAATTGTGAGAAAAGAAGACAGAGAGAATTGGAGAGGAGAGGAGAGGAGAGGAGAGGAGAGGAGAGGAGAGGAGAGGAGAGGAGAGGAGAGGAGAGGAGAGGAGAGGAGAGGAGAGGAGAGGAGAGGATGGTATGGGAAGACAGTGGGGAATCTGTCTGTTAAATCAAAGCATGATGGTTTGTGTAACTGCCCGAGTAGCTGCCTCAGTGTTTATGTGGAAACAGAAAAGAAGAAGAATGAAAAAAAAAAAAAAAAAACAAGCTTATGAATTCTCAGTCTGTGGGGAAATAAGGGAAACAAGGTGTCTGGCATGGGATGCTTCAGGCGGTGCATAATATGAATGTATAATGATGGAGCGTGCCGCTGCGAGTGGGGCTCACTTGCCGTTGACACGCACGACATCGAAAGGCAGAATTACTAAAGGAGTCGTGTTTTCTGGCGATGTTTCATTTGGTTAAGAGCTAGACAGCAGGCGAGGCGTTCAATGAAGACACACCTGTCCCCAGTATGGGTAGCTTTATTAAATGCTGGCCAGTGACAGGATAGAACTACTGTAGATCTATGTTATACATTATTACAGAACGATTGTTTCAGTGGACTGAATGCATACCTTTATTCACATTTTGTTCAAGGGACTAGGGTATCCTATGTATCCACGTATCTATGTATCAGCCATTCTGGAAAGAGCTTTTACAACTTCCAGGGCCCCTTTCCTACTTTCGGTATTACCGACGATACCAGTAAAGATTAATTAAGACACTTTGGTCCCATTCACATTGGCAGACAATTGCAGTCTAAACACAAAATAAACACAGAATTTCTCTCGCACATTCTGGCAACACTGCAGCCAGCAGCTGCAGTAGATGTTTGTTTTAAAATTCACATTTTGTTGTAAAAATCACTAACTATTTACTATTTCATGCAACATGAATGCAATGAATGCGTTTATTATTGGGTGTGTTTACTATTGCTCAGTGGTGCGCATGCGCGTTAAGACACAGGTCGTGCTTTTGCGTTCCATAAAATATACGCATACACAAATCCAACTCGGGTCGTCTCAAATAATGACTACAAACACATTTTTGGGCTAACAAATAATAGACAAAATGGCAGGATACAACAGTTTTTTTGTGTGCAGTTTTTCTTCTTACAAATTATTTGATTGGCCCAAAACATTGTGTATATTGTCATGATTTCTCCTGACCCGAGTTGGCTTTGTCTGCGTCTTCATATAACTCTTTTTTTTTTTTAAATCGATGAGGAAAATGACCAGGCAATTCACTTCTGTGCGGCTGGCGATATCATGAAAGGGGCGGTGCTGCTACGGACACTAACCCTAACCTCCTCTGTTCTCTGATTGGCAGGATGATCCCGTCCAGCAGCAACGACTTCCTGGTGCGCGACCTGGCGGCCGGGCGCTCGTACGACCTCTGCGTGCTGGCGGTGTTCGACGACGCGGTCACGTCGCTGACGGCCACGCGGCCGCTGGGCTGCCTCTCCTTCACCACGGACACCGAGTTCAGCCAGTGCCAGGCGCTGCACAGCCACTTCCTGGGCGGGACCATGATCATCATCATCGGCGGGATCATCGTGGCCTCGGTGCTGGTCTTCATCATCATCCTCATGATACGCTACAAGGTCTACAACCACGCCGGAGCGGCTCAGGGGAAAGGCGGTGGCGGCATCGCACCGTCGTCGGCCTTGCCGAGGCCGCAGAGCAACGGACAGGGAGGGAGCGGCGGCAGCGGAGGAGGAGGAGGAGGAGGACAGGCCCACCACAGCCTCCCTCGCTCCGCCTCCAAAATGACTGACAGCAGCCTGGACGAGCAGGCGCTGGGGGCCATGTCGGGCGCCATGTCGCCGTGCTCCCAGAGGGACACGGTGGCGCTGGTGCAGGAGGAGGATAGCGGCGGCGGCTGCGGGCACCGCGGCATCCTGGCCAGGACTGACTCGTTGGCCAATGAGGAGCTGCTGTCGCCCACTAAGGCCCGCCTCTCCTCCAGGGTGGCCATTGAGATGATGAGCAGACCCTCGTCCGTCGCCAAAGAGCCCACCTCTCCCAAGGAACTGGCAGGTACAGAGAGCATACACATTAAGGTTTAGAGGTATTATTATAGGCAACTTTATTGTGTACGAAATCTGTGTTTGTGAACCGATTAGAATCTGATTCCCTCTCACCACCGCTCTATTGGCTCATTATGAAACTGCCGCCTCACAACCCCCACAACCCCTTCCCCCGCACCCACTAGCACCGCCTTGCCATGACAACTACAATGATTTGTTGACAAAAAACTTCTGGGCCGTCTGCAGGACAAAGCAAGTGTCTGTCTGCAGGGAAAGGGCTGCAGTATCACAATAGAAGTGACAGAAAATATACAGTAGCTATATATATATATATATATATATATATATATATATATATATATATATATATATATATATATATATATATATATATATATATATATATATATATATATATATATATATATATTAGTGTTGCGCGGGCCGGCCCGAACCCGGCGGGCCCCGCGGACCCCCGCGGGGGCGGGCGGACGGGTTCATGATTTTTAAGTAATTATCACCCCGCGGGCGGGGCGGGCTGACCCCGCTGCACATGCAAAAAAATAAAACAAAGAAATCACATGCTCTCGTTTTGTTTTACCCTCTCAGTGGTGGTCCTCAGACCACCTGTTGAAAACCCCTGAAATACTGACGAAAAGGCCTAAATTGACAGGTAATTAGTGATGACGGGCAGTTGTTTTTACTACCAGAACTTGCATTGAGAAGACGGAGAATGTTCATGGAGTGGGACACACCAGTGCCAGGATAACGCCAAATTAAATTCTGGAGCCCTTGATTCCATTCTTTTTCTGCACAGCGCAGCCGGCCGTTGCAAAGGAGACTGGCTTGGACGCACAGCTAGTAGAGTATTAAGCCGTATGGTTTCGTATGTGCGAGAGAGAGAGAGAGAGAGAGAGAGAGAGAGAGAGAGGGAGAGAGGGAGAGAGAGAGAGAGAGAGCGAAGCTGACAGCGCGTCTCAAATGTGGTCTTGTATATCGCATAATTGGGTTATCTGCGCATCAAGAGGATACGATGGTAGAACGCGCCTCAAAAGTAGCCTATTGTACATCGCGTAAGATACGATGATTGAGGCTTGGTGATCAAATATTTGGTATGGGCATTTAATAGCCTACTATTGAGCTGCGTTTCCAGCTCATCAATGCAAACGAAGCGCTGTTGACTATAGGCTACGCATGTTTTAGTCGCTGTCTTACATGACAACAAGTTACGGGATGCAAGTTATATAACTTTTTTGTATATATTGTAATATCAATAGCCTCGGTGGACATGGGGGAGAGACAGAGACAGAGAGAGCGCTGTGGTGTTTTTTTTTTTTTTTTTTTACCTGTGTTGTGAGTTATTTCACATTGCAATGCTGAGTGCATGGCCGTGTTATGGGGACAATCCGTCGCGAGGAAAATAAGTCCATGCATGCTCTTCAGACGTTCATATTTTTGCTGGTGTAGGCTATATAAGCTGGTCTGCATCTGATTAAATGAATGAAGGAGGATGCGGCATTCGTGCGGTCCATAGTTTGTTTTATCGTTTTCGATCCATCACCGACAGCCGCCTTTTATTTATTTTCCATGCGTCTTAGAAAGACATAGGTATTTAGAGCCAAGACTGTCGATTTTACTGTCATTACAGAACCATTCTGAACAGCATGCTTGTTTATTCAGCCCATGACAATATCATTTATATAGCTGCTATAGTATTTTAAAGCTTGGGGTACTCACAAGAACATGCACTAATCATTATTTCATTTTTCTTTAATTGCGGGCCTCGGGCTGGGGCGGGCCGTTGATTAAAATTTTGCGGGGCGGGCTGCTGCGGACGGGCTGGGACAATTGGCGGCGCGGACTGGGGCGGGTTGTGAAAAAAAGCCGGCCCGCGCATCACTAATATATATATATATATATGTATATATATATATATATATATATATATATATATATATATATATATATATATATATATATACAACGTATATATATATATATATATATATATATATATATATATATATATATATATATATATATATATTTTTTTTTTTTTTTTTTTTTTTTTTTTAATTATTGGGTAAAATTTTGCCTATACTACCTAGGATGCATTTTTCAATTTAAAGGGGCTCCACCATGAATTTAAAATCCAACTTATTATATAAATGTCTGTCCTCTTTTATCCACCTAGCCTAAACAACCTCTCAGATCATTAATTGTCCTCCTCTTTCAGGATGCTATTCCAAGCCATTTCAGCTGCAGTACCACAAATGTCCAAACCTATCCAAACCCTTTAATTTCGATGTATTTATCCAGTTTGACCAGAAAGTCTATGTTTTTCCCACAGATATATAGTACAAGATAAGTAGACAAAGTAGACAAGCTAGCCCTGAATGACCACCCTGCCGGCCTGTAACTCTCAAAGTGTACAGATATGGGACCTAACGGGTGTCCATGTGTTTCCATTTGGACACTTTCACAGTTGAGAAGGTTCCCTGAAGATAAGGAAGCGCTGTCCCAGAAGAGGCATAGTAAATCAGTGAGACTGACCTTCAGTAATTGGGTTAAAAAATGTAATAAAACAAAAACCTGGAGCTTGCAACGGACAAAGCCGAGTCTCGCCACGGACTCATTGAACAGCCCTGCGTATCCCCAGCGGCCATAAAAAAGGGCTCTAGTGGGGATAACCAACCCTGAAAAGGAACAGGTTAGTCCATACAAGGCCGAGGTGACGGCAGGCAGCAGAGGGGAAGTGATGAGAGCTAGAGGGGTGATGAATAATAATAGTAGAGAGAGTAGAGAGACAGATGAGGATATTGGTAAATGAGTCAGTCCAGCAGAGAGAAAAAAACGGCACAGCGGAAGCAAAGCGCCAAGGCACATTTGAGGGGTGTGAAATTGGACAAGATGACAGGGAGTGGCTGTCTGAGAGCCCCGGATAGTGTGAAAAGGAGGAGTGGGAGGAGTGGGACACTGCTGCTAGGGTGCCAATTCTAAAATGAGCGGATTTTTGAGTTTGTATGCGTGACTGAGCATGTGTGTGTGTGTGTGTGTGTGTGTGTGTGTGCGTGTGCGTGTGCGTGTGCGTGTGCGCGTGCGTGTGCGTGTGCGTGTGCGTGTGTGTGTGTGAGAGTGTGTTATTTTCAGCATCCACTTGCATGGGCAGGCATTCAATTCAAAGGACAGGCGTTTAGAGGTTGTGCCAGACCACACAGCCATCTCTGACAATTACAATGTTTTTTATTGTTTGGTCCTTAATCGCTAGCGTAAACCCTGCTTTCCCCCCAGTCGTAATCATGTTGTAGTGGGCTGTACTGTATAGATCAGGGGGGTGAGAGGAGGGCTGTACTTGTGGTGTCATGGTGGAGTGTGATTTCACACATGAAAGCCCTCCAGTCTGAGGGCGGTAAATTGACACCCTTGGCCGATAATGCCGGGGCTCACTGTTCCCCCAAGCGTGATTTATACTTTGTTGAATGCGGTGTGCCGCATCATGATGTGTAGTGGGCCTATTTTTTTTGTGTGTGTGTGTGTGCAACTGTTGCACACCACTGTGTCATATGACGAAGTATGAAATATAGCATTCGTTTAGGGAAAACTTAAATAAAAAAGTGACACATAGAGGACCTGTACAAGGTTTCTGCCCAACAGTGACAATACAAAGTGCAATGTAATAAGGAATACAGAAAGGATAATAGCATTGCACGACATCACAGAAAAGGGATTTTAAGTTCATGGAAATATAGGTTCTCAACAGGGATTTGAAATACTGTTTCTAATTTCTAAAGGAGTGAGAGTGTGAGAGTCTACGGGGGCCATTATTGAGAAGCACGGGTCTCCTTTGAACGTGAATTTCTTTCTGAGGCGGAAAAGAGAATTTTATTGCTGGATCTAATAAGCTCAGGGCCTTTCTGTTGCACATGGGATTATGACACCACTAATATAGCTGTGGAGCAAAGACCCCATGCCTTGCCACCCACATCTGCCTCAAATATTTTGTCCCCTCTCTTCCCCTATGATATATTGTATAGGTGGCTCTCCAAATTCCATTTACCTACAATATAGACTTTGTAGGGAATTTTGGGAGCACAGAACAACATGTACAAGCTATATACTGTATGAACCGCAATAAAAGTCACTGTTTGAAGGACAGCGAGATCATTTTGCCACCCGGACTGCGGCCACGACCTTTTTTAGAGATCAGAAATCTCAACCTTCTTCCCCAACCGTCGCAACCATTTTACGATTACCAGTCACAACTTCAACCCAACTCCAACCTTAGCCCTAAACTTAATCTTAGTAAAACGTATGCCTAAACCTAACCTTAACCTCTGACGTATTAAAAAGTTGTGACCATTTTAAAAAAGGTTGTGACTCCTTTTCAAAATGTTGCAACCATTTTAAAAACATTGCAATCAGGAATGTTTTTTTTTTTTCCTACTGGTTCCATATTTGAGCTTGCACTTAGAAGCTCTTTAATTGCACTACTGAGACATTGACAGTGCAGCACCAAGGCCAAAACACAAAACAGTAGTACACGCAATATAAAAAGAAAAAAGGTTTGGAAATGTAATAACCCAGCGATCTCCACACCCCCAATTAACCTTACTTTCTCCTTGGACAGGAATTCTCGGTATTTTTGTTTTGATCTCATCCTCTGTGGGGAAAAGTCCTTTTTGAGAGGTTTCCGAGTAATCAATAAGATGTCCTTGGGTCACCCGCGTGTTGCAACAGCAGCATAAAAGAGTTGAGGCAAAGCAGGGAAAGTTTATTTGCGTGGCACAACACAAGTCAATTGAACTGCTTTACACAAAATACTGTATTAAGGTAGCATGATATTGAGTTGACTTTAAATTAAGCCCTGAATTGCACTTCAGACATTGTAGATAAAAGCATTTTAACAATTGGACACTAAATAAGGGTGATTTTCACTATTTTATAAATAAATAAATATTTTAGTAATTGTCTTAATGTTGCCCATGTCTGGAATAGATGTGTTTTCTCTACAGGCAGGTATCTATTTTACCTCAGGTTGCCATGCAAAATGACAATACAAAAAATACAATACAATACATACGATAAATAGCAATCTTGCTGTTCATTTTGATATACTTTGTTTCTTGAAATTCAAATTACAATATCGTTTCATCCCTCGGCCCTGATCGCTGTAGTTCAATATACAGTATTTTGATAGTATATTTTCATGGCTGGTGGTCTAGTGAAATGCATGTTTATTTGTGCTGGCATTAGGGTTACAAAGTGTCACATGCCTGAAGTTAGATCAAAGTGACATTATGGCATATATTTCCAGTAGAAGATAATCTACAATGACATTTAAGTCTTTGGTATATTCAGACTGAAGACTTTCTCTGTCTGAAGAATATATCATAGGCACAAAATCTTATATCGTGTCAAGATTGTCTTTGTATCTTATCTTCTATGGTTTTCCTTTTGATCTATCACCAATTGCGTTGAATGTACATGAATAATGTGGTTTATATATACGGTAGCTTAAAACTCGGAAAGAAAATGTGCCACTGTAGAAGTTGACAAGAGAATAGCGGGGATACCTCTCTCTGCTGAGTGATCTTGAACTGTGTAATGCAAACGGATGTGTTTTGGCTTTCATCAGCATTGAAGGCGGCTTAAATTCCCCCTTTTCACAGGAGAAAATATGGAAATCTGCACAGGTTTTCAGATTGAGCTTTCCATTATTTTGCGTTTTTAAAAGAAAACGGCAGATCGCACGAAGGCAGAGCTTCTTTTAGCGTCGCTAAGCAGACGTTGATGGTCTGCTTGTTTTCGAGCTGAACAAAAACCCTGGAAAAACGGAGGAGCAGCTTTTATGGATTACCTTGCGTGCACTAAACAGATGTCTGAAATACAAAATTAAGTTCCCAAAGCGTAACAAGTCCCATATATCACAATATCAAGTCTGGCATGACTTTACGTTAAGGTTGTTTGTGCGTCAACCCATTAGAAGATAAGGTGGTTAGTACATCAACAAAATAACTCAGAGCTCTGTTGGAGAAACCACAGGTGAGTGGGTAGTGTGGAAGTGATTTTACATTCACACACATTCATTCACTGATGGTAGAGGAAACCATGCAAGAGACTAACCTGCAATTTAGGGGCCCAGTGTCTTGCTCAAGGATACTTTGACACCAACTCTGGGAACGCCAGAACTGGGAACCTTGCGGTTGTGGCCAGAGTGGCCATCCGGCCACTCTAGCCCTGAGCCACCACTGTATGGACCCCGCATGCCCCCTGTCCAATCAGTCTATGTGTCGATGTGTACCTTCATGAGCTAGCCACCTACTGTAACTCTTAACAGCTACCTGGGGACTGTATTTTAGCACACCACTGCCATAACGTGTCCTCATGCAGCCATATTTCATCCTCAGGTACAAAGTAGCTTTAGTGTAGCTACTTTTAATCACATTGAACCTAGCATCCCTATTCCTATGGACCTTCACTGCAACTATTTTTTTTCTGAGATATTTGCTGCAGAGGGACAAAATAAGGGGGGCTAGTGTAGACCCCATGGTAGACGCACAACAATGTTTAAATAATGTTTAACAACATTTAAACCCCGCCTGGTGTTGATGTCAGCAAGGCCATGTGGTCGCAATGGCTTCCTAACATCATCTAGGTTCAAATCTGGGTGGTATCTGAATGAAGCCTGACCGGGAGAGGATTCTCTGTGTGAAAGCAAAAACAAACAGAAGAAGAAATAGAGCATGCACATCCACTCTAGCCTATGTTCTGGACAAAAAACAGTTCATGAGAAAGATAAAGTCCGCAACACTGGTATCTGGTTTATTCAAAATGCCAAATAAGCTGAGATTTGATACTAGTGTTGCAGGCTATTTCTTGCTCATAAAAGCAAAAACAAACATGAATTTAATTTCTCAGCCCCTGTCAGTCTGCAGTCACTTACGTTATAGTTGATAGGTACAGACGTTCTGGGTATTTTTCCTTCATCCCACTTGGCCCTGTGCTTCTCCTGTAATTGGAAAGGGGGTTTCATTACAGCAGATAAATGGAGAAACCATTTCACACAGGAACCTTAACCTGTTAAGACCTTAGGCTGATTGTACAAAAAGTCCTCTAAAACTCAAAGTTTTCTTAAAGAGTAGGTATCACGGATATTTCCTTTAAAAACTAATGACGCATATCTATCAATGACCCCCTAAAGATGTCCAGAAAAAAAGTCGTTTCAGAAAAAATACAATATATAGGCAGAGTTGAAGAAAGAAGTTGAGCGCCCCCCCCTGCTTCCCTGAAAAGGTTGCATTCGGGGAAAGAGCCGAACGCGCCTTCGGGTGACGTATACAGTGGTACGCTCGGCCAACGCTCAGCTTCCGGCTAAAGTTATCCACAGTAGCATAGCATAGCATAGTAGTAGGATAGCCTATCCAAATACAATACAATTAAATTATATTTGGCAGCGATCAGCTGCTTAGTTGTCATGATCTTCAAGATCACATGTGCGTTGGTGCATACGCACACACGCGTTGCGATCGAGGTGCGACAATAATACTTTTATAGAGACTAACTAATGTTCTTCTAGCTCCCACTCTCTGCTCCGTCCCTCCGCTCCGAAATGGGAGCTGCACTAGAGGAAGCACAGGGTAGTGTAGGACCGCAACCCTGCTTTCTGGTCTCAACTCTGGGTTGTTATGCTTTATTTATAGATTTGTCTTGTTTATAGATTTGTCCATGTTTCTAGAGATGAGCCTCGCACCGTCCCAAGTTGGATGTCTCTCCCTATCAGACCAGTTTTCCCCTCAAAGCGTTTCTTACTATAGAACAGGGGTTTTCAACAGGTGGTCCGGGGACCACCAGTGGTCCTTGAGAAGGTTCCAGGTGGTCCCCAGGCTCAATGATGGAAAGTTGGTTAACTAGATGTAACTCTTGAGAATGTAAAAATGAAACCAAATGGACCCTTACGGGTCCATTTGGTTTCATTTTTACACTCTCGAGTTAAAAATATTCTTCTGAATTAGCAGCACTATATAATTAAGAAGTCTACACTGTTTTGTTTGCAAAATTCAGCCTGGAATTGTGAACGAAACCAAAAAATGTCATCAAATGGTGGTCCGTGGCTCAAATGCTGAATAAATGGTGGTCCCTGGTGTCAAAAAGGTTGAAAACCCCTGCTATAGAACTACCAATAACCAGAGTTGTAGTCTTGACTGTCTTGTCGACCCGCGGCCGTTTGTATGGCGAGGGGAAAAGCTGCTTGAAACGTGGAGTGGTTGGTGTCCCGTGTGCTTATGTGTATGACTACGCTTCCTTCCAGTAACAGTCACCCAGCCGCCGTCACGATCTGATTCGTGGGGACCCCGGTCCGCGGCTGACGGTGGCGTCCCTGTGTCCGGGTGCGAGCGGTGGGCGAGCCAGCCAAACTAGCCGCACCACCGCTAGCACTTTTAACCAGAGCCTCCAGCTCGATCAGCCTCTCCGTTAGCACAGAGATCGCATTGCATTTGTTACACAGACCCATCGCCCTAAAAGCAGTGGGGTCGTAACTCTGCATGCGGCACTCCATGCACACGATAGGGCTAGAGCGAGAGGGGGGCTCGGGAGAGGATGCAGCCGCCGTCGCCATCACAGCCCGGTACTAGCAGTAGCAGTAGCCGCTAAGCCGGTGCCACTGCTAGGTGGTTAGGCTATCAAGCCAAACAGCCAAGAAGAAGTTACTACATACATGAGAGTCTATGGGCTCGCGCAAGTACATGAACCACGTAACCAGACTATTTTCTGCCCCCTCAATATCGCAACTCTGTCTATTTCCCCCCCCATACCGACACCGAGTAAACTCAAAAGCCTGCCCGAGAGACGTAATCTCTGCATGGGCAGGCTAGCGAGCGTGGCCCGCTGGAACCAGCTGGAGGTTGGATACCAGACTATTTTCTGCCCCCTCAATATCGCAACTCTGTCTATTTCCCCCCCCATACCGACACCGAGTAAACTCAAAAGCCTGCCCGAGAGACGTAATCTCTGCATGGGCAGGCTAGCGAGCGTGGCCCGCTGGAACCAGCTGGAGGTTGGATACAGTGACTCAAGAAAGACACGCCCCCCAAGCCTGTGTAGAAATGCGAGGAGTGCACGGCCGTGTTTCCCAGTAGATAATGCAAAATCGGCTGGCGGATTATTTACAAAAAATCTCGAGTGCATAGTATAGCGGTCCCTGGTCATGCTAACCAAAAAAGATTTTTATTTACTTCATTAACATGACGCTAAAATAATGGAATTCCGAGGAGTTTTTAACATGTGTTCCTCGGAGTGTGACGTCAGTGTGTTCCACTGGTGACGCGCTGTTTTGGCTCGGGCATTTCCGAGCTGGTGGGAGGGGTTTTTCAGAAGAGTGTCCTCCGACTGGAAACAGCATTGAAACGGCTTTATATAGCCATATGTTTGCATTTTCGAATGTTATCACAACTTTGTCATAGTTAAAATGAGAAAAAGTTGATATTAGCATGATACCCTGTCTTTAAAAGGAAACAACACACGTTGCTCTACGCCAGTGGTGCTCAAATGTTTTAATTTCAAGGACATTTTTGTTCACAAGCTATCATTTCAAAATATTTTGTTCCAGGGTCCCAAAGAAGAAAATAATTGAATCATATTTATATATTTTATTATATCTAAATTAAAATGAGACAAGCACAATACCTGGTCTTATTGGGTTAAGCAGCTCAATAGACCACCCTTATCAGTGGCTGATAGGTCATTCAATTGCCCTTTTTGAAGCGAACTGAAATTTAGCCTTGCACCTATACAGATAATTATAACACAAATTCAGCAACATTATCAGCTAGTTAATGCGGGGGAAGTTTTAAGCTCTATGAACTGCAATTGACCCTATTTAGGTTTAGTATTATCACACCGGCATGAAGTTTTCATGATGTTGCGCTTTGTGTAGTTGAGATAGTATGGTATGGAGGTTAATTATATTTATACATAATTGAAAAATTTGCCCACAATGTTCTCAGTTGACTTCCAGGGCCTAAAATCAGCAGAAGGCTGCCTTTACTCAGCCAGTGTAAAGGTTGACATCCGTAGATGTGTGGGTGTGCATGCGTTTGTGTCTGCATGCTTATGGGTTTGTACAAACTGCACACGGAAACGCTACCAGAATACCATATATTCATTTGTTATAATATAGAGGTACAGAGTACAGACAGGGCAAAGTCAGACACTCCCTATGGTCTTAATTAACAGTTCCATCCCAATAACCCCCGGAGAGCTTAACAGGCTATATTGAACTACTAGACAAAACAAAACAGTCTTTATTGTTGGGTTGTATTTAATTATTTAGCACATTTTAATTTGTTATTTATTATTACTCCAGGTCCTGTTGTAGAATAGATTTGAATACCAGAAAATGTAAATTTACCCGGCAGGAACTTTTTATCATTGTCAGTCAATATAGTTGCTAGAACAGCTGCTAACAAATCTAAACATATGCTGCCAGAAGCCATTCAATGCATTGCCCTAAAACGGAATGGCCGGCCCCTTTTCTGTACTGGTTCCGCTGTTATGCGTTTTTTCTTGTTTTCTTCTTCTTTTTTTTTTAAATTGAGTTCTTTCCTCAAAGTTTGAGCAGCAGTGAGACTGTCCTCCGTCTCTCTTTTGAGCAGACTGTTTAAAGACTGTCTTATGAGTCTAGTGAGTGCCCAGCCTGCCAGAGTGTAAATGCCTCGCTCTAGCCAATGAGCTGTGGAAGACGGAGATGGAATTTCTGACACTGACCTTTTGTGCCAACAACCAGGTATTCATCAGAGCATGAAGAGAGATACAGCTAGATTAAGACTGCTGTGAAAATAACACATATTTTGTCGAGACAGCCGAGACAAGCGTGTCAGAAACATCTGCACAGATTCCATACATTTTTATATGAAAATGCCACCATACCGGTGTCAGTAATGTCGGTGTAATGTATCCTACACTGTACACAAACCAGATACCCCTTGATGTAGTTGTGTCTTGGGGTATTGTTTGGGTGGTTAATTTAACAGAAGTTAAAAGTAAGTTAAAAGTAATACAACAATTATCAAACACACTGGAACCTCCTGTTAAAACCAGCAGCAGACTCAACTAAACAGTACAGAGTACTAAACAATGGCCTACAAATGGCCTCCCCAAACTGCCATAGACTATTTTCACAGGTTGGCTCAGTTGATGGGCTCTGCTACACCAAATTATTCCATTTAGTTCAGCGTTGATTTAGTTCACAGTATTTACAAATTACTTTTTAAGCTGAAGACAATTATTATTTACTCGCTTCACGAATAAAGCGTTCCTGTACGAAAAGAGATAATGGGTTTGATCATAACAATGTTCCGTTCTCATTTCTAACTTAATCAAGCATCTCTTTTGGAATATAAACGATTCTACAGAGACGTATTCTAGAGATGTGACAGCACGGAGAATTAATGGAAGATTACGCCTCCCGGTTTGGTGGTGGTGGGGGTGGTGGTGGTGTGTGGGGGGGGGGGTAATGGAAGGTGGGGCTTTTCAGAGTAAATTCTTCGTAATCTGCTTTTGACTCTAGTGCCTTTATTGTGAAGAAAAAAATTCCCCGGCAGAAGAAGCGTTTTAAAATGCCGCTGTGTGGCCCACAAACAGGCCCACAAAGGGGGAAATGCCTACAGCTAGTTTGTTTGGAGAGAGAGAGAGAGGGAGAGAGAGAGAGAGAGAGAGAATCACAGGCTGTAGTAGATGGAGTGGTGTGTTTTACAGCATGCTGCATTGCAGAGGGAAAGCCAACATTGATCTGATCAGAGTGAAAGCTGCAGCAAAGCCCAGACGCCCGAGGACCTTTTTACGACTGGTAGACAGTAGACACGCATACGCTTTGAATCCAGTATACCAATATGCAACCAAACATATGTAAACCCGAAGGATATTAGACTTTTGGTATAGCGTATGGCGGGATCAGAAGGCCTTTACACTGTGTTTACGGACATGCTGTAATTTGATTGCAGTGCCTTAGCTCGCAAGAGAAATGGTCAATACTCAGAGTTACTGGAATAACAATAACCTGGCGTCACTGCTCAGTGTTTGCACCTCTAGAGCTTTAAACCCTGTGTCTAATTCTATTGTGTGCAAGGCTTTGTAGGCGAGGCTAAAGTAAAGTGGGTCATGTGAAATTAATTTTGACTGTTCAGACGTAATCCAGGATTGCTTTGAAATTGAATATATAGTTAATTAGCACTTTCCCCACTCAAGTGTTGTTCCTGCAACAGCTTAACCCCATAGTTGGTCAGACACACATCTCAAATTCATTACACAAGACGTTACCAACCTCCTCTTAGCGCCTTTCAATCATCCAACATCCAACGTTTCTATTTAGCCCTGACTGAGTAGTATTAGTCAGGAGATCACTGATTAGATCACTGATTACTCTGACACGCCCCCTCCACACACACACACACACCTCCAGTACTATACTGTGTGTGTGTGTGTGTGTGTGTGTGTGTGTGTGTGTGTGTGTGTGTGTGTGTGTGTGTGTGTGTGTGTGTGTGTGTGTGTGTGTGTGTGTGTGTGTGTGCATCATATGAATATATTATTACTGGAAACTACTTGAATAGTTTGAGTGAGTGGATATGCTGTAAGCGTGTGTGCCTACAAGTGTGCATCCGTGCGAGTGTGTAAGTGCACAATTTCTTCCCCTCCAGTGGCCCATCCATGACCCTGTAGCCTGTCTGACCTCCGTGTTGCTCAATCTATCATCCCTCCTGCCCGTGTCATCCCTCACTCCCCACCTCATTCTTCACCTCTGGCGGATGTTTCTATCCCTCCGCTATACTTTGTCCTTTCGCTTTTCTTTAGTGTTTACTTCCAGCGCTTTACTCTCTCCCTAAAATCCTCGAATAGGGGCCTACTCTATCACTCCCTCGCATGCACACGTACACATGCACGCACTCTCTCTCTCTCTCTAGCTCACTCACCGTCTCTCTCACGCTCCCCCTATTCCTCAAAGCTCTCACCGTCCTCCCCATGATCTGTACTGCTTTCCCTTTGTCCTCCAGAATTCATGTCCAAGGTATATCTTCCCTTCACTCATTCTCATGTGCTATCGATCTCTCTCTCTCCCTCTCCTTCCATTTCTCCCTCAGTCTCTCCATCGTGCTCGGCAGCAGGTGACAGGCGGCCTCGCAGTGATTGGAGCGCCTTTCAAATCTGAAGGTCTCTTGGAGAGCAGCGACGCCACAGGCCCAGAGTAATGGCACGACCCGATTCACTTTCTTTACTGCTTCCTGACCCGTCCCCCGTCCCCCCTCAAAGTAACCACACGCCCCCATATAGGCTCTATGCACCTACAGTACACCATTTGGGAAATAACTTTTCATTAAGCGGGGCCAAAAATCAAAATAGATGCATAGCTATATTTTTTTGCCTTTCCCCCCTCTACGTTGCTTCTACTTGGATGCTGCAGCTGTTTCCCTGTAGACTGATACTTGCTTCATCCTGCAGATGGTACAGAACTTTACTGTTGACAACAACAAATCATGAAAACAAAACGTTCGTCGGGCTCAGGAAAGGCGGTGCTGATTTGTGAGGGGGGTTGTGTGGGGTGAGGCAGTGTTTTAGCCAATCACAGCGCAGCAGTCTCCATCAGATTCATAAAGAGCCAATAGAGTGGAGGTGAGGTGGAGTTAGATTCTGCTTTTAAACAAATCTGCAAATTTACAGACACAGTGTTTGTGCACATTAAAGTTTCCTCTATTACCTTTAAACACCGAGTAAACACTCATACTCGTTCATGAAACGATTCAGGCTTGTCCATGAAATGGTAGCACTTCCGCTATGTCTTGGGCATCAGAAGTGTTCGATCTATGCCTTCTTTCAGCTTCCTTATCCTGGTACAAATGAAGGCTCTGTTCTTCTCTGGTCAAATCCAATGGCAGGGTACAGTATGTGCTGTTGCTGTGCATGTCGGCTCACTGGAAACCTACCACACCACTGGGTCTCAAAAGTGTCCTTGAGCGAGTTCCAAATGGCCCTGTTCATAGCTATGAGGGTCCTTGAAATTAAAAAGTATGTGCATAGAGCATATTCTCCAATCCCTCCTGAGCCCTCCCAAAGTACTAATGACACCATAGTCATACAGTATGTAGATACCGACTGCCATATTGGCAGGGAGGTGCAAGTCGTGCATGTATTCCCCATATACTGTAAGCTTGTTGATTGAAGAGAGAGGTCTCTCCACATACCCTACTGAAATATTCATAACTCACTGAATTCCCGACAGATTTTCAAACGGTTGTTACAGATGTCAGGTGTTCTGTATACTCAGTGTTATGACAGAGATTGGTTCAATTAAAAATGTGGGTTTCCAATTCCATACCATAACACATACAGTAAAATTACACATAAATAGTCGCTGGAACAGCATTCCTTTTCGGGTTTATAATCAGGTCTCATCAGCAGAATATCTCACTGTTTTGTAGTCATCAGGTCGGAACACTCAACTTCTTCTCCCGTCAAAATGGAAGACTGCATCTTCCACTTAAGAGTCCTTGCTTTGCCAGACTGCGCCTTTCGCAATTTGAATTATTCCGGTTTGAAACCTTCAGAATGTTCCTGATGAATACAAAACAATGACTAGCACATGACATAACAACATCAATACACTTCAACCGGATCATAGTAAAGCAAGGTGATGCAAGGTTACACGTATGGTAACAGCAAAGTTTTTAAGGCAAATGCAATATATTATACGCTATATTATAATATAATATAATATACTATATTTTATTTTGACTTAAATGCCCATGCAAAGGTGCTTCCGTTGCACTGACTGTGTGACGTAAGCAATTTAGAGTCTCGAGAGACTTCTCCCAAAGTAAATAAAAGGTCAACGCAATACACCAAATACATCACACTCTTCCCGACATCAGAAAGAAAGTTTTGGATGGACTTTCTGAACTAACCCACAGAGTCAAGACATCTGAGTGATGTCAAATTCCAGTTATATCCCATATCAGACTTTGCTCGGAGCTTGTGTTGTGTGGGTATCTGCGTGTGTGTGTGTGCCTGTACTGTATATCGTATATAGCCCAGACAATTGGACTCGAGTCCTATTGACTCGACAAGTCAAGTCGCCAAGTCGCATTTTTGACTCGACTTGACTCGCTTGGGACGTAGGTAAAATACTTGAGACTCGGACTTGACTTGAGACAACCTGACTCGGCGACTCGTCCGAGTCATCGTCCGAGTCACCATTGCCGGGAGGCAACGGTGTGCAAATGAAACCAAATGAACCAGTCAGGGAGCTAACACGATCACCTATTTGCGGGGGTCCCGACCCACGGTCTGAACCACTGACGGGAGCGGAGCGGGGGTGAACGCCATTGCCATCTAGATCTAGTAGAAGACTTGCGACATTGAGGGGTCAGAAAACAGTGAACGGAGTTTGCAGTACTTCCCAGTTTCCACAACTCTCCAACTGTCTATTTCAGTAATTCTAATGAACGCCACGCTATAGGTTCACGCGTTTATTGATTGATAGATTGATTGAGTGATTGGAGACAGGCATGTAGAGCGAGCAAGCACAAAAGACTCTGATCAGGCCATACGCCACAGCAGCCACACTACACCACACACAGAAAAACAATGGCGACTGCGTCTGCTACTCCTGAGCGTTCTTCGACAACCTCGTCCTCCTCGTCTGCACAACAATCACCAAAGGTTGTCAAATTTGCTTTTAAAAACTTCCATTCTGATGGGAAACGGAGGATGGCCAAACAACAGAAAACAATATCACTCACCACTGTCACGAACGCTGATTTGGGCTCCTGTATGTCCGTATGTGACTGGCTGCATAAATAATCCATCATCCATCCATATAGAAACTAGAAAGGCAACAATCCATCTTCCAAAATTCTCACTTCTCATAACATGTATCCAGTTGTTGGAGTTAAAACCTCACTCCACGCAACCTCCACCTAAAATAGTTATTCATTCCTTCCCTTTCCACCGGTACGTTCTTCTCGCTAAATAGTTTTATTTAGTCCAGTTATTATTTTGCCAGCTCTGCTCTCCGGGTCCTTCCATCCCACCAAAACAAATGCACGTGTAGTCATAGACTCAGTGTTGCCAACTTCACGCATTTGACACTATATTTAGCTTTTTTTTCCAGACCCCCCTAGCGCCAAAATGATTGAAAAACTCAAGGTGATATTCACTACTAGTGCTTTTATAGTGAGCTGGGTTGAAAAACACTGCTCTAGCTCCTTGTAGTGCGTTTTGGAAGTGCCACTAGTGCATTTTGGATTTTGGCAGTTGGCAACTGAGTGTAGTACACGAGTAGGTAGCTAACCTAGTGCCTGATGAAAAATGAACACTATGTTAAATTAATGATCCGTGTGCGTGCAGGTATGCCTGCTCTACAAATTGCTACACAAGCACAATTGTACTGTAACTCTCATCTCTATTAATACATTTTTTCTTTCATTCATATAATTCAAGTTACACTGCAACAAAACTGATAACTGATAAAAACTGATATATTTTTTTTTACATTTGACCGTAGGAAGTTGTAACCTGTGACTTGACTTGAAAACCAGTGACTTGACTTGAAAACATTGTGACTCGACGCGACTCGAAACAACCATGCGACTTGACTCGACTTGACTCGCCCAACTGTGTGGACTCGACTCGACTTGACTCGCCCCCAACCTAAAAAAAACTTGACTTGCTTGAGACTTGGGACCAAATGACTTGTGCTTGCTTGAGACTCGGCTCGGAGGGACTTGTGCAATTGTCTGATATAGCCACTCCTCACTGCTTCACTTACCTCTCTCCCTCTACTCTATCACTCCATCTCTGCATTCATCAGGCCAGTAGAAAGGACAGGAGTCGAGCGGAGAGAGGGATGATGCAGGGAGAGGGTGGAAGGGCGGTGATGGATGAGTGGAGATGGGGACATTAAGAACACAGTGTGGTTCATTCTTTTACTGTCTGACACCAAACGGTTGTGACAGTGGCAGTATATAAATACACTTGTTTCTGACAAACACGGTTAAAGAACTTTTATTTTCTACTGACACATAAAAACATTTGCTGACAAATACACACATTACAAATGGCTGCGGTGTGAATATAGTGCTGCGGTAAGCAGCCCCCCATCACACCGCACTTCCTCGGTTTCCGTCAGTGGTGAAGTTTGCTTGTGCTGACACCGTGCAGCGACAACTTTGTACTGCATGTCAGCTGAGGTCGCGTGCACAAACATTTTCTAAACATACTTAAAATGAACTTAAAGCTACACTAAGGAAGTTTTGGTACAAGTATAGCTGAGATGCAGTACACAGCCTATGGCTGAATTCAACGTTCCATAAAAAAATAAGCAACCACCAACCCCCACCCACCACCACCCCACCACCATCAACAATATGCAATTTACCCTTTGACAGCATAATACTGTATCTATGGCAAAGCAATTTAAGACATCCCATGGCTGCATATTTCTAGGTAAAAAGGTACAGTCTCAATTAATTCCAGTCCAAGAAAATGTCATATTTGATTATATCAGCTCTTTTTAACAATAATATTGTGATACGCACCTGCCGATCAATCTTCCATTCACCGATGATTCATTAGGCTAGATACCGGTGGCTGGTGCTGCAAATGTAAAGTCATTTTGTATTTGTAAAGCTATACTGCAGGTTCATTCATTCACTTGTTCATTCACTCATTCATTCACTTTTTCATTTGTCAATTCATTCGATAATTCATTCACTCACCCACTCACTCACAGACTCATTCATGTATTCATGTTTCTGATAACATCTGAAGCAGGAATTATACAGTGCAGAAAGCCTCAACACTGCGTTGTTTGATATTGATATATTTGTTTCGACTTTGTGACCTCGTAAGTCTGCAATTCTTCTTACCAACAGTATAATTGGAAAGTGTTGTGCTTTGTTGTACAGAAAAGTAAAACTTTGCCAAAAGTTATTCTGCAATGTGATTAAGCTAATACATGCTGACAATGTACAAGTTTGAATAATGACATCCATATAACTAACAGCCTAACAATAACATTACCCTCTTCCTTTTTATTTGGAGGACTACGTCAACATGTTAGAGTGGGCAGACCAATAATAAAATGGCAAAATAAAATGCACTGGACCTTGTCAGTGGAATTGCGTTGCTAGGGAACCAATTTATTTCCTGTTGTAGTTTTTATGATTATTATCGGCGGTTGTCAGGAAATAAACTTGGACCCATTCAAAATGTTTATGGTCTCAAGTATGAAAAGGGCTTTAAAGACCCTATGAGTATGAAATGCAAAACAACTGGGTAATCTGGCTATCTATCTTCATGTTCTAGTACCTCCCCTTACCCACATTTATCTACTTTATTGATATGGCCCTGGATGGTGGCTTGTGTGTGTGTGTGTGTGTGTGTGTGTGTGTGTGTGTGTGTGTGTGTGTGTGTGTGTGTGTGTGTGTGTGTGTGTGTGTGTGTGTGTGTGTGTGTGTGTGTGTGTGTGTGTTGGGGGGGGGGGGGGGGGGGGCGTACTAGAGTGGTGATATTGCAATATAATATTGCAGCCAACAGGTTTTTCAATTTCTCTGACTGGCATAGAACATTAGTTTTATGACAATCAGATAAATTGAAATGTCTGTGTTGGTCCCCAACATGGCACTCGTAAGACTACAATTGATTGTGAGATGCCCAGAATAAGGGTTCATGTGATTAGGACAAATCACCATGAAATCACCTAGTCCTTGCAGAGATTTCTTTCATTTTCATGTGTAAATGTCTGCATAGGATTGCATTGTTACGTGTGGGACAGATTTTTGATCCTATTTGGTTTCTTTGGGCTTTGTTGACTGTAGTCAATTAAATACACTATCTAATTTTGTTCTTACAGTGTATACTCAACACATTTAAGAAACTAAAGAATAATGTCTCCTCCTTATTCCTCCTGTGGGACAGATTTTGATCCTATTTGGTTTCTTTGGGCTTTGTTTACTGTAGTCAATTTCATATAATATCTAATTATGTTCTTAAAATATAACAAAACCAAATAATGTCCCCTTATTTCTCCTGTGTATATTGTGAATTTAACAATGTAGTTTAACTCAACTGTAGATGACAAATAATGTAAATAGTGTCAAAGGAAGCTACTAACTGCTGCACTACAATTGAGCTCCCCAAAGCATCAGTGCTTTTGCTTGTTACATACAGTAGGTAAAATATAAAAATAACATGGTTTGTTTGTTTTTTAGTTCTTGCATATTGTTTTGCTTTCACAACTACACTTTTTTGGGTTGAAATAATGATTGTTTTCAATGTGACCCCTCTATCTCATTAGTTATTGCTATAGGCCACTAGTTTTCAACCATTTTTGTGATTTTTGTTAGACCCAAGACCTAAAACTAAAGATTTATTTATTCACAGTTCCATGCTGGATTTCACAAACGAAGCAGGCAAAATAGATCAAGATGACCATTGTTCTTCTCTAATTGTGTAGACTTCATAATTCAAGAGGGATATTTTAACTCTAAGAGTATAAACACAAAACACTTTGAAAGAGTAAAAATGAAACTCTTTGAAAACATGAATCCAAATAGACCCTTGCTGGTCCACCTTTTTCATCCCAGGGACCACCATTTATTCAGGATTTGAGCCACGGACCACCATTTGAGGATATTTTAGCCCCACAGACCGCAAAACTAAAGATTTATTTTGCTTGTGTCCACAATTCCAGGCTGGATTTGGGAAACAAAACAAGCAAAACATATACATTCCAAATTGGTTAATTCAGATGGATATTTTAACTCTTGAGAGTGTGAAAATGAAACCAAATGGACCCGCAAGGGTCCATTTGGTTTCATTTTTACGTTCTCAAGAGTTACATCTGGTTAACCAACTTAGCTGGGGACCACCTGGAACCCTCTCAGGGACCACTGGTGGTCCCCGGACCACCTGTTGAAAACCCCTGAAATAGACCCTTGCTGGTCCATTTGGTTTCATTTTTACGTTTTCAAAGAGGTTAACCAACTAACTCCAGCATTTAGCTGGCGACCACCTAGAACCCTCTCAAGGGTCACTGGTGGTTCCCGGACCACTGGTTGAAAATCACTGCTATATCATCATCATTATTATTCATTTTAAAACTTAAGAATTCAA
The DNA here is from genome assembly GCA_039105355.1 of Benthosema pterotum. Taxonomy (NCBI): domain Eukaryota; kingdom Metazoa; phylum Chordata; class Actinopteri; order Myctophiformes; family Myctophidae; genus Benthosema; species Benthosema pterotum. The sequence continues at coordinate 15,119,640 of CM076977.1, forward strand.
TCGGCCTCAGATTTCAAAGGATATCATGCTCTATGAAGTGACATTTTAGAACCCTGATGATGCACACTGTTCTATTTCAGAATTCCATACTGTTCTCATATCACAGAATTTCCTTCTGTTCTATATATTTCCCCACCAAACTGTATTGATTCAGACAGATTGATTCAGTAATGCTGTTCTCTCCTCTCTCTTCCCCGTAGAACCCTAAAGCTGTTGTTCTGAGGGCGGGGGGACCACGGAGTTTGGACCACAACACCAAGGACAGCTGGTTTAAATCCTGAGGAACTAAAGCCCCTCCTCCCTGCCCCTCCCTTGTTTACTCACCACCCATTGCTTCTGTGGATATAACCAGGAGCTACAGTACAGTTACCTGGACCTATATGCGGTGGTGCAAGGCGGGGAGGTGGCCTCGTTTACTGTGTTAATCGTCATCATCTGGTTCTGTCCATGGAATAGGATATAACTGTGTAATCCCAGGCCCATGTCAGGCTGGCCTTTCATTGTCGAGTTGCAACCCATTTTGCCATTTTGCTCACTTCGAACAGTTTGACAGAACTGAACAAAGCTACACAGAAATATATATGCTCCCCCCCTTTAAAATGTCTGGAATTAAAGCTTGGAATCAATACCCTGACAAAAAAGAAAAGATACAGAGGTACCTGGATGTGTCACAGAATCAATCTGGATTTGAAATATGGAAGGAGAGAAAAAAAAATCCACCATCTGGAGAAGCGCTGACATAAAAATGATTAAAAATGATTGGTGATAAAATGAAAAGAGATGGACAGCTAATCAAATTGATGGATAGTAAGGATTGGACGGATTGACGGTAAAAATTCAGCTTGGATATACGGACCATAAAAAAGTAATAATAAAAATCAGTCCCCAAAGCATTTGGTATAGGGTCTAGTCTTGGATATATGCCACACACAAACAATAAAGGCACCCGAGTGTTCCTGGATCGGTAAATACTAATACATTTACAGCTATTGGTTCTCTGCTCTACTGGACCAATACAAATGCTGAAATGAGCCGAACTCCACTGACCTCCTTTGAACTAAGCTGAACTCATCCTGGACTGAAAACAAAATGGAACATAACCAGACGTTGAATTCTCATCATGTTTGTTTGTTTGTTTTGTTTTTTGTTTTGTTTTTTATCCCTCTTTTTTTTTTTTTTTTTTTTTTTATCAAACCATACCTCCCCAACTTGGCTTGACCTGGTTTGAATTGGATAGTAGTGAACATGACTGGAACATTTGTGGAGCCTGGGATGTATTCTTTTGAAACTGGACCCAGAACTGGCTTAGAAATGGATTGCTCTGATGTGGACTAAAGTGAAAAAAAAAAATGGTGACAATGTCTGTGAGATCTACCATCGTCCACTACTCTGGAATGGATCGGATTGGATCTAGCTGGTTGGATCGAACTACTTTCTAGATCACTACCGGTTTCTCCAGGCACAGTTGAACAGGTGAGTAATGACTTGACTGTGTTATCCTATTAACCTTTAATTAAAGCCATTAAGACCTCAGGACAGGGTTTGTTGCACCTTTCCAGACAGTTCTGTGACCCCCAGACCAAGGCGTATTAATGAATACAACTTACCCTGTCATGTTGAGACCCCCTTCCAAATAACTAGCCCCCCACCCATGCATCCACTTTGGGTCTTGACCCATCGAGTAGGCTCACCCTCCAGTCTGCCCTCCTGCTGTGAATGCCCTCTGTCCTAATGAGACCTTTGGTCTAATGAGTGCAGGCTAATTGCTGTTAGCCAGTTGATTAGACAGCCACCCTTCAATGACAATATCACAGAGGGAGGCTCTCTCTCACTCTCTCCGTCTGTTTCTCTTTCTCACTAAAGGGCTTTTCACACAGGGATCAATAAAACACGCCTTTAGTTCATTTTCAACAAGGCCTGCATTTTGTGCTGAGAAGACGTAGTGCGATAAAGCAAGCGTGTGACGTGGGTCACACGGTGCACTGTCGCGCAGAGTCCTGTGTTGTTTGTTGCCTGCGTGCTCGATCGCTGCACACGCCCGCGTCTGATTTTAGACCTCGATTCGGGAGAGCTTTTTTATTTTTGCGCTGAGCGATTGTGTTGAGGGGCACGGTGGAATATCTCCGCAATAATGTGTGCATTTATCACTCCCCATCCGAAATGCCATTAAGTGTGTCATTCTGCCTGTCTCTGCTGTCTACCTTTACCAATTCTGATTATTATTCATATAATTATGGCTAACGGGGGTCACGTACGCACGCAAGTTAATGTGGTTAAATTTCAACGGGTGGAGCTCAAAATGGGTCATAGACTGTTTCTGGAGTAGGTCCCCGTCTGACAGGAGTGGCATATGGGTCCGCTGCATGGGAATACAACAGGCCACAACATTTTAAGAAGCTCTGCTCTAAATCTGACAGACACATTCATGAAACAGCAGGTGTGTGCCAACCGAGATACAAGCCAAGTCTATAAAATTCACCTATAAAATTCAAACTAGCTTTTGTAGACACAAAGCTGTCACTCAAAAGAATGTGGGATATTCTTTCCTTGTTTGTTAAAGACGGCAGTAGCACATTTGTTGTTATATTACAATTCAATACAATTCACAGTAACTTTATTGGCATGAGAAAACAAACATTGCCAAATTACTGATGTTGTGACTCATGTCATAAAAGTGCCCTTCAGTGTGTGTGTGTGTGTGTGTGTGTGTGTGTGTGTGTGTGTGTGTGTGTGTGTGTGTGTGTGTGTGTGTGTGTGTGTGTGTGTGTGTGTGTCTGTGCGTGTGTCTGCGTGTGTTGCGCATGTAAGACAGGTCAGTAGATTACATGCAGAGGCACATAACACACAGAGATGAGGATGTTTTTCTGCTGTTGGCAATCACTTTCATATTGTTTACAGATGGCACACACACATGCACAAGTGTGCACATTACAAGCATTTCTAAAGGGATGGATCCAACAACAGCTAAGGGCTTATTATGTTCACAAAACATAATCACACTCAATGCTTTTTGTTAAAGGAATATACATTCATATAATATGTAAGACCCCATTTTGGATCCATCGTGTCCTCTATTATATATTCATGAATTCCTATAACTATAATGAGCGGTTACAGGTTTAGCTAGGCTATAATGCGCTTTATACATATCCTTTGTGACTTTAGTGCAGCTTCCAGCTGGCGCAGAAAAATAAGTGATTAAATGAGTTTGTTTTTCTTAATTGGATGAATTCTTATAAGCCCGAGTTATGGCTGACTGCTATAGGATGGTTGCAGGTGTATTTACAGCTTGTAGACTGATGGAGCGTGATGATGCTTGTATCTAAACATAACAGCAATTCACATCAGGTAGCATCTATACACCTGCTGCCTATTTTGTGAGTTATGCACCGCACATGATGCACACGCATGATCGCTCACTCACGCATGGCCACACAATGGAGATGAATCCTGTACACAGCTCTAAAGTATGATCATAAGCTATTATTGCAGTATTATAGATGAGAAAAACAATGTACAGTATTTGTTAAAATATTGTTTTTATGTGGACACATCCAGTACTTCTTTAATTCACACCCCAGAAGGATTTCATACCTTTATTTGCAGTTGATTTACTTCCAAAAAAAAGTAGTTGTTATTTTGTGGGAAAAAAAAAAAAAAACTTTAATGCCTGTTGTCCTACCCCACCATAAGCTTTTAATGGCGCTATGGGATGTTGTTTCAATTCACCTATTTCCATCACTCCAAAATGTTTTTTTTTTTGCTATACATTATACTCTCTATACACTATGTCAATTGTGTGTTGACACTCACAGTTTCACTTGGGTTGAGCAGCGGTTCAGCAAAAGGTGGGGTGTGGCACACAGTTTATGACTGAACCAAAAGTATAAGTGTTTTGCTATTGATATTGTGGTGAGAGAATATATTGCAAAAAATGCATTTTGGAGTGATTGAAATATCCCATACCCCCATTCTAAACTTATGTAGGGGAAACAGAGATTTTACACAGAATAACAACTGGACCAATTTTGTGAAAACAAATAAACTGAGAATACTGGTAAGAAAGCGTTCTGGGATGGAATTCTCCTTTAAGTATGCATGGTATGGGGCAGCAGTGGTTCAGGGGTGGAGTCACTGGATGGTAACCACAAGGTTGCTGGTTCAATCCCGGCCTCCCGCAGAGCTAGTGTAGAAGTCTCCCTGAGCAAGACACTGAACCCCTAATTGCTCCTGATGTGCTAGCAGGTACCTTGCATGGTTTCCGCTGCCATCCGTGTATGGATGTGTGTGTGTGAATGGGTGAAGCACAAGCTATGTAATGCACCTTGGATAAAGGCACTATATAAATGCACCATTTACCATGGTTTGCTGAACTGAAGCTACAGCTACACTCATAGCTGTATGATAAAGGGGAGGGGGATGATACTGTGATTTCACCATATGAAATATCTTTTTCTTTGGCACTTTTGATTCTCAAGGTTTCAGCCCCAAATGAAGACATCATTGCACATAACAAGGGGTTTAATGATGTATTGTCACAGTCTTAAACACACACTAACAAGGAAATGTGAACAAAGCGAACGACCGCCTGGTATCTGTAACCCAGCATGAAAATATACAGTATTGCCTGCATGCGTGTGTGCATGTGTTTTGTGTGAGTGTACACAATGGGTGCATTAGAGGTCGGCAAAGCCCGCCGGGACCCCACGCTGTGAGTTGTTTACTGTGAGTTCTTTCATTGACAGTAGACAAAAGGATAGAAGTTCACTGAGTCTGTATGTGGAAACTCATCTTGCCTCTGGAGCCTGATGATTTTGAGCGTCGAATGCACTGCAGACAAATAAATAGTGTATGAGGCCCATGCAATATGTCTACACTATTTGTTGTTTTTGGGGGATAGATATTGCATTTCACTTTTCACATCAAAGAAACGCAGAAGACAAAACTCATTTACTTTCTGCTGGATGACATAACTTGGATGTGTCACGCATGGATTCTGCAACACCGAACCTTTTTTACTGGACAAATTTCAGGCCTGCCGATTATACCGGTGCATGCAACGGGAGGAGATGCCAATCAGAGCGCTTTGTTTGGCCCAGTGGATGATGGGAAATCCCCATTTGTAAAAATCAGTCATTGATACACTCATATCAATCTTTTAATTGACCAACAAAGGTCAAATATTGATATGTGATTAATTGAGATTTATTCATTACAATGCTTCAAATTAATTACATTTTAATCAAAGCCCACCCATTGTTATTTATCTCATAAATGGCTCATCTTCTTTTGCTCAATAGGGAAAACTCCTGATGCAAGTTGACAATGATAAATGTGCCCATTTGTTGCCAACAGCCCTAAGGATTGTATGAGGGAATGTATATGGCATTAAGGCATCTAAGTCCAAATAGCCAGTGGTTCTCTTAATAAAACCACAACAAGTGTAACTCTTGGTAGAAATATGTGCCACATGTTCTCTGAGAGGCATTATTATGGATCCCAGCACTGCAGCGCCAGGCAGACCCTGACCCCACCACAGCGGTGTTCATGCATGTGTGAGGAAGTGCACGTCACAGAGAGATTACATTGATTTGGTGTGGGGCTCGCCTATAGGGCTCAGGCTGATGAATTGCAGACCTTTTCGTGTTGGTCCCGTGCTTGCTTGAACCAGGGCCAGGCGTGTGTGTGTGTGTGTGTGTGTGTGTGTGTGTGTGTGTGTGTGTGTGTGTGTGTGTGTGTGTGTGTGTGTGTGTGTGTGTGTGTGTGTGTGTGTGTGTGTGTGTGTGTGTGCTCATGCATGCTTGCATGCACGTGAGCTCTAATGCAGTGTGTGATGTAACACTAGTGTCCTACAATAGAATGACAAGGTGAACAGTGCCTGTAGGAAGGAATAGAAAGACAGAGAGAGAGAGAGATTGAAAGGGAAACCACAGAGACGGAGAAAAGGTGCAATAACCACACGAGGAGGAGAGGACCACTCTGCCTGTTCCGCACATTAATTCAGCCCAACCTTTTAAGTGCCGTTTCGCATGCAAAAAGTGCATCAAATATGCGATCCCATTCACTGGTTGCGCATACTTTGATAGCCGGCCGCCCTAGCAAATTAGACATTAAATTGATGCAGATTGTCGGCACCAATTGCTTGAAAGGTGCTAGGGCAAATTGCCCTATGCACCCTTGAGGCAATTCAAGTACATACTACATCTGTCAGTGCACTGTGTCTACCTTATGGCGGAGAGGTTTTGTTCTGGTGCTTGGAAAAAACACAAACATGCAAGCAGTCCCGTGCCGTGGGGAAGTGGAAATGTTTTGTTCCTCTGCTGTCAGAAGATTCTGAGAACATTTACCCCCAAGAGAATAAACATAAGAAACATATATGGAAATGCTTTGAACACAAACTGTATTTGTGTTTTTTTTTCCCAACAGTGTGTGTGTGTGTGTGTGTGTGTGTGTGTGTGTGTGTGTGTGTGTGTGTGTGTGTGTGTGTGTGTGTGTGTGTGTGTGTGTGATTGTGCATGTGTGTATATGGGAGAGAGAGATTGCATTGCATGTGCCTATTTTATCATTGTACACAGTGCCTCTTAGCTGTGCTTCAATTGTTTGCACAGGACTGTACTATGAGAGAGAGAGAGAGAGAGAGAGAGAGAGAGAGAGAGAGAGAGAGAGAGAGAGAGAGAGAGAGAGAGAGAGAGAGAGAGACAGAGAGACAGAGAGAGAGAGAGCACATGCAGCATGGCCGTTGCAGCTGCACACTGCTGCAGCTGAATGAGCAGTTATCGCCCAAAGCCTATAGCCATTTTCTTCCACTCAGCATTAAGTGCCCATACGGTCTGAAATCTTGATCCACTTAACCTTTGCCTGAACTTGACTCTGCAGAGCTGTCAGAGGATGCCGTATGTTGTGCAGATGCAACGTGATACATGTGTCACACAGGCCCGGATGTAACATTTCCCAATTGGGGCGGGCTGGCGAAAATGAAAATGGTATATACCATACCATTTTCTGTTACAGGACTTTTAGGCAAGTAAGCATCAATAATAACATCAGTTCATTGACACACTTCGGCTCAGAATGACCATAGACCATTTATTGCAAAGCTTTTGCATGTTAGCATGGCGGTGTGGCTCTGCTCGTGTGATATCAAATCTATGTAACGAGACATAGGTCTGATATCACCTTTGATATCTCAGATTTCTGTGTCTCGGCACCGAGACGCAGCTCTGATTATCAACAACCCCCCGAGCAGAGCCTAGCATAAACACATTACAACATAGACACAATCATTCCAAATACACAACGAACATATTACAGACCATAGAACACATAATGATCACAGATACCCATAACAGAACTAGGCACCACAATATGTTACAATCCACAAATATGATCATCTCATAATCGGCCACTCAGAACTAGTGCCACAGAGAGGAGGCCGGGGAGGTGGAGGAGATTTGAACGCTTACATTTGAACAGGCACATGGAGTCGACCAGAAGGAAGGCTGAGAACAGAATGACTGCTTATAAAGAACACCTGATGAATGTGGGCGTGAGTGACGTGCTGTCAGCCAATGAGAGTGAGGGGAGTAGACATTGCTGATTTAAAGAAACAGAATGAATACTGACTGAGAATGAGGAGTATAATACAATAACCATTCTGCCCTCCGTGCCTCCATGAACTATCGCTTACGCTGGATTTGTTGTTGAAGTTGCAACAGGCAGCGTGCATAAAGCTAAAGGTCTGACTCAGAGAGTTTCTGCTGGTGTTGATTTAGTGGTGCCACAATTGTAGTTAGTTAGTAGCAGTAGTAGTGTTTGAAATCATTTTAAATATACACACTTTAATTTGAAATATCTGTGAAATGTGGGTTGTTTTGCATGCCATCATGTTACAGTAGGTGGGGCAGTCAGGGCATTTAGGGGGGGCATTGCCCCCCCATACCAGAAGAGTATAGCTGAGACAGAGAGATGGAAGCTTGTAGTACCAAAAATGTAACTTCTCATTATAATATTGTTATCAGTCCTTGACACAACAATAACAGAACAATTCTAGTGTGCACTGGGTTGCCCATGACCTACCTCAATGTTGACAGGTGAAACATGCAGGCCATTACAGGATCAACTCTGATTAAATGCTAAATGTCTTTGGGACTAAATAATCCATCATAGCCCACTGGCTGTGCGATAATCTATATGTTGGGCACATTGTAGAATATGGCAAACATCTTGTCCTCACCTAGGGGAGACAGACTATTGCCTCTCGCAAATGTTTCCAAACGATTTCGTCATACAGTCTGGAGCAAGCTGTATCATGAAGAAAAAATAAGAAGTGGAGCCTCCAACCCACGTCGGTTTTGTCTTTACAATTGTGCACATTGATCCTCTGCTAAGCTTGCTGCTTAGCAGATATGGAAATTTTTAAAAAATGAAAAAAGCATAAAAATGAAAAAAGTATTATACAGTATATTTAAAAATATGCGTGTACCGAAACAGCTTACTTGGATTCAGAGAGTTGGACTTCCAGACAATCTGTAGCATTTGGAGATTATGGAGAATAGCCTCTCCTTGTTTAACAGGTGAATTTTCACTGTAACCATCAGGGCATATTTATTTATTTGTTTTACCCTCTTGTAAAACATTATAAATCGTTCTTCCCTTTGGCAATGATTTTTAAATGCTCTGTATGTTTTTTTAATTAGTTCTACTTGTTTTGTTTATTGCAACTTTAGTTCTACCTTGCTACCTTTGAGTCTGCCTTTGCAATTGTTTGTTTGTATGTTACAGTATATTCTACCCTGTTTCTCTGATACTCGGATTCTCTGAAGTTTCTCAAAATTAATTGCACCGAGTGGGATTAATGAAATAGTTTGAAGTGGCATTGAGTGGATGAATGGTAAGACTGAAGGATTTGAAGGAGAGAGAGGTAGAGACGCTGGGATGGTAGAAAGGATTAAAAGTTTATAATACATTATAGTAAAAAAGCGTGAGATAAGGGCTTAGCAAAGAAAGGTGTACAAGACGGGAAAGGGTCCGCAGTAGAGGGTGACGAGAAGAGAACAGGTGAAGTGTAAAAGTATTGTGATAGAGGACAACGGTAAAAGGAAGAATTCTGGGTAGGGAGTTGGTGAAATGGAAGCACACAGCCAGTTGTGGATTTAAACAGGTTTTATTTTCTAGCTGTGAACAAGGCTCATTGGTGTTATATTGGTAGCTTGGCAGCTTTACCTTGAACCCACAGATGCAGTATATTAGGAGAGATCTGATTATGGAGAGATTCCAGCGTGATAAAACCAGACATGCATGACTTCCAGGGTGAGAGACAGAAATCGATATGGGTGCGCTTTTGGTTTAATTTTGCTTTCAAGGCTTTGTAATAAAACTTTTGGGGAAAGTGAGACACTGTAATATTGTGTAAAATGTCAGCCAGAATAAAAATGTGTATGTTATAGAGGTCTATTCTTTAGGTCTGATTTTATTGCATTGGGGCTATTTATTATTATTTTTTTTATGAACCAAGCAGTCAATGAAGTGGACTTTGTCCCTTCTTGTTTCTGTCAGTGTTTTTCTTCTCCCTTTTCTTCCACCAAAAATGCCTGTTCTGGCTGAACCCTGCAGTCGACTTTCACAAAACTTGGTAATCTGGCAGAGGGCGATGCCAAACGTCTCTAGCACTCAAATGAAAATGCAAACTTTGAATGCTCATGAACCATTTGACCAAGTGTCATTGCTGACCACCATAGGCTGAAACATATTTTTTATCTCTCTGTTGTTAATAATTTTCTGGAGCTTTTAAATAGTGTGCGGATATATTCTCTCTCCTCCCTAAATGCTAAATGGGTTACAGTTTCACTGTTCAAGCTTTAACATGCTGGGATGGGTCGTGATTCTAGTTCATGCTTAGCTTATGTTTTTGTTCAATTAACTTGGAGTTCATTGCTTGACTGTATGTTGTCAGACCTTTCTGAACCGATCGGTGCTGTTGGGTGTATGACTAGTGATTGTCTGTATTGCATGGCAAGCAACAGTGTAACACCCTCTGCTTCTAGGTCAACTGTGCCACTTTAGCAAATGCAGACTGCTAAAGACAGACAGACAGACAGACAGACAGACAGACAGACAGACAGACAGACAGACAGACAGACAGACAGACAGACAGACAGACAGACAGACAGACAGACAGACAGGATGGGCATTGCTGTTCCTTGAAATGTCTGCAATTTTCTGTTCAATTTGAATGGATGTTGAAAAGAGGATCTCATCCGTCTTTTTAAACAAATCTCACCATTTAAGATTTGACTTAATGAGATTATTTTGTGAGGAGGAAAAAAGACGGTAAAACATTTACTGAATCTGACAGTTACTATTTATGCCTGGATTATTTTGTTGAATAACATTCAGTATAGCTATAATCCTTTCTTCTAGCCCTTCTATGTTGTTTAAAAAATAAATAAAAATACCTTTAAAACAAAATACTAAAAACACAGACTTCTCAATATCATAAACTAAACGCGGCCCAGGTCATATTTGTGTATCTATTCTTTTCCCCAAACAGGAATGCTTTGCACTGTGTGTCAGATAATCATTCTAACATGCCCCTACAGTACTAATGAGACAAGCAGCAATTTGTCCAGCTTTAACAGTGAGAACGGTGGGCAGGTGCATTAGTCCCTCTCCATTATACCTCCATGAATCTATAAACACTTAGGCGGAATGCATCTAATGGTTTGTGTTCAACAAGGGGACCGTCATGATACTTCATCTACCGATGAATGACTTTCCCATCATGGTGTCTATACTACTGACCAGCTTATATGTTATTCCAATTTGCAAGCAACTAGAACGATTTCAAATCGTTCATCAACAGATTGATGTTTGAATGTAAGAACCATCATGTCCAAAAAGTCGATTCAATTGGATTCCCGTTCAACTTAATCACAGATGAAGCACAGCTAAACCACTATGCATCATAGAGTGGCACCCATAGGGGTCTATCCTCCACAGACAACTTCTTTTGTCTGTCTCTCTCTACACCAAACCCCTTTGTCAAAATAGCCAATCTACAACCTTGTAGGTCTGTGCTACTTTAACCAAATGTTTGTCTGACCAACTTCCACAGCTTTAATCCTTTAAGACAGGGGTGCCCACACTTTTTTGACTTGTGAGCGTCTTTCAAAATGATCAAGTCAACAAGATCTACTACTGTACTACTACTATAATGGCCTAATACAGACAGGAACTGTCATTGCACACAACAATGTGGTATGTGAAATACAGTATGAACTCCTATTCTCCCATTTTGAATTATACCCAGTTGGAAATGCTTTTAACTCTCTCCAGGGGTCTTTGAGAACTGCAATTTTACATATAAAAAAGATGTATTATTCTTCTCTGTCTCCCTTCACCCCTACTCAAACTCACACTCGGTCCATTAGAGCAGTGGTCTTCAACCAGGATTCCAGGTGGTCCCCAGCTAAACTAAAAACAATAAATCCAAATGGACATTTGGTTTCATTTAACACTCGCAAGAGTAAATTATATTTAAACATCTGAATTACTTAATTTCCAAAAATGTACACATTTATAATAGAAAATGTAGAAGAATTGTTATTTTGACAAACTTTTGGCCAATTATCTCTCCTAAATTGTGGACACAAATTGAAAATCCTTAGTTTTGGGTCTAAAAGACTAAACTCAATATCACGTGGTGGACCCTGTCTTAAATGCAGAATAAATAGTTGGCCCTTATATGAAAAAGGTTGAAAACCACAGCATTAGAGGGATTAGAGACACACTATTGAGAAATGATGGGCATGTGGTCTAGCTGCATGGCCTTTGTGATCCACTGGTAGTGGTAGATCACGATTTACACATCTGCTTTAAGACAGCACACACCGAATTCGAGGAACACGGGTGGGATTTTAACTGTCCTTGGGGCCCAACACAGAGCTACGTGCACTAAGCATTTACATTCTTTAATACATTTTTTGATCCAATCGTATCGGTAGCCGGTTTGTCGCATTTCATGCGGGACAAAATGGACACAGCCATTTAGATTATTATTATTATTTTGCATCCATACTCATTATATGCTATGCATTCGGATGTCATTTTCTCAGATTATTACCCTTCAATGTCCGCTTTTCTGGCAGACCAGGCATTTTCACTGGCGGAGAGCAGGCATTGTGTGATCCCCATAGTCCCCAACAGACCCCACTATGGTGTTTTTACACAAGATGGGAAAATGTCATGTTACCCTCTCAACCCTTATTTAGTTTCCTACTTGTCTCGCAAGAGGGGGTGCCGTGATTTTTTGTATTTTTCCAATTTTGTACATGTTTAAGCAGTGACAGTATATAAACAGACCCCTTGGTCTGGGTTTTAATGTGCAATGATGTATTCCCTTCGTATTTAGGGTTTCTTCCTGGGGGCTGAACCTTGTGTCAATGAAAAAAACTTCAATATAGTGACATCATATGTGAGTCCTTTGGGTAGGAAAGAAAAACAACAAACCTAGGTTCGGTTTGGGCTTTGAGAGAAACGCCTTTCATCCAATCAGGATGAGAGGGCCTTTCTCCAATATGTGCCTGTGCCTGTTGCACTTCCCCCCACTGCCGAGTGTGTGCATGTGCACATCTTGATACCAGGTGGGCCGAAGGGTTTTCCAAATCACTGAATGCTCCATTTTTGCCATTTCATGGGTCAATTACATATTCTCAGTGAGTGACCCTTTGTTGTCACATGAGGTTATTGGGAGTTACTGTGAGCCATTTGGTGCAAAGAACCAGTGTTTTAATTCGATTTTGTCAGATTCGTAAGCCAACAATTTAAAACTATTCCTGCACTTTATAAAAATGAAATGTTAATTTCTTTCTTTCTTTCTTTCTTTCTTTCTTTCTTTCTTTCTTTCTTTCTTTCTTTCTTTCTTTCTTTCTTTCTTTCTTTCTTTCTTTCTTTCTTTCTTTCTTTCTTTCTTTCTTTGCCTCCGTTTCTATCTCTTTGCACAGGTCCACTGGTGAACAGGTCAAATACACATTCATGGGACGACCACAAAGGCAAGACTTCAGACACCCTGACGTGAGGAGAGAAGAGAGGGGCATACGAGACAGAAACAAGTCCTCATCTCACAAACACCACCACACGTACCCTTCTGCATCACTATAATCACCCTCATCACTAAAAATGTCATGTGACAGGGAAAGTCCATTCAACATTATTGTCATTAATCATTGGCGCCATGACTGCATTCATTTGGCACACAAGGAAAAAGTAACCCCCCACCCCCCCCCCCAAAAAAACAAAAGAAAATACCGCCCCGAGTGTTATATGAAAAGCAATTAAAATCTGACAGCTGAAGATATAACTGAAATCATTATCGACACCATCAGTGTTAGCATCCTCGTGCCATTATGTGTTCGTTGTTTTTCAAACTCCGCCTTATTGCCATCACCACACAGTCATTAGGTATGCCATTTGTCATGCTCATGGATTATTTCCTGCATGTGTCGGAAGCAATCGTGATCACAGCTCGCATGAATGATCTGGTTTGAGAGATAATCCTGTTTTCATGCAAGTACACCCAGAATTGAACTACAACATACTCCAGCAGAATATGTGAAAGTCTGAGCCAGAAGGGATGAAATGTGAAAACCTCATCTGGGATGCTATAATGCTATGCAAGTCAAACTGTAACTTGGGGATATTTTATTATTAAGGGATCAAGCAGTCCACGAAGTGGACATTGATCCCTTCTTGATTCTGTCTCTTTTTTTCTCCTTCCACCAGAAATAGCTGTTCTGGCTGAACCGTGCAGTCGGTTTTCGCGAAAATTGGTAATCTGGTAGAGGGTGATGCCAAACGGTGATGATGCGAAGCCTGTGACCACTGGTCAAATGGTGGCGCTATAGCACTCAACTGAAATTGCAAACTTTAAACACTCATAACTCATGAACTGCTCGTCTCTCAGAAATGTAACTTATATTCACTTATGCGTCTGCTTATGTCAAACAACTTTTGTATTCTGACTTTTCACCTCTGACCTTTAGATGAACCGCCATCTTGAATTATATGTAAAACAGTTAAAATGTCTCTTCTCCTACAATCTTTGATCAAAATGCATAACAATGACCTACACATGAACTTTGGAGCCATACAAACATGGAATGGGTGTGAATCATGTTTTTAGTGGAAAAAATGATGTTTTTACGAGCCAATGAAAATTGCTCATTTGTGAAAATTCGTCTATTGCCCCTAATCTACACATGCAAAGTAATCTGTTTATGAGATTTTACAGTTTGGTAGAGGGGGATGCCAAATAGCACTAAAACCAGTCTTGCTCCAATCGCTCAAATGGGGGCGCTATAGCAATTCTTTGAAACTGAAACATTTGAACAAGCATAAGTCAGGCTTCGTTTGGCTTAAAATCATGGGACTTGTTTCTACACGTTCCTTGATTCATGTGGAACACATCTGTAATTTCGACTGGTAAGCTCCACCCCCAGAGTGTCTGCCATTTTAAGCAGTTTGAAAAATGCTCATGTCTGATTTTATGCCTGGATTTTTGATCAATTTGCATGACACCTGCTACATGAGAACTTTGGCCCCATCCGGACGAAACTTCAGAAGCAAATTTGTTTTCATCAAAAAATGACGTTTTTATAAGCCAATGAAAGTTGCTCGTTTGTGAAGAGTCTTCTTCTGCTTGTTTCTCTCTGGCAACACTGGAGCAAGTACATTGTGCCAGATTGTGTGAGAGGAATAAGCATGTGGAACTTGTTTCCATTTGTCACTTTGACCACTAAGCTCCACCCTCGGACTGCTGAATTGTGCATATTGTTCATATTGCTTACTGCTTGGTGGCGTGTTGTTGGGTTGTTTCATTGATGACAACAACTAAGCAAATCATTGTGCCTGGATAGCTCAGTCGGTAGGGTGCCTGACTTCGGAACACAAGATTGAGGGTTCAAGTCCCACTGCTGACAATACAAAGTCTGAGTCTCCAAAAACCCTGCTGTGTTTCCACAATCACATGATGTATTTCTTCCATGTTTCTATGGCTTATTTGTGCATATTTAAGGAGCGGTAGTGGCTCAGAGGTAGAGTAACCGGATGGTAACCACAAGGTTGCCGGTTCGATCCCGGGCTCCTGCAGAGTTAGTGTCGATGTGTCCCTGTCCCACTGCCATCAGTGTATGAATGTGTGTGTGAATGGGTGAATGTGATGCACAATCTATGTAAAGCGCCTTGGATAAAGGCGCTATATAAATGCACCATTTACCATTTACCAAGCAGTCCACTGAATGTGTGTGTTGTTTCCAGTACGTCTTGTGTCTGTTGGGTAGCCTCATTGGTAGAGCGCATGACTTGGAAATGAGAGTTCCTGGGTTCAAATCCCGGCACGGACACCTAGTAATATGAGTCAATCATGCACAATCTCATGTGGTCTTCTACATCTAAGTTCATGGTTCTATGTGTAACCCAGGGTAAAACTCAATGTAATGGTGGTTGTCACCATTCGGCCATGTTGTGTTTTGTCACTATTCGGCTGTGTTTCCACAATCACATGATATATTTCTTCCATGTTTCTATGGCTTATTTGTGCATATTTAAGGAGCGGTAGTGGCTCAGAGGTAGAGTAACCGGATGGTAACCAGAAGGTTGCCGGTTCGATCCCGGGCTCCTGCAGAGTTAGTGTCGATGTGTCCCTGTCCCACTGCCATCAGT
This sequence comes from Benthosema pterotum, assembly GCA_039105355.1. Taxonomy (NCBI): domain Eukaryota; kingdom Metazoa; phylum Chordata; class Actinopteri; order Myctophiformes; family Myctophidae; genus Benthosema; species Benthosema pterotum. The sequence goes on from CM076977.1 coordinate 15,135,357, forward strand.
GTATGAATGTGTGTGTGAATGGGTGAATGTGATGCACAATCTATGTAAAGCGCCTTGGATAAAGGCGCTATATAAGTGCACCATTTACCATTTACCAAGCAGTCCACTGAATGTGTGTGTTGTTTCCAGTACGTCTTGTGTCTGTTGGGTAGCCTCATTGGTAGAGCGCATGACTTGGAAATGAGAGTTCCTGGGTTCAAATCCCGGCACGGACAACTAGTAATATGAGTCAATCATGCACAATCTCATGTGGTCTTCTACATCTAAGTTCATGGTTCTATGTGTAACCCAGGGTAAAACTCAATGTAATGGTGGTTGTCACCATTCGGCCATGTTGTGTTTTGTCACTATTCGGCTGTGTTTCCACAATCACATGATGTATTTCTTCCATGTTTCTATGGCTTATTTGTGCATATTTAAGGAGCGGTAGTGGCTCAGAGGTAGAGTAACCGGATGGTAACCACAAGGTTGCCGGTTCGATCCCGGGCTCCTGCAGAGTTAGTGTCGATGTGTCCCTGTCCTACTGCCATCAGTGCATGAATGTGTGTGTGAATGGGTGAATGTGATGCACAATCTATGTAAAGCGCCTTGGATAAAGGCGCTATATAAATGCACCATTTACCATTTACCAAGCAGTCCACTGAATGTGTGTGTTGTTTCCAGTACGTCTTGTGTCTGTTGGGTAGCCTCATTGGTAGAGCGCATGACTTGGAAATGAGAGTTCCTGGGTTCAAATCCCGGCACGGACACCTAGTAATATGAGTCAATCATGCACAATCTCATGTGGTCTTCTACATCTAAGTTCTTGGTTCTATGTGTAACCCAGGGTAAAACTCAATGTAATGGTGGTTGTCACTATTCGGCTGTGTTTCCACAATCACATGATGTATTTCTTCCATGTTTCTATGGCTTATTTGTGCATATTTAAGGAGCGGTAGTGGCTCAGAGGTAGAGTAACCGGATGGTAACCAGAAGGTTGCCGGTTCGATCCCGGGCTCCTGCAGAGTTAGTGTCGATGTGTCCCTGTCCCACTGCCATCAGTGTATGAATGTGTGTGTGAATCGGTGAATGTGATGCACAATCTATGTAAAGCGCCTTGGATAAAGGCGCTATATAAATGCACCATTTACCATTTACCAAGCAGTCCACTGAATGTGTGTGTTGTTTCCAGTACATCTTGTGTCTGTTGGGTAGCCTCATTGGTAGAGCGCATGACTTGGAAATGAGAGTTCCTGGGTTCAAATCCCGGCACGGACACCTAGTAATATGAGTCAATCATGCACAATCTCATGTGGTCTTCTACATCTAAGTTCATGGTTCTATGTGTAACCCAGGGTAAAACTCAATGTAATGGTGGTTGTCACCATTCGGCCATGTTGTGTTTTGTCACTATTCGGCCATGTTGTCACTAATGACAGTTCACAGCTCAGTTCACCACTCACTCACAGCTCACCAATCATTTACTCATTCAGCAACTCAGTGGCCTTGTGGTTAGTGTGTCCGCCCTGAGACTGGGAGGCCGGGGTTCGATTCCCGGCCGGGTCATACCAAAGGCTCTAAAAACGGCATCCAATGCCTCCCTGCTTGGCACTCAGCATCAAGGGTTGGATTGGGGGTAAGACCCTGTGTCATACTAGCGTCATGTCCAGAGGGTGTACTTGTACATCAAGCTGCCTCATGCTACAGAAACAGGAGATAGGCACGTGCCCTATGGGCCTCATGGCTGGGCAAGGCTGTTTGACTGTCACTATTCGGCCATGTTGTCACTAATGACAGTTCATAGCTCAGTTCACCACTCACTCACAGCTCACCAATCATTCACTCAGTCACACCAGATTACAATGTGTGAGTCAGTCAGGGCAGGAATCAAAAACCCTGCCCTGCTCCCATAATTACCTGATGTATTTCTGAAGTTCAGGCTCCCATGTTTCTAGGGCTTATTTGTGCGTATTGTTCTTACTCCTTATTGCTGCTTGCTTGATCCCGTTTTATTGCTGCTTGCAGCTATATTTTTATTTATTTTGGTTCAGTAAGACAAATTACTAAAGATGAATGCATGGGCAGGGATTTCTAAAACTTGCCAAACTTCCACCTACAATGAAGCTTATACAAACATAGATAGATTAATGAGTTGAACTGGTCCAAAGTTTGGGATAGAATACTAACAAATACATAGCTATAATAATTAGTGGAAACAACTTGAGGCGCTCTTCTCCTAGTGTGAGCCCCCACTGGATTTTGGAGAACACACCAGAGCTAATGAGGTTTACTGTTGCTCACTCTGTGGCACCTGCAAACACACAATTGGAGTTGGAACAGCTGTTGTAGAGTCCAGTGTGCTTGATGTATAATGCATAGCATACCGTATTGATAGATGCTTTAGATTTACTCAAGAGATATAGAGCACCGTTCTGACCTTACTTAATCATCCCAGGGTTAACGTAAGTCATATAAGCATTGATTTCCAAAAGTAAACAAACTGTCTCAGCGTTGTCAACAGGGTGTCTCCGTATTGTTCATGACTTTCCGACACTCATACATGATTCACTCTGTTTTCTAGAGAAAATGTAAGTAATTCAGCAGCAGTGATACTAGTGTTCTCTCTCAGTCGGTTGATTCTTCAATCTTCATATCCACATGAGTGTAAGGCCTGGGTGATTTGTTTATATTTCAAACACAGTTATTATTTGAGGCGATCTAAAAGAAACCCTGTGGGGATTACAGTGCAAAAAAAATATTGATATTGACATCTCACTTCGGTGCTCTATTGGGTCATGGCAATATGAGCTCATGCTGGTTGATCTTAAAAAAGCCTATTCTTTTTGTTTGAACCTCTGTAACCTTGTCAATGTCGGGTGAAAACCTTGCAGGTCCAAAAAAAACGTTACTTTTCAGGACAGACTGAATGAATCAAAAATAGTGAAAATCATCACTACTGTTGATCATCAGTAATCAAAAATAGTGAAAATCATCTATATATCAGATCCACTACTGTTGCTTAACACACTTGTACGAGTTCAATAACTTAAAAAGTGGGGAGGAGAGGTCTTTGCCCAAAAGGGCACCAAACAAACTGATCACCATCATCATGCACCATCACAATACACTCCTTCCTCATCATCATCATCATCATCATCATCATCATCATCATCATCATCATCATCATCATCATCATCATCATCATCATCATCACCACCTTACTGAAATGTAATTTGGTGCAAGAGAGAACAGACTAGAAGTCCTTAGAAACATCTCTGACCCATAGCAGCAGAAGCACACACAAACACGCACACGCACACGCACACACACACACAAACACACACACACACACACACACACACACACACACACACACACACACACACACACACACACACACACACACACACACACACACACACACACACACACACACACACACACACACACACACACACAAATGCTTGGTCTGTCACTTTTCGTTTCCTTCTGTGTTTCTGTCACTTTTTCGTTGGGCTTTATCTTTTGTATATGTACATAAAGCAATTTCAAATCTTATAGTTTTGTACATGTAATTTTTATGGTGTGTGGATTTTTTCGAATAAAATTGAAACGGATAAATCCCTCTGAGATTGACTTCCTTTCCTTCAGTTTGCGCCAACAGTGACACGGGTGTGGGTGTGTGTGGGTGTGTGTGTATGTGTGTGTGTGTGTGTGTGTGTGTGTGTGTGTGTGTGTGTGTGTGTGTGTGTGTGTGTGTGTGTGTACCAAATACAGAAAAATTGTAAACTTACATTAACATATATTTGTTTCTCCATGAATGAAAATAAAAATAAGTATTTAAAAAATTTGAATGCAAGCTAATGACTAAAACAGTCCTCGATAAACACACACTGGGAATGCATGCCAGAATCACTCTTGTTTACACTAATCCCAATGCCATTGCATGGGTATGTTTATTATTGTGTTTTCATACAGTAGTGTACATTAAGGAACACGGTATGAGTCTGAGAGGAAAGGTTGTAGAATCGATAGACAGTAGGTGCACTTGTTTTGTTCTGGACGGACCAGGCGGGAGGATTTGATGTCCCTGTGGCGGTGCTCTACTCCTGCTGAGCACTCACAGCTGCATGGCAACCACAAAATAACAACTAAGCCAGGCTGAAAGGAGCGCTGCCTGCCTCGCTTCAAGGTGGTCCGAAAATGGAGTCAACAAGGCCTAGCAGAAGCTGAGGTGTTTACAGAATGGCACATGAGTCATTGCATGGAACCAGTATGATTTGGCCTTTTTCCCCCTGATATTTAGACCAAGACCAGGTTTTATTGTTCTGAATACCTGACTACGTTAAGGACATCTTCAGCTATAACAAAAGCTTCCCATCTCAGGCATTTTTTATACATATCTTTTACCCATTGTGTCCTGTCTAGATTTCTAGTTTCTGAATAACATAATATTCAAAGATTTGCACCACGTTTTCACGATTTTTCAAAAATAGCAGAGATACAAGCTCATAGCGCGCCACTCGGTGGCGCGCTATGAGCTTGTAGATCTGCTATTTTTCAATAGTTAAAACATAATGCTTAGAAGACCAAAACGCGTTCAGTACACTAAGGGTTAATATGGTAATTGATGGGTCATTTCAATTAAATTATTAATGGAGTTGTGATTTTTGTATTAAAGATAGCCACTGGCCTACTCTTCCTGTGGTAAGAGGAGAACACATGGCATGCCTGAGATTACAAAATCACATAATATTGTTGAAATAACAAACCAAACCTTTACAACTAGGCTAATTGTTTTCTAGCTTTATTCCATGTAACAGAGTTACATGGAATAAACCTTCTGTCCATTTAAATAGTCATATCTCAAGTCCACTTTCATCGAAGACCATTAGGGACATGAAAAAATGGACAATATAGGGGGTGTTTAGACTGTTTACTGAAAGAAAGCATGCAAAGAAAATATACAGGGAGGGAAAAGGGGTTGCATGGGAAATGAAGGAAAAACAACATCAATCATGCATCATCCTCTCAGATGGGTGAGGTCAATTATAGTAGGCTATAGTATCATATACTATGACATATTGCTTCAATCACAGGTGAATAAATATTATTACTGTATGTCACATGGTTATATTTCCCACCCCCTGTCCCCCTACTTGTATATTTTAATTTCCCTTTTATCTCCACTATGATTTCCTGCTTCTGGCTTTGCAGAAGTGAATATTTGTAAATACTGTATGTAAATGTCTTGACGAATTGAACAATGTGGCCACCATTGTAAAATTCGAAGTCTGTCAGTCTTGCATTTAGTTGGTAGGCAACCAAATGAACCCTAACTTTTTTTTATCATGTCCACCCCAGCACCTCGAAGGTACATCAATGACATAGTAAAATGTTGAAATGGGTGGACTTCCCCTTTGAGCCTGTTCTTTTTTCCAAACAGCAGGTGGCGATACTGCGTGTGCACCGAGCAGGTGGGTGCACCAGGTGTGCGTCTGTGTATAAATCAAGCGCTCTCCCGCACGTCGTGTTTCACGGCCTGTTGTAAAAAGTCAGGATGGCGCCTCGGCGTTGTTGCTTGTGGAATATTTTGGACAGAAAGTAGCTCACAACATGTCTACGGATTTTTATGACACAAAAGCTTTGCAGATGGAAAGAGGATAATTCAAGCATCCCCTACAGCTGCAACGTTGGTGAGTTTAGCGTGGTTTAAGACCCCTATCTTTAATACAAGCAAAAACTTGTGCAAGCTCTGTTCTAGGCCCACCCGCCTCCCCCACATCTGATATACTGTAAAATGTAAATAGACCAGTGGTTTTCAACTATTTTGATACCAGGGACCACCATTCATTCAGTATTGGAGCCAGGGACCACCATTTGACGACATATTAGGCCCACAAACCTCAGAACTAAAGATTGCTTTTGTTGTTGACCACGATTCCAGGCTGGATTTGGGAAAAAAACATTCTGTAATTGTGTAGACTTCTCGATTAAGTGGTGCTAATTCAGTTGGTGAACATTTTAATTCTTGAGAGTGTAAACATGGCTTCGTGTTTGTTTACGCTCTCAAAGAGTTACATCTGATCTGCTTAACCAACTTTGCATGATTTAGCCTTCGTACCACCTGGAACTCTCCCAAGGACCACTGGTGGTCCCCGGACCACTTGTTGAAAAACACGGACATAGAGAGAGGTCCCTCTCCACTTACAACAAGGATGGATGTGAAAATTTAAGTTGTAAATACTTGTTGTAGGGAATGAATTGGTTTTCAACAGGTGGTCCCTGGGGGGATTTCATGTGGTCCCCAGGCTAAATTATGGAAAGTTGGTTTAACCAGATGTAACTCTTTGAGAGCGTAAACATGAAACCGAATTCTCAAGAGTTAAAATATTCATCCCCTGAATCAGTTTACACAACTAGTGAATGTAGAAGATCAATGGTCATTTTGATCTGTATGTTTGACTGTTTAGTTTCCCAAATCCAGCCTGGGGTGGTGAACAAAAGCATACTGTACACTGTGTAGGCCACAAAATGGCTGTTAAATTGAAACTGAATGGGACATAAGAGCAGGGGTTTTCAACCAATGGTCCGGGGACCACCAGTGGTCCTTGAGAGGATTCCAGGTGGTCCCCAGCTAAGTTGTTTAACCAGATGTAACTCTTGAGAACGTAAAAATGAAACCAAATGGACCCTTGCGGGTCCATTTGGTTTCATTTTTACGCTCTCAAGAGTTAAAATATCCATCATGTGAATTAGCCCCAAGTCTACACAACTAGAGATCTTAGGTGTGCCTGTTATGTTTCCGAAATCCAGCCTGGAATTGTAGATAAAAAAAGAAGAAGAAATCTTTGGGTTTTGGGTCTGTGGGGTTAAAATGTCATCACATGGTGGTCCGTGGCTCAAATTCTGAACAAATGGTGGTCCCTGGAGTCAAAAAGGTTGAAAACCCCTGCATTAGTGCAAAGCAGCCTGAAAAGTATATTCATATTCTAGGCTAGCTCTGCTCCATAGCTCCACTGCTGACAGAATCAGTGGAGCTCTGGACCAGAGCTAATTCTAGGCCATATTTCTAGGTGTAGTATGCCTTTGCCTACTGTCTGTGTGCATGTTTAACGGGGAACTCCACCCATTTTCAACATTTTAATGTCATATACCTTAGAGATGTTGTGTGGACAATGATAAAAAAGTTCCCCCAATTCTGTATTTCCTAAAAAAAATGGAGGTCTGAAAAAATCATTAACATGGTGAAATACATCTGATGACATCATCAAGATGTATTTCACCATGTTAATGATTTTTATTTCAGACCCCTTTTTCCTGAGAGGGTACAAATCATGGAACCAAATGGACCCACAACGATCCATTTGGTTCACATTTGTATCCTCTCAGGAAAAAATTGAAAATGGGTGGAATTCCCCTTTAACAATATGCCACCAGATATTGAGATCTGGTGGTATAGAGAAACACAGGCTACCGGTATGCTAGCCTCGACACCCAGGCTTTCATTTTCGTTCGCCTTGCGCGAAAACGGAAAGCCTGGACTAACGCACGTTGGAAAGTGGCCTTCAAGTGGGAGTGAACCTTCCGGGGTGGGCGTCGCTCTAAATAATGTGACGTAGAACAGCAGTGGACGGGCGCGGGAGGGGCCGGAGATGATGACACGTTAGTGAGATCAAATCAGAGCGCAGCACTTCCGCCGTGTGGATCCCACGACACCCCCGCCCCCCAAGGCCAAAATCATTGAGGGCTAGACCAGGCTACCGGTATGCTAACTATTACTACGGTTTATGTTGGCCTGGATGACTTTTTCAGCGTGACCTGTAAATTATGACAAAAAGAAGGACTCTATAGCCGCTATACAACAGAGCTTTTTTCTTTACATCCTGACACATCAATTATGACATGTAGGCCTGTGATATTCAGCTGCATTTCAGCAGGATTGCTTAAAACATAATAAACAGCTAAAATAGATTTTTAGACACTTGTAGTAATATATTTGGGGGGGGGTCTCTTGCGATTACACGGATGCGCAATGGACCCTTTAGCTCAGGGGCCCTTCGGACTGGGCCCAATGTGCGCGTTATATAATCCTCACCTGTCTATAGCAATATTCCTGAGTAGAATTGTTACCCTTGTCACTATTGACAATTGAAGGACAAATCCTAGGCCTACCAATGAAGTAGCCTCGGGACCCCCACTGGTCCGCAAATAGAAATTTTAATATTCACTGCCCGTAGGGGTTCCTGCTATCTTCCAACCAGCTTTCTGATAGCTTAATATATCTTGGTGGCGTCACGCACTGTCTTTGCAATGCTCTTTGATGTTGAAACAATGCACACTGCAATGCACGAGTAATTAGGGTCACATGGAAGTGTGCAAAGTTGTATTAATCGGCGATGCCGTTACAGAAATTCCCGTCCACTGTGCTACTCCTATGAAGAATCCTATGGAAAGGAAGTACTAAGCATCAGCCAGGATGAACCTGTTACCACCAAGCATCTGAATGGAGGTTGGTCAGGGCCACTGATCTGCACATCTGAGGATGAACTAGAGAGAGGATGGGCTCTATCTCCCTATGTGTTCCAAAGAGTAACCCTGGGCAACTGTTGATATGAAGACAAGTCAAGGTAGGAATGTTTTTTCTTCTTTTCTGTTTTTTTTTTTTTTTGCTGTTGCTGCTGCTTTTTCTCTTGTATATGTTGTGCATTGCAGCGTGCTTTCTGTTTTTTTTTTTTTTTTTTTTTTTTTTGCTGTTGCTGCTGATTTTTCTCTTGTATATGTTGTGCATTGCAGCGTGCTTACTATACTAACTACTACTAATGCTGTTGTGCTATTGTTGCCATACTGGAGCCTATAGGTGGCAATGGAGCATGTACAGTGACTGTTTCGTCACTGGAATTGAATGTTGATGTGGATCTGTTTGTAGGTTTTGTTGTGTCTGCTGTTGGTTGTAACAGGGATAGCCTATCCCTAAATCCATCCATGTATCCATCCATCCATCCATCCATCCATCCATCCATCCATCCATCCATCCATCCATCCATCCATCCATCCATCCATCCATCCATCCATCCATCCATCCATATGCAGCAGTAATTCATACTGTTGCTTTAGTGCTGTCGTGTGAGATGCTGTGTGGACAAATATGATTCATCCTGTTGCTTGTGCGTTGTAATTATTTTCAGTCATTGACTGCTTCAGGCTCTGGAATTGACATGAATCTACAGTGTGCAGTACAGTAGTATTGCTTGTTGCTGCCAGCACATTTAACTCTTTTTTTTTTATTTTTTAAAGCCATCCTTCATCAGCCGTTAAGCCTGCACTGCTTTGGACTGATATAAGCCGACCTGACAACACCACACACCCACACACCCACACACACACACACACACACACACACACACACCTTCTTACATATGTTAACTACTTAGGACCACTCCAAAAAAATGGACTATTGCTATCCTTTTTAGGACCACCCTTTCTAGACATTGTAGAGACATATGAATTACACTCCTGAACATGAAAAAAAATCTATTTTAATACAATCACCGCAGATTGTATTAAAATTCATTTTAGAACATTCTAGATATTAACAATTTTACCCTACTTGTTAGGACCAAGAGTGGTCCTAACAAGTATAGTCAAATTGTTAACATTGTAGAAACATTGTAGAAGCTAATACCTTTTGTTAACGTAGATGTATTGGCTCTTATGAGTTTAATCATGTTTGTAAATACATCGAAGATGCAAATATACTCCACTACAAGTGGTTGCCTTGGCCTGGAAGAGAGGTCATCAGGTGGTCTCCAACCTTCGTAGAGTGTTTCGACCCTTGCCCACGACACTCTCCAGTTGGCTGGTCAGCAGTGATTGGCCAGATCACTGCCCCTCTCCTCCAGGCTACATGTTTCTATGTACTAGAAGGTCTTTTTTCCAGGACTTGTGTTCTGCAACGTTAGAGGGACACCCCTTTCCACTAGTGCTACGAAGATGTAATAAACACCAAAAAATATTATTTGAGCTCTACAAGACAAATCTCACTTCAAATGTTGAATACACACAATAGAACTCAAAATATAGCCACCTGACATGATGCTGTATTAGGAGGACAAAAGATAATGAGTTGCTTAGCTCCGCCCATGACACAAATGGTAATTGTCAGGACTATCTTGATTTGTATGGACCATGGCTATACAACACACTTACAAGACATACAGGTGAATTAAAGGGTCAAACATGAATAAATGGGACATGCATTCAAAGTGAAATATACTGTAGACACCGTGCTATTCAAAGCTGCTATTCATCCCATGGTTTTGAGGCAGTACATGATGAGCGTTCAGGCAGACTAGTCTGGTCCTGAATGCCCCAAAAAATGGTGGCTGATGACATTTAGACCTTAAGCAAGGTCCAATTCTGCCACTGTGACACTGTGGCCAAGTGACACTGTGCTGAATGCATTTTGCCACATGCCAAGTGATACAAGTGACCGTTTTGTCAGAAATTGAGTAATTAGCAAGTAAAACCCCAAATTAACAACAGTTAAAAAAAAGAAAAGAAAAATCAAATAGCTTTAATTTTGATATTTAATGTACATAATGGGTTAACCCCTTGGTTAGTCCTTTAGGAGGGCTGTTTGTCCACCGCTCATGTCTCTTCCATGTCCGGCGTTGGGAGTCTGGTGCAACGCACAGGTCCTGTGCCTCCTGGTGAGACGTAGGAGGGGCACGGACAGGTGTCAAACCACAGAGCCTAGTCCCTCCACGCATCAGAACCTCCCAGTTTTGGCGGAGTATTTCAGGGGCGGTGGATTGGACGGCCTTGGCCTTTCCCTTGTGGGATTGATCAGGGGTAGCTACTGGGACGTGAGTCGGGGTGTCATGAACCCCGGCTGGGTCACCTGAGTGAGGGGTATGATGTTCGAGAGACCCGAAACCCCAATGAGCTTAGGATACATCACTGAAGACACGTCCCAGGTTGCATCCATTCGATGTATTAAAAAAAACCTTTCTATATGATTTTTATGAGCCAAATTCATTTCAAGTGATACAAATCCCCATTTTAATCTAATAATCTAATCTAATAATTAGGATAATGAATAACTAAAATAGAAATTGGTCTAATTCTGATAAATTGTACTTAAGTTGTTTTAAGTTGTTTCTATATGATTTTGATGTGCTGAAACCACTCTGCCATATGCCAAGTGATATGAGGCAGATTTTTTTTCTGGAAACCAAGCTCACAGGGCTTTTATAAGATGTGCCTGTAGGCCACTAAAAGTATAGACCTATTCCATTTCATGGTGATTATGCAATACAGCAAAAAATCATAAACAACAAAAGTACATCAAAAATTATAGCCAATTTCCAATTTTCGTAATTGCTTATTATAACTACTAAATTTCTAACAAAACCGTCACTTGTATCACTTGACATACGGCAGAAATGGATTCAGGACATCAAAACCGGACACTTTTGCCTGTGACCAAAAAGAGAGATTTAAGACTTACTTATGAGCTTGTAGATTGTTTCTTAGATTTACTTTGACTTATTAATGAAGTTACTTTAGAGAAAATCATTTCATTTTGAATTTGATAAACAATTTTAATAATTGAAAAAACAATTTTAATAACTGAGAAAAACAAATAAAAATAATAAAGGAAACAACAAACACAATAATAATGAGGGTAATAATAATAATAATTAACAATTATAAGGGTAATAATAATAATGGGACCACATTTTTTTATCTTCCCAGGGGAGAAATTTGTCTAGCATTACATGCACATTACAATATGCCTCCAATTTAGGCAAATCAGACGCTCTTAAAGGGGTATTTCACTTTCAAAAAAACGTTTTGTCTTTTTATGGTCTACTCAGTTCCATGCACATTAACCCCTTTATATACTGATCTCCCCCAAATCCAATAAAATACACATTTTGAGAGATAAATGCATTTTCCTCCAGTTTGCTTAACAAAACAGCTATAGTACCTGAATGTTCAGATGGCACTTGCCTGGAAAGCTTCACACAAAAAGGATGAGGAGAGTGTGGTAGTCAGACCTCAAGAGTGAAGTATAGCTACAATGGAGTCAGTGCTGCCATTTGGGGCCAATACATTGACCCTTTGAGATCACAAGCTTCTGGGCTAGAAACATTGTTAATAGGAGGAGATATGTATATGATAGGTTACTTCTTGCTGATCCCTGCTGGCTGACCTGGTATTATAATCAGAGTACCTAGTAGTAAAAGAATAGGTAGACATCAATGGCAATGACAACTGCGTCAGCCGCATCCCTTCCGACCTGGAATGACATTGTCAATGTTGACATGGCTTTTTAAACTTGTATTCCACCCTCTGTGAACATCACAGTTAAGAATGGTGCCATTGCATAGGCCTACACATGACCATTGAATAGATAGAATTTAGTTAATATACTTCTGGCAACTGGTGTGACAACTCGTGTGATGACCACATTCATGAGTTTGATTTAAGCATATTTGCATGAATTGAAATTCCAAAACCAAATAGACAAACGATAGGAAGCGCTTGTTGTCTTTAGACGGACCACCCTGGAGCTATTCAGTCACTGTCCTATGCATGTGGGCGGTGCTTCAAAGCACCCACACGGCTAGGGTTTGTTGGTAAATCAAGCGCTCCCTTCCCCAGGTCATCTTCACAATACAGTGGAAAGAAATAGCGCACCTGGGTTTGTTATTATCTGATTCAAGGTGTGGAGTATTGGGACTAAGAGTTTTAGAATCAATCATACACAGCACTTTGACATACACATGAATTATAAGGACATTTTAAGAATTATCAGGACCTTCTGGCAGTCAAATTTGGGCATGAACGGATGAATATGCATCATCATCATCATCATCATCATCATCAATACTATAATTCAGAAAATGTCTGTCTGAATGTCTGAAACCGCCATTACTCCTCGCTGGCTGCACCAATCGCTCACACGGTTTCACACGGTTGTTAACCATAATATTAGGAAGAGACTGACAAAGCCCTTTTTTCAAAATTAACGCATTATATTGGATCACCACATCATACATATATGGGGATACTCTGACCTCACGCACCATGGTTTGATTATGTTTGAGTCACCACGTCATACCTATATGGGATACTCTGACCTCACGCCCCAGGGTTTCATTATGTCTGAGTCACCACATCATGCCTATTATGGGGATACATGTGACGTAGTGCTTTGTAGACGTAAAGCTTCATAGACGTAATAGGGAAATGTAGCAGTGCTGAAGACGTGTCCCAGATCACAAATACAACGGGCACAAACGGCATGATAGACATTTTAACAGGTAGTTAATTAATAACACATTCCACAAATAAAATGCATAATTGTGCATTAGATACTATACAACTCTATTTCGGGTGGATGTTTTTGTATTTCTGGCATCAGGGGGTTAATAACTACAAAATGTCAAAGGGATATTAGCAGGCACCCTCTTGAATTCTTAAGAGGTTGCCCTAAGCTACAAGACTCGGTTCAGCCCAAAAACAGCGCGCCGGCTCCCAACTAAAGTATATGGGAATGCTAAAGAACATATTAAACCATTGATTAGTGCTAAAATATGAGAAAACAAAGGATTGCTTTCCAGAAAGGCACACTTTTCAATATGTGAAGACACAAATTGTCTACAACATAACATCTGCCCATGATAAACATCTCTCACTCTTCATTGGCAATTTTAGAACCTCATACAGGTTCAGCATAATAGCTTCTTCACTTGGACAGGATACCACCAAATATGACTAAATTCAATAGACTATGCTGAGCTAATATTGTTCTGCTAAAGACATGGAGAAGTTGGAAGAGTTACACAACAACACTGCTCTAACAGGGAGACAGCATATGTTAGGATGTTGATATTTGCCTTATAATTTACTAATAGACATAGATACTAGAAATTGAGATTGATACTGGGGCAATGTAAGATTACCAAAAAACACACATTAATGCACCTGCATGGGTTTTGTCCAGACTGCTTCAACCAACCAAAAGATTTAGGCAGTTTGCCTGTAGAGTGCAGGGTCGTTAATTAGGCTGCATTGCTTAATTAACGACCCAACCATTGCAGTATGGGGGAAGGGCAGCAGTTGAACTGAGCTTACAGAACTACAGCAGTGAATTGTTCTTACAGGTGAAAGACAAAATCAGAGTATCCTGTTATTGCATCATACTGATTTTTGCCTCACACAAACATCTATTCTAATCACATAGTATACGTGTATTTAAACTGGCTAAAATAAACATTGATATGAACTGTTTTGGATATGTGATATAGTAGTGATTCTTGTAGCTGGGAGTCACTTCTTAAGAAATCAAGAGGGTGCCCACTGATATGCCTCGGGCATTTTTAATTATTAACCCCTTAATGTCCAAAATATAAAAAAAAAATCCATACAAAATACAGTTGTATGGTATTTAATGCAAATTACTTGGTCTAAATGCATCAAATTTATCATTATATAGTGTTTGTGAATATGGATATGCACAAAGTATATTATTATTAATTATTGAATTGTTAATTAATGCACATTAACCCCTTTATGTACCGATCTCCCGCAAATCCAATAAAGACTCGGTTCAGCCCAAAAACAGCGTGCGGGCTCCCAACTAAAGTATATGGGAATGCTAAAGAACATATTAAACTAGTGATTAGTGCTAAAATATGAGAAAACAAAGGATTGCTATCCCGAAAGGCATACTTTTCAATATGTGAAGACACACATTGTCTACAACATAACATCTGCCCATGATAAACATCTCTCACTCTTCATTGGCAATTTTAGAACCTCATACAGGTTCAGCATAATAGCTTTTTCACTTGGACAGGATACCACCAAATATGACTAAATTCAATAGACTATGCTGAGCTAATATTGTTCTGCTAAAGACATGGGGAAGTTGGAAGAGTTACACAACAACACTGCTCTAACAGGGAGACAGCATATGTTAGGATGTTGATATTTGCCTTATAATTTACAAATAGACATAGATACTAGAAATTGAGATTGATACTAGGGCATTGTAAGATTACCAAAAAACACACATTAATGCACCTGCATGGGTTTTGTCCAGACTGCTTCAACCAACCAAAAGATTTAGGCAGTTTGCCTGTAGAGTGCAGGGTCGTTAATTAGGCTGCATTGCTTAATTAACGACCCAACCATTGCAGTATGGGGGAAGGGCAGCAGTTGAACTGAGCTTACAGAACTACAGCAGTGAATTGTTCTTACAGGTGAAAGACAAAATCAGAGTATCCTGTTATTGCATCATACTGATTTTTGCCTCACACAAACATCTATTCTAATCACATAGTATACGTGTATTTAAACTGGCTAAAATAAACATTGATATGAACTGTTTTGGATATGTGATATAGTAGTGATTCTTGTAGCTGGGAGTCACTTCTTAAGAAATCAAGAGGGTGCCCACTGATATGCCTCGGGCATTTTTAATTATTAACCCCTTAATGTCCAAAATATAAAAAAAAAATCCATACAAAATACAGTTGTATGGTATTTAATGCAAATTACTTGGTCTAAATGCATCAAATTTATCATTATATAGTGTTTGTGAATATGGATATGCACAAAGTATATGATTATTAATTATTGAATTGTTAATTAATGCACATTAACCCCTTTATGTACCGATCTCCCGCAAATCCAGTAAAGACTCGGTTCAGCCCAAAAACAGCGCGCGGGCTCCCAACTAAAGTATATGGGAATGCTAAAGAACATATTAAACTAGTGATTAGTGCTAAAATATGAGAAAACAAAGGATTGCTATCCCGAAAGGCATACTTTTCAATATGTGAAGACACACATTGTCTGACTGCAGCCAAGTTGAAAGGTCATAGAGGTAGTAAGTAAAAGAAAGACAAGAGCGGTAATAATTCAGTAATACGCCTGAGTGAAAAGGTAGGTTTTAAGCCGGGCTTTAAAGTATAGGACATAAAAGGGGACAGGCTTGAGACAAAAATTTACAGAGTGATGTCAGAGGGGTCACAGAGTGATGTCAGAGGGGTCATGTCTATGTTCCCTCAGCTCTTAAAGTCAGGTTAGGAT
>CM076977.1:15153945-15256445 GCA_039105355.1 Benthosema pterotum
TGTATGTCCAAATGCATCCCTCATCTATAAATTGCATATTTTGGAGACAGGGCGCAGTGGATCTACATCACTGAGTGATGCTAATATATATTTATTAATTTAAATTATGTACAGTAAACCGCTTTGGATAAATGCGGTATATTAATTCACCAGCTACCGTTTACCGCTGAGATAATCCGCAACAAACTTGGCATAAACAAACAGGTTTGGCATGACAATAGTCAATGTAGGGGGCACATACGTGGTATAATGTTTACACCCTATTAACTGGAATATTGGATCGTGATTATAGGATTGGACTACAGCAGTTATGTAAGAATAGTGTTTTTGCTATATTTCTCTGACTCACACCATAGCAACGGTCCATGTTGCCTGTTTAAAATGTAGTTTGGCACCATTTAAATCAATTCTCGTCTTGCAGGTACAAGGAAGGGGGGCGTACTAGAACAGTGGGTGCACATCCTTTCAATCCATGAAACATCCTGTAATGCTTTGCACCTAGCTTAATGTGTGAAGAGAGATTGTTCATGCACATTTTCTAAGCACAACATGTCATATACTTGGCTGATGTATTTTGATTTTCTATGTGGGATAAACCTTTATGCTTGGAGATTTAAGGTTTTCAGCTAAAATGCTGTGGCATATCCAGGTATTCATTTCAACTAAAATGGGGATATTGATAAATGTCACACATCTCACTGTACCTTCCGTAGTTGAAATGTATCACATGGAAATTAAGACGTGCAAGAGTTGGGTGGTGTTATGAACATGGAGGATTATGATTTATCATTATTTTTTTAACATCTTGCTTAAAATCGAATTGTCAAGATAACATTTGTGCGTGAAATTGAACTTAGATTGGATTCCTTTTTTAAAACATGTCAATCTGCTCAAGGCAAGATTATATTCAGATGAGAGGTTTAGCAATTAAACGCTAATGCTGCAAAATCTACTAAAACTGTAGAAAGAAACATGCCGAAGTGCACGTGCATGCTGCCAGTTTGTGCGGATGTCACTGGTGTGCCCGTTTATGAATCTGCGTGCAGTAGTCCACGGTCATGCGCACATGCGTGTGCGAGGGGTGCTTGTATGTAAGTTACAGTACATGTTCCAAGTGTCAGCAGTGGGAATCCAATCGGATGGCAGCTGCCAGGAATTTTGACCTAGATCACAACAAAGGATCATCTGCCTTACTGCCTTCATCTCTCTCTCTCTCTCTCCGTTCAATTTCAGAGGGTCTCTGCAACGAGTATATCTCGTATGCCGTAAAATCACCCTGCCTTCACATCTCCACTGCACTCGATATCACTGCACTCCACATCCCACCAACCTCCACATACTCACATGTAGAATGTGTAAGTTAAGGGTGCCGAGATTTCAATAAGTGTCTCTCCGGCTATTTAGAAAACGTTAAAATAGATTATCAGTTGGCCTGCCAATTTCATCCAGCCGGCCAGGGAAGAATACACACTTATTCATCGGCTTTATGGTGTTTTTTGTCTGCTCACTACTTTGTGGCTAATTGAACTTGGAAAAAAATACAAATAAATAACTAATAATAATCTTAGTAATAGGGTTTTCATAGCCAGTCAATGTTGTTCCTGACATCATTTTGAGGTTTTGCCACGTTGTGTTGCTGCTATTTGTAAGTCGCCTTACTGGCAGGGCGTATTGCATGTATACAAGTAGTGACGCAACTGTGCAGCTGACTATATTGAGAGTTTTTCTTTGCAATGATGCAACGCACACCTGTGACCGTGACTGCGTTTTTTGTGGTGCATGGCCTTTTACATATGCAAAACCATGAACAACTTTGTTCATGAGATAAAAAATACTTCACTACAGGCTACTGTGAAACAACTGATATTTTGTCTCGGTGTGCCAGGAATTCATTAAGAGGATCCCTGCATAATGAGATAAATATGGATAATACGTTATACTTGCCCTCTATGACTAGAATTGAACATTTAAAACACATACAATAAGCTCCTTAGTTTAAAAATAGTTAATGTTTTTATCCCATGGTGGCCGCCATTTTATTAGCCTGTCTCATGACCTGTCACTGTGATGACGTCACATTGCATTGCTCTGCAGTGGAAGTGAATGGAATGGAATGTAAACAACGATACATTTTCCTCTTCCTATGGTTCATTTTACATTTTTCACTTGCTTTATTTCACCAGCGGGGGTCGCCAATCACCATTGTCATTACAAACAGAACAGTTGATGTTTTACGTTTTAATCCTGTATATCATCTAACGTTCCATACTATGTTCTATACAACAGATCTACTGTGATGTCATCACAGTGACAGGTCATGTGACAGGCTAATAAAATGGCGGCCACCATGGGATAAAAACATTAACTATTTTTAAACTAAGGAGCTTATTGTATGTGTTTTAAATGTTCAATTCTAGTCATAGAGGGCAAGTATAATGTATTATCCATATTTATCTCATTATGCAGGGATCCTTTAAGATTTGGCTTTTGTTCTTTGATGTCTCATCTAATTTCTAGCATGTCTGGACTTCTGTGCAGATGCAGGCCCACACATTTAAGGGCACCACCACATACTGTACTGCACTCCCACCCAAATTTGCTCAATTAGTCAACATCCAACTTCATAACAAGAGAATGAGGCCAAACAGAACTGTTCTCTATTTTTCCCCCTCCTTGTTATTCCATTACATTTCCATTGTTTTGTTTTGTCAACTCCCTGCACCTCAACAAGGACGCCTGCTGTTAGATTATACAGAGTCGACAGTTAACAGAGAGGGAAAGTGTAATGTTTCTTCTTTCATCTTGAAGCAGGGACTAGAAAAGGATTAAGCAAAGGATAGCATAGGATGCTACTGTATACCTCTCCTTTCAGGGATTGACACTAAGGTCTCCGAGGCACTTGCCCATCGGGCATGTGCAAGTCAGGTTCTACTTGCCCTCAGGTCATGGTCACTTGCCCCCCAAAAATATATCCTTGAGAGGGTTCCAGGTGGTCCCTAGTTAAGTTAGTTAACCAGATGTAACTCTTGAGAGTGTAAAAATGAAACCAAATGGACCCGCAAGGGTCCATTTGGTTTCATTTTTACACTCTCAAGAGTTAAAATTCATCATCTTAATTAGCCCAGGTCTACACAACTAGAGAATGTAGAAGATTAGGTCATTTTTATGTGTATGTTAATTTGCCTGTTTTGTTTCCCAAATCCAGCCTGGAATTGTGGACAGCTAGAAAGCAGGGAAAGACACAGAGGCAGAGTGCAATGACTGCCTTCAAGACAAATATATCTTGTGTTGTGTTATAGTGCACTATGTTGCACACTTGCCCGATCGGGCAACCAGGTAGCAGTCTTCACTTGCCCCACCATTTTTTTTACTTGCCCCGGGCAAGTGGGCAAGTGTTAGTGTCAAGCCCTGCCTTTGATGACCAAGTGGACAGATCTGGTCTCCTGGGTGCTGACATGAAATTAGGGAGGGAAGGAAGAAAGGTCGGTAGGGAGGAAGGAAAGAAAGAAAGATCTGGACTTGGTGTAGTCAGGTCAATAGGCCAAATTTCTCCACCAAACTAGATCTGCACGCAGTAGAGCGCCGACTTGCACATTTCGCACAAGTAGGCCATGGTCTACTTGTGCACAAGCAGAACGAGCGATCAGAGAGGGTTATAGAAATTACCTCTCCATTACATCATCACCTGAACTGGCCAATCGGAGTGCTTCGAGGGACGTCGCCATCCGATACAATCTAGGGAATGTTTACCTAAATTTAGAGAAGCCAATAGAAATTTCATCCATGTTTTTCCCCACTCGCAATTTATGTCAATTGATCCCCTGTACTAATTTCTGTGCTTTTCCGCTGCCGTTGTGGCTCACATGCCAGTGAGGAGTCAGGACGTCAGGAGCCCTCACCGGGAGAATGTAATGCAGGGGTTGACACTAAGGTCTCCGAGGCACTTGCCCATTGGGCAAGTGCAAGTCAGGTTCTACTTGCCCTCAGGTCATGGTCACTTGCCCCCCAGGTTCCAGGTGGTCCCCAGTTAAGTTGGTTAACCAGATGTAACTCTTGAGAACGTAAAAATGAAACCAAATGGACCCTTGCGGGTCCATTTGGTTTCATTTTTACACTCTCAAGAGTTAAAATTCATTATCTTAATTAGCCCAGGTCTACACAATTAGAGAATGTAGAAGATTAGGTCATTTTGATGTGTATGTTAATTTGCCTGTTTTGTTTTCCAAATCCAGCCTGGAATTGTGGATAGCTAGAAAGCAGGGAAAGACACAGAGGCAGAGTGCAATGACTGCCTTCAAGACAAATTTATTTTGTGTTGTGTTATAGTGCACTATGTTGCACACTTGCCCGATCGGGCAACCAGGTAGCAGTCTTCTGCCCCACCATTTTTTTTTACTTGCCCCGGGCAAGTGGGCAAGTGTTAGTGTCAAGCCCTGTAATGCCAATTCCTCTCACTACTAAACATCCATCCACTGCCACTTCCAGGTGAGGAGAGCCATGACACAGGCTTGTGTCTTCAAACCATGTGGCTCCCAAGATGTTTGTGTCTTGTGTGTGAATGGGGCATAACAATGCACAACATAACACTGTCACAATGAACAACATGCACAACCAACATAACACTGGAGAGTACTGGAGGGTATAATACTACTATCTGACCCAAACCTATTTAATTATGAATGCATATTTGGCATGGACTGCCTTGCCAGCACTCTGCAGCATGGCATGATGTCTTATCAGTTGCATTCAGTGGGTTTCTAATGGATGGGTGAAATTGGAACCCCTGATGCATTTTCCTAGAGTCTTGGGTTAGTAACGCATGTCCTTGAATTGAATATAATGAATACTGGTGTGAACACCAAGGTGAAAATAGCAGATCTACAAGGTTGCACAGTAAATCGGCTTGAGATTTAGAATGTACAGTATACTGACTCTCAAACTAGTACAGAGCCCCGGGTGACCCTGGTCAACTTAGTGGTACATGTATAGGTTTAAAGTAGTTAGTGGATTGGATGCTTTATTTATTGAGATAGTCATAGTTTTGTTGTATATTTTCAATTTGACCACAAACCAATTCTGGTTCAGAGGGTTATGTGGTGGTCACTATGGGCAGTATCAACGTGAGACTGGTGACCTATTGAAGCTGTGTGAAATTTAAACGCAACCTAGACTATTGCGGCAATATCAGATTCTAAGAGCAAAGAATGCAGAAATCGGTGTCGGCAGCTGCCCTGCTGATTTGCTGGTAATTGCCTCCTCCTGCCTCCTGCCACTGCCAAAGCTCCCTAACAGACCTGCATGCATCCATAGTAGTTTTGCACAGTTTTGCATTATTATGACTGACACAGCAGCAGCAGGAGCGGGCAGCCGCCCTAAACAGCGACAAAGGAAGCTTTGCCGGTGGCAGAGGAGGCAATTACCAGCAAACCGGGGCAGCTGCCGACACCAATTTTTGCACTCACTGTCCCTCCAGAGTCTTCCGGTTCGTCATATCTGTTTGTGAGAGACCAGATGCAGGCAGGAAGAAGAAACTTGTGAACTCAGTGCTGCTGCAATCTGTCGGGTTAGGATGAGTGGTGATAGCACATAGGACACACACACACACACACACACACACACACACACACACACACACACACACACACACACACACACACACACACACACACACACACACACACACACACACATGCAGTAGTTCTGGAAGGACTCCGGTCACAGGCAGCAACTCCTCCATCAAATCTCTCCATAATCTCAGTTCTGAGTGGCTGACTGTAGTGCTAATCTCTGATAGGATCTTTCCGGTAAGGCTGGCCTCCATCTACCATGATGATTTCTTTCTTTCTTTCTTTTTCTTAGCTTCTTGTACTTCTGATCCACTACATTTGTTGGGCAAATACAACGCAATGTTTTGAAACTTAAGTTACCACTACGCAAAATCTACCTGGTCGCAATGTGACTACGACTATGGCTATAGGTGCTTATTGTCATGACTTGTCTGCCACGTGGTCATTAGTGGATTTGCGACCATTTGAAAATAGCCATTATATGAAGTCACAATGTGTATAGCTCTGCTATTTTTTGATATACTATTTAAAGGTAGGGTAAGTGATTTGAAATTCATTGTGTAGTACCAGCCTGGTGCACTAGGGCCCCAAAAGAGTGGCTACACTATCTGAACCTGCTGCTCGATCCTGATTGGAGGAGAATTCACCCTCCGCCTGGGAAACCTTTATTAGCTCCTCTGCTAACGTGGGGGAGGGGGAAACTCCATATGTGGTCTGCACACCTTATAATAGAGCATTTTAATAGAAAAAATGTTTGGGGGTGATATCTGACAAAAGTGAAATCACTTCCCCTACCTTTAAAGACTTGTGAACCCTTTCGCCAACTGTGCCTCGGGTATGGGCACTGATGACACGGACGAAGTGACACGCTGCCAGAACCCACGGCTTTGTCCCTAGCGGGAATTGAACCCATGGACCTTCTAGCTGTGAGGCGCTACCACTGCACTACCACTGTGCCGCTGAGCCCCCGAATATGGGACTTACCTCGTATGTACCTCAGGGAAAAATGCTTTACAAATGATAATGATGGCATAAACAAAAGGCTTCAATTGAAGGGTACCTTTTAGGTCTGATAATGAATTCACATTGATGCACTCTTCCTGTATCCAGCTACTCCACCACTTACTGGTACTCTGTTGACTCAAGTTCATTAATGCTTACCCTTACTTTGCACTTTTGAAGTCGCTCCAGTGTCTACTCATTTGCACATATTAAATCAAGGCAGATTGAAAATCTGTAATGCACTTAGCATTTTTTTTTCCACAAGCGAATAAAGAACGTCTTGTTGGAAGAATTTGATTCTTGCCGATCGATTTGGCCACCGGCCATGTGATCATCAGCCGTTTATCATAGTGATCATCTGTGATAAACATTTAATCCCTCACTCCTCCCAAGGGAATCGATGTCCAAATTTCATTTTATTTTATTTTTTGCCTTACAGTAGGCTATATAGCACTGCAAAGTAATTCCCTGCACATCACCCAACCTCTCTTAGCTTGTCATATATAGTGTACTATATGAATGGAGTCTGGCCTCTCACATAGAAATAAAACTCCTCTCCCAAGGTTTTCTCAACATCACATTTTTCCCATCTCTAAGTTGTGGGGGGAAATAAATAAATAAATAAATGAAATATTTTGCTTCAGTGTCAAGGCTTCATTCAGCCTCTCTCTATGGGCAGGTAACTCATTCTGTACAGCAGTGGTTTTCAACCATTTTCATTACGGGGGCCCATTATTTATTCTGCATTTTAGTAATGGACCACCATTTGATGTTGAGTTTAGTCTCTCAGACCCAAAACCAATGATTTTCAAGCTTTTGTCCACAATTTAGGAGTGCTATCTGGCATTAAAGCATTAGCATATTGAAAAACAGCAGACCTACAACCTCGTACCTTGCCACTTGGTGGCGCGCTACAAGCTTGTCCCGGTAAGACTGCCATTTCTGAAAATCTTTGAAATTCTGTTACAGCAAGTGTTTTTTTTTTTTACTCAGATACCTGTATTTTGCTTTTGGGGGAGGTCCCTGGAACTTCATATAATATTTTCAGATGTGGGTCGGCGGCCATACAGATGATTCTGGGGGTCCTTGACATGAAATATTGAGGACCACTGACATAGAGATAATGAGTTTTTTCCAGGAAAAAAAAAAAAAAAAGATTTAGTAGACAGTTGTCGAGGCAGTTCTCGGCTCAAAATGGGTCAAGTTTAAGTATCAGCCTGCCTCCACGCTCCACAGGGACCTTAGTAAAGTTTGCCAGGTCCAAAAAGTCATTTACGGTTTTCAGTTGTTGAGGACGATTGGTGGGTAATGCTGGTTGCAGTGAGTGCACCCATGTACTAAATCTATGTTTTTGAGTTGTTTTGAATGGCCTGCATGACAGGGCAGTTTTGGTTTATATATACAGTGCGATAATGCAGCAGCATATGATTTGGCTAAGGAACAATGTGCTGGATTCCTTTATTTTTCTTCTTTTCCAGTAAATACCAATGATTTGTTAGGACCAGGGAAAAAAAGCTACAGTCTCTGTCTGAGTTAACACAATAAAATATGCTTAGTACTGCAAGAAGTGAACAGTAGGTGAGGCTCCCTTGTTTCCAAATTGCAATTTTGGCGGGATCTTATGATTTTACTTTTCATTAAACATAGTTGAATGCATTATACTGTACTGCTGCCTAGTGCTGTCAGTTCACCTCTACAATCCCGTTTGAATTTCATTGCTTTATTATTTATTTGAAAATATTTGGATAATTAATTTAAGCTAATTATAGCCTATAATACATATAACAAAAAATAAAAAAGATTGTTTATGCACGTTCTCTCCACAATCCAAACACCAAAACATGTATTGGTTTATGTTGCACACTGCACACCATTAATACTATTGTTTCATAACAGCCTACTGTGTTTTGAGGACAGTGCACACATTGCGCAGGGTTTAATGCAAATTGAGCAAAGATGGAAAGCCTGGAATTGTGGATATCTAGAAAGCAGGGAAAGACACAGAGGCAGAGTGCAATGACTGCCTTCAAGACAAATTTATCTTGTGTTGTGTTATAGTGCACTATGTTGCACACTTGCCCGATCGGGCAACCAGGTAGCAGTCTTCACTTGCCCCACCATTTTTTTTACTTGCCCCGGGCAAGCGGGCAAGTGTTAGTGTCAAGCCCTGGCCTGTTAGCCTGGTGCTAATGCCTCTACATAACATTAGCAACAGACTGTGGCTAACCCTGCTGTATACCACATCTGCAACAGCTGTGGGTTGTTCAGCAAAAATGGTTCATCTACAACAGGGGTGGCCAACCGGTCACAGACTAAGAGCCACGTTTTTCACTGTGTTACTGCAAAGAGCCACATCAAACGGTCACAACGGCCACGACGGCCGTCACGGTCGCAAATAGATTCCCCCTCTCCTGCCATAAGACATGTGCGTTTGTGTGCAGGTGCACAATGCAAAGACACACATATTAAAACATATAGACATATATTTAGAAACAGGGTTTACAATCCAAAAAAGTATTTGACAAGTCAAAAAACATACACCTACACCTCCACGGTGGACTAGGAATCAGTCCTTGGTCGAGTGGTTGGGCACCACTGTATAGGGCAGGGGTTTTCAACAGGTGGTCCGGGGACCACCAGTGGTCCCTGAGAGGATTCCAGGTGGTCCCCAGGCTAAATGATGGAAAGTTGGTTAGACAGAAGTCTACACAACTAGAGAATGTAGAAGATTAATGGTAATTTTGATCTGTATGTTTGACTGTTTTGTTTTCTCTGAAATCCAGCCTGGAATTGTTGACAAAAGTAAACAAAATCTTTAGCTTTGGGGTCTGTGGAGCTAAAATGTCATCAAATGGTGGTCCTCCGTGGCTCAAATTCTGAATAAATGGTGGGCCCTGGTATAAAAAGGTTGAAAACCACTGGTATAGGGAATGCATGACTGTGCCAGGCCGAGCGTTTTTGACGGTTCCATGTGGAAGCCCCTTAAGAGCCACATGTAACCAGCTGAAGAGCCGCATGTGGCTCGCGAGCCACGGGTTGGCCAGTGACCCCTGATCTACAAGCTTAGCTCACAACCCTTGTGAGCTTGTATCGTAGATCTTGTTCTGAGGCTATACAGTATGTAGTCTGAGCCATGCCACTCATTCAGTCTGTAGTATAGTGTTGATATCATGTGACCCCAACATACACCGCCCTTCACATGCGGAAAGAATACGAAATGAATGACAATTTTAGCTTTCGAATGTCATTAACTGCTTTCATTTACAAATTTCTTTGATTAAATGAAATTAGTTCTGACAGCACCACTGCTGACACCTTACGCGGCTATGTCTGAAGTGTATTGAATCTGAAATGCTTGAAAGAAAAGGGTTCATTTGTTGCGTGAAGCTTGCAGCTTTTTTCAGTCAATATTGTCACCCTTAAAGCTCAGAAGTAACATCAATGGCACCCTGCTATTGATCAGACACACTGTTGGCCAGATATGCCAATGATTATTGATTGATAGTCAATAGTGTCTACTAAACCATTTATGAGACATACTGACTGGAAAGACACTATTTGTTACTATTTTTTTTCCCAAAGTACTTGATCAGACCAACACACTTTATTTATTCACCAAGCAGACGCAGAAACACTACACACTGATCAGCTTAATTAATCACATTCCCAATACTGCCACCAACCAGTTTGCTAAAAAGAATCTGTTGTATAAAAAGGCTGCTTTCTTAGTGCTAGACTACCAGTCGAGACGTGTTTGTTTTCGTGTGTGCCTGTGCGTGCGTGCGTGCGGGTGTTTGGGATGAGGTGGGATCAGCATATTAAATAAAAATTCTAGATTATCCGTATACGGCTGGGGAGTTACCCGATATATTCTGCCTCACTACTGCACCACTGATTCGTGGCTATGATCGTCACACGTCAAAAGCACAAGATTAGAAATCCTTCGTAATTATCGTAATGTGTGCTGGCAGTGAGCTGGCAGTCCGCCACTTCAATAACATTCAGCTTCAGTAGTATAGTATTATCACATCACTGAGCTCACTTAAAACGTAACAAAGTTTTACAATAGCAAAGCCTCTTAATTCCGCAGCCAAAGAGTGTGCTGGCTTGCTGCCACTTTTTAAAAGACACTTTAGCATCGATTAACAATGTCACACAGGAATCTGTGTATGGCTGCTGTTTAAATACATACCGCTGGAGGAAAGGTGGTCTCTGTCACAAAGAGTAAAAGGTCCATGTTTTCAGTCTACTGTATTTATAGAGAGACCTACAGTCCTACTGTACTGTACATAAAGACAACAGCTTCAGCAGCCAAGAGTGTGCGATAACCAAACTGTGTCATGAAATCAGGACAGAGTTTAACCCATGTTCTTTTCAGTTTTACTCCACGTTCCCCTGTGTAACATAACCCACAGCCTGAATTCTTTCTTGTTCCATGGAATACATGTCAGAGAGGTTTAGAATGGTGAACCTAAAATATTGATCGAGGCACCTGATATATTTCTTGTCTTTGTATTGTATGGCCCCCGTGGTGTGGAGGTGCTTCACGGAGCATCACTATTACAGAGAAAACATTTTTGATATATTGAGTTAGATTCCTGTTCTCAGAATAACCTCATTCAGTATTTTTCTGGTCAAAGGTTGACCAGAAAGGTCCTTGCAATGTTGTAGCTATTGACATTTGAGTCTGGTTTGGCTGGTATTGGAAAATATTTTCGTCCCTGAAGTTTAGTTAGTGACTTAATTTGGCAGATGGAATCAAAGTGGCAAATTTGGATCCATCTGGGAACTTCAAGGAAAGAGCAGATGTCCTATAATTGATGGTACACTTGGAAGTCTACTCATCTATGATCAACATGAACAATAATTGACTGAAATTAAATAAATGTGAGGTTGAAGTCCATTTTGGAGAACTTTGAATACATGAATGCACCCCCCCCCCCCCCCCCCACACACACACACACAGCCACACACATTAGCACATTAGCAAATTAGCACCAGGTTCGATCATAGGCCCTGAGTAAGCTACTGAACACCTAACCTCCATCAATGTAAGAATGCAATGCACATTATGCTTTGGATAAAGCTGCTACAGAGAGGCAGAAGGCCTATGTTGAACGGCAGGGTCGGGTCTCTGCAGTAAACTAGGTCTGTACTCCTTTTTATACTACAGTCTACACCAGATGTCCTCCCCCAAAATAGCCGGCAACATGGTGCATTGCAAAGCGTTACTTGCAGCATTATTTGCAGAATGCCCCCCCTAGAATAGGGAGACAATTGTTTGTGTGATTAAATCAGCAATCAGGGTTGTAAAACTCAAATAGACTGTGCCAAAATAGAAAAATTGGTACAAGGCAAGCCGAGGGGCGGACTGTGTTTCAATGCACAGATTACCAGGATGTCCCAGGCAAACGGCAAAAAAGTAAATTTTCTTCAAAAAGTATTGTTCTTTATACCAGGACAAGAAACTACATGTACTAAAAATGGAAATGCACAATTAAAGCTCAATTTCCCGTTCTATGAACTTAAGCAAGCTCTGCTTTTATAGTGAAATGAGAAAGCAAATCAAATAATTTACATTAGTTTCGTATCATGGTGCATGAAATATACCGGAGGGCCGGCTTTAACACTAATTCAATATTAATTTTCTGTCGGTCAGCTGTTTTACTATCAGCCGCAGCCAATGGGCCGATTTGGCCATTCTTCACCAGTCGCTACTAAACCTAACCCTAACCCCTAACAATAAACATAACCTCAATAAAACCTATGCCTAAACCTAACCTGAACCCCCGGGTACCTGCTGCAACCGCGATACCTGCTGCAACCTTACCGTTGGTAAGGTCGCAATTGTTACTAACTGTCGGGACTCAGTCACGACTTATTTACCACCTGCCGTGATTTGTCATGACCGTTGGTCGTGGTCGGAAAATGATTTCGCCCCTCCTGAAAAAATATGGGAAGCAAAAGGTGTTGCTGTACAACAACCCTTCTGATTGAAGTGTTGTGTTCACACCACAATGGAAAGAAGATAGAAATAGGCCTTGATTGGCAGGCAGCTTCTTACAGTGTTTGCAGTGTCCTGCTGTGTGTGCGTGTGTGCGTGTGTTTGTGTGCGTGCGCACATGCATGTGGGTGTGTGTGTCTGCGTCCATGTGTGCCTATCTATATATACCGGATATATATACAGTATATTGCGAGTGTGTTTACAACCCTGCAGCAGTTCTCAAGCTGTGCTCAACCTTGTGCTTATTTGGTGTGTGTGTGTGTGTGTGTGTGTGTGTGTGGTGTGTGTGTGTGTGTGTGTGTGTGTGTGTGTGTGTGTGTGTGTGTGTGTGTGTGTGTGTGTGTGTGTACACGCGCGCACGTGTACGTGTGTGTGTTACCAGGGTAACCTGTTTGACACAGGTTGATTGGGGGAAATTGATGGACAGGCGGAGAGCAGGTCTCCAGAGATGGGGTTCACCTTCCCTGGCTGTCAGTCAGGATGCTCACCTCCTTTGTTTTGGTGACTGAGACAAATCTAGCCGGTAACATCATGACATTGTCATTTTGTTTTTGTAGGCAGGGTAATCATTTGACAATGTTTTAAGTCAAGAATAAAGGACAGAATTTTTTTGTCAACAGTAAGGCCCCGTTTCCACTAAGACGATCCGCCGTGAAAAAATGAAAACGGTCTCAAAAAGTTTACCATCTCCACTGACCGAATCAATTAATCCATACGTCCCCACTAAACCCAGTGAAACCACCGAAAATGCAATGAGAAGGCTGCAGTGTATATGCCGGGCCTGTAGGTGTCGCTGTAGCAACTCGTTGGCACAAATATCCAAGAAGAGGAAAGATAAGCGGTTGCCATGTTTGCGTATTATAAGTGACTTTGGGCCTGTTTCTTCAGAGTGTATATAGTTCATTAGTTGAGCCTGTTTCATTGGATTTGTTTCAGCTCATTATAAAAACTAAACAATTAAAAACTAAAAATACACACACACACATATATATATATATATATATATATATATATATATATATATATATATATATATATATATATATATATATATATATATATATATATATATATATATATATATATTAGAGCTGCCAGTCGATTAAAATATTTAATCGCGATTAATCGCATGATGGCCCATAGTTAATCTTCGATTAATCGCAAATTAATCGCATATTTTCATATTTTCAAATTTCCCGATATACTCCCGATATCCGATATCAGCAAAAATATATACAATTTATTATGTTTTTTTTTTTTTTTTTTTTTTTTTTTTTTTTTTTTTTTAACTGGGGACCCCCCAAAATAATTTCAGGACCACTGAGGGGTCACAACGAACAGGTTGAGAACACCTGCCTTAAACACTGCTTAAAAAAAGAAGAACTATGTTGGTCGATGTAAGATGTAAGATGATCACTTCACACAGGTGTGATTTTTAGTTAATTAGCAATAAAATAAAAATAGTTTTCCCCTTGCTACATTACAGTATATCAGCCTTTTCATTATTTTCAAAGGGAAAAAACACCTTATATATTTGTGCCAACAATACTCCAGGTAATAAAAAATACCCTATGTCCAGCACACACTACGCTATGGTGTGGGAGAGGAGAGCTGTCTTTGGAGGGGAGGAGGCAGCACAGCTGTTTAACAAGCTTAATTGTGTTGCCAACTGCCAAAATCCAAAATGCACTAGTGGCACTTCCAAAATGCACTAGAAGTAGCTAGAGCAGTGGTTTTCAACCAGCTGAAAAGCACTAGATTTTCCACCAGGGGTTTCTCAATAATTTTGGCACTAGGGGAGTCTGGAAAAAAACTAAATATAGTTACAAATGCGCCAAGTTGGCAACCATACTTCTGTCCATGCCGTCGTGATTATAGATGTACGTTTTATGGATCGCTCCTGCCTGGCTATTCTTGCAACGTTTTTGCTGGGATTATGCATTGGATTTACAAGCAAAACTGAAGGATTTTACTTTTTGATGATCACTTTGAGAAAGGGTAAGTCATCAGGCCACCTCTCTCTCTTTCCCTGCTCTGACTGCAATGCAAGTGTATTCTATCGAAAGGAGGAACAGTCTCCGTCTCCCTCTCTCTCCCTCTCTCTCTCTCCCTCTCTCTCTCTCTCCCTCTCTCTCTCTCTCTCTCTCTCTCTCTCTCTCTCTCTCTCTCTCTCTCTCTCTCTCTCCCTTTCTCTCTCTCTCTCTGTCCCTCTCTGTCCCTCTCTCTCTCCCTCTCCCCATCCCTCTCTCTGTCTGTCTCTCGCTTGCTGCTGTATGTGCGCACTTGGCGAAGTGCCTCTCTGTTCCGTTAATGCATGGGACATACGTGCCCAGTTCTCATCAAAATAGTGTGCTGTGTTCGTCTCAGTAGTGGTTCTACAGTAGTGGTTCTACAGTAGTGGTTCTACAGTGGTTTCGTAGGTCTCAGTCATTTGATTCAATCCGTATTATTTCACGCCAACCCTCGTCCTCCACAATGTTAATCGGCCGGCGGGGGTGGCGGGGGGGGGGGGTCCGTGCGTTAATCTCGCGTTAATTTTTTGACGCCGTTAACGCACGGCTGAGTTAACGCGAGATTAACGCGTTAACGCCGGCAGCCTATATATATATATATATATAATATATATATATATATATATTAATGGTGTTGATTTTTAACGCATTAGCGGCGTTGATTAAATTTCTACGTTATTTGCGTTAAAAAAATAACGCAATTAACGCACATGCACGCGCGTGCGCATGCGCGCGCACGCTCGTGCGTGCGCATGCTCTGTCTCGGATGTGATTCCACTCGCTGGCGACTCTATTAAAGGGGGACAACAAATAGGGACAAAGTTGCGGAATGCATTGGAGTCTATGGGCTCGAGCGAGTATATCAGGGCTACTAAACTGGTGGCCTGACATCTCCGTTCACTTCCATGGAATGGTCTAATGGCGGCTGCTCTTCATTTCCACTGAGCATGAGTACAGCTAACTGAATAGCAGCGCACGCTCTGTTCTCTGACCCCTCAATGTCGCGACTCTTCCACTAGTCTCTATGCTTCACTTCCTGTTCCTGCACGTGAAGTCAGATGTAAACAAACAGGCAACAAACAGCAGCTCTTTCGGATCACTCCCAACTATTGTGATGTGTTTGTTTAACCGCGTCGCCATCGAAACTGAGAAGAAAAGTTGATTCAGAAAATCGCCAGTTTAATAACGAGTGGACCGAAAAATAATGGCTAAATTGAAACTCCATAGGGAGCGCAAGCAGACGTATTGCTCTGTAACCAAGTCAATGCTGTCGCAAAATAATCCGATGGTAAAAGACGCCACTGTTGCATGGATTATTGTCAAGAAGAAAAAAAAAACACCCAGAGATGATGAAGAGTCGAGTGCATGCTGGCTGCAGGAGGTAGAGCCTATTTCTTTCCCTGTTTACCTCCCTGTTCCCTGTTTACCTTTGCATTAGTGAATATTTGTATTTGTCTGTCTTGATGAAATGAACATGGTGGGCCCTATTGTATGGCCACTGGCCAGTCAAAGATGTGCCATCACTGTCATTAGTTGCCTGTGTGTAGGCTAGTCCTGTCCCCTGTTGCAAGCCTTTTGAGAATTAAAGAGAGAGCACAATAAGTGTGCCTTAGATGTTGTGATTTGCTGCTGTTGTGATAACAGATATGATATGAAGACCTTTTTCATAAGCTGCACTATAAACGTGTATTTTGATTTGGTTCAAATATGATGCATGTTAGAAAGACCAGATGCACATTGCACTTTTCTTATAAATGGAGCATTTTAAAAAGTGAAATACTTTAAAAAATGTGTCTGTGTGTGTACACATGTCATGGTGGAGAGTAGTCTCTGTGGCAGTCTGGCCCCCGGGCCCCTTGGGTTTTTGGCAATGCGGACTCCTGAACAATTTAGTTGAATAGCCCGCTGTCTTTCCATTTCCGCAACAATACACAGGAAAACATGGCATATTGTCCGAAATAGTCCGAATGGTGATTAATC
The DNA here is from genome assembly GCA_039105355.1 of Benthosema pterotum. Classification (NCBI taxonomy): domain Eukaryota; kingdom Metazoa; phylum Chordata; class Actinopteri; order Myctophiformes; family Myctophidae; genus Benthosema; species Benthosema pterotum. The sequence goes on from CM076977.1 coordinate 15,170,511, forward strand.
ATGATTAAATTAATTTTGAAGGTGTGATTAATTTGATTAAAAATTTTAATCATTCAAACACCCTAATATATATATATATATATATATATATATATATATATATATATATATATAATATATATTATATATATATATATATATATATATATATATATATATTATATATATATATATATATCCATGTTGATGTGCACAGTTACACAACCAGAAGGGTCCATTTGGTTCCAAACTATCACTGTGAGATTATATTATTATTAGTAGTAGCCTAGTAGTATAATTAATTATTATATATTATGCCTCTCCATTCATATATTGTCCCCACCAACCGAGCCTCAATCAATCGCAGCAAACATGTCATTGTTGTTATTATTATTGTCGTCCCGACCTAATCAATCTATGAACAACGACATGATCACAGACCGTAGACAGTCCATAGGCTAACGTAAACACGAATGGTCTCTACACGTCGGATACATCAGCACAGGGACCACTGACCATCAGAGGCGTAGCGTCATTTGGGCCATTCGGGCCATGGCCCAGAATTATTTTTGCTGGCCCAGGCTGAGGTACAGTACACTTGGGCAAGAATTCAGGAACAAACAGACAGGCACAATGAGTAGCCTAGTGTTGGGGGATCGGAGGTGTTAGACAGCTTGACGCCCCGCTATTCATCCAGGCTTTTGTTATCAAATGGGTCAAAACCTGTTCAACTGGTCCTGGTGACTCGAGGTGTCAAAGTTGGTCCCCAAAGCAAAAGGTGTTAATGGCCCATGCGCCCATCTATTTCCAGTAAAACCTTTTTTTACTTGCCTGGAGAGGCTGGGGATAAAGGTATTTGTAAATACAAATTTTGAGAATAAACGGAAATACATACTGTATATACTTATACATATATACTTGCACTGTGTATTTATTGACGTTTCATTCACGCACCTCTTTCTTGCACTACTTATTAGAATGTTACAATGGCTTTATCTCAAAATCGCCAGGCTTGGATATCCGCCTCTATGGGGCGGGGGGGTGGGGGTGGGGGGTTCTACTGGCCCAGGCTGATGTCCGACCCAGGCTACGCGCCTGCTGACCATAGCACCATACGATATTATTATTGTTGTTCATCGTGACATAATCAACCAACGTCCTCACAGTGGATAGTCTATGTAAACGTTAATGTTAACACGTCAGAATGGGGACCACCAACTGCGGGTCCACGGAGGTTAGTCTCAGTCTGTGTGTGTGTTGAGGGAGGTGGCTATAGGTGCCCGCAACATGGATATTTCGTGTTGTAGTGGACACTTGTGTGTCGATAAGCGCTGCGTTAATGCTGGATTGTCCCGTACTATGAGCAGCGCGCTTGAGACGCCTGGCTTCTGGGGTCCCAGAAAGAGAAAGTGGTGTCCGTTTTCTGCATGGAATTTCGTTAGTTCCAGAGAGTCATGTCGGGGTATTGGCATTGTCACATTGTGCAACCTGCACAAATATTAATTTCATATAAATGCACAGTGTACAGTAGAATAATGCGCTTAAAATGAAAAATAGAGGGAGAAAATTGGAAGGTTTTCTTGTATATGCTACTACTAACATTTGAGAACAGAATTTGGGGTTTGAGTTGACAGTTTGTAATGTTGAGTTTAGTCTTTTGCACCCAAAACTAAGAACTTTCACGCTTTTGTCCACAACTGGGAAAGAGAACTGGCAAAACATTGGTCAAAATAACAATCATTCTCCATTTTCTAATTGCGTTGACTCTTGAGAGTGTAACTCTTGAGAGTGTAAAATGAAACCAATTGGACCCGTAAGGGTCCATTTGGTTTCGTTTTAACGCTCTCAAGAGTTACAGATCTATGGGGACTGTCGTGATCTACCTTTTGGGCACCCCTGGCTTATGCTGTGTGGACAATGGTGCTGGAGGTTTTGTGCATGGTCAGATGCCTGCAAATGCTGTGGATTGGTAGGAGAAGCAGAACAAAGACAGACGGATAAACAGGCCTGTCCTGCGTCTATTATACTGTAGTAGCAGGAATATCACTTAACATATAATTATGTCAGTCGGTCTCTTGGAGGCGCTATAGCAACTACAGGTGTATAGTCGCCTGAAAATTGCCATTCGAGCCTCGGACAGCAATTTCAGGCCGAGCTTCGAACCTTCGCTAAAAAAAAACAATATGCTGCGACGACCCCCCCCCCCCCCCCACCCCCGTGGCGCGCATATACTAACTCTTAAAATCGTGGATGTTGCCATCGGTAGATAAGTTTCTACTGCCTGAGATGTGATTGACATCTGTGAATACACCAGTCATGACACCGCTCTCCTTTCTCTCCTTTCTGATGAGACTGATCCGACACAGCCACGGGTAACACGCTGTTTTGATTGCCAATACATGCCGTCCATCGGCTCGTTTAATTATTTGTTTGCTGTGAACGACTACGTGTCTATTGTATATATAGTCTAAACTGCCTGCTTCTGCTGGACAGCTAACCATAAAACCAACATTTCCAAAGGCTTGTTTAATTATTTGTTTGCTATGAACGACTACGTGTCTATTGTATATATAGTCTAAACTGCCTGCTGCTGCTGGCTAGCCTGCTGCTGGCTAGGTAAATACCATACCATAACCATAAAACCAACCAGTCAGCGTGCAGCTCTATAGAGTACAGACGGAGGTTGCAACTACTCCGTTCACTTCCTAGAGCCAGTCTAATGGCGGATCGCCTACATAGACTTCTATTGAGAATGGGACACCTTCAGTGAAAACAATGCATTTCCAACTACAGTAACAGCGCGTTTCACAGCGAGTTTCTGACCCCTCGATGTCGCACATTTACTAGATGGGGGGAAAAGTTAAATAAATAAATAAATGCGAATGGTTCGGGATCATTAATATCGTTCGCAGTAGCGACCTTAGCGAGCGAATGGTTCGAATCCCGAGCTTCGGTATACAGCCCTAATAGCAACCCACTTATATGTATTAGTATGTGTTTGGGCACCACAGAATATGATGATCTGATTGGCCAAGCACGGCATGTGAGAACTAGAGGACTATAAATAGGGAGAGTAGCGAGACTCCCGTTGATTCCCAATGCTACAGCTGAACAGAGGCCTATTGGCTGAAAAGCACACGTGATGATGGCTATTGGCTGAAAGGCGCATGTTTAGAATCAACAAAACTAAAATGGTTCAAAACAAACCACTCTCGCCCATCCACTTGCATTGACAGCAGGACTCCATTGTAGGCGCGAGATGCGAGATCAAAGCGTGTCATACTCTCTCTAATTATATAGTAATAGTGATAACACGTCATTATAACGGCACCCCTCCCTTCACACAAGTGTGCTTTTATTTCTTTTCATTTTTCTTAATTCCTGTTCAGCTTTCCTGAACAATGGCTTGTGCTGCGATGACTCATACAAACTGGGGGTGGGGGGATGGAGAGTGCTTGGGGGTCCACTTTAGTCTTGGCTACCAGTGGCAATTAAAACAATTCAGCCTGTGTAGCCAGACGGTCATGACTACTGGCATGTTTTAATGTAAGAAGAAGAAACACATAACTACAGTAACACACATGGAGACCACCGGTTATAAACCTAGAAAACACAAACCACTGCATCAGAGATAATAGGCATATAATGTAAACACTCTGATAAAATATTCTCTCTATAATATTGTTATCACCACTTAATTCTGAAGCGAAACACTGCTCCATTGCCCTTTGGTGATCAGTATGATAAATAGAAGATAATAAAATAGACGTTTGCATGTGACCTACGCTATACATATATTTTTCCTCGTCCAACTCCTTACTCCTTGCACTGTGGTGCCTTCAGGCAGCCATAGTGGTGAATGGGAGTATCTTTTGGCTTGTTATCTGGAAGATTATAAAAGAGGTGTGTTGTGTGTGTGTGTGTGTGTGTGTGTGTGTGTGTGTGTGTGTGTGTGTGTGGTGTGTGTGTGTGTGTGTTGTGTGTGTGTGTGTGTGTGTGTGTGTGTGTGTGTGTGTGTGTGGTGTGCCGCCTTACTAGTCCTTGTCTTGTGAAGTCCACATCGCAAAATGGGCAACTTCTACTACATGACATCCTTTGGTGTTTTGTGTTTTACGTTGCGTTGAAGTCGGTATCAATACCAAGAGACGTCCAAGTGTGTTTGCCAACACAGAGTTGGCAGTTCAACAAGCACACAGGCAGGATATAGATTTTAAAGCCAGGTTGACAGGCAAACAGACATGGATATGATTGGCAGAGAAGTGGAGAAACTTGAGAGCAGATGGACAGGTGTGGCCCTATCTTGCGTGGCAGCCAGTAATGTAAGATTTCAAGATAAGATTTCACAAGTTTTCGCCTATCTTCATACAGTTTAACTGTTAAAATTTGAACCTTTTACAAACGTAACCTTTAGGAGGAAGATTATAATTCATTATTTTGGGCTGTTTATTGAAGTTATGTACGTATATACCTTCGATACATCAGATTAAAGGGATTCTGACTGAAGGAGGACCAGGCCGTGATTCAGCCAGAATGTCTAGTATATTATTAAGACTAGTAAATCCAAGTAAATATAGGGTACTCAAACCAAAGTTGGACAAAAATATGTAATGTATTTTAAGAGCATTTAGCATGGGTGTGTAACAGTTTTAATTTGTAAAAATCAAAGTATATCACTATGAAAACAGAAAATATCTTGTATTGTTTTATTTTGTATTATATTGATTTGGAGTGCAAAGAAGCATTATGTGCATTTATAAGAAAACAAGAAAAACATTTGTTCAAATGCAAGGTCCATCTGTATACCAGATCACTGTTTTTACTTATTTAAGAGATTTGCTAGATAGTTACTATATCGATTTCAAATCATTGAAACGTATTGTATCGCCTCAATGAACCAATATCATCCATGCAATCGTACCATCAACCATGTATTGTGAATTGATACTTATGCTTGTATGTTTCAGTTAGCTGGGATTTGTTACAAGAAAGAACAAAACATTAATAGAAAATAGTAAAAGTACCATGAAGTAAAAAAGAAAGAAAGAAAAAAAAAGACCCCACACATCCAGCAGCATTAACTTCATAGGATTGTATATCGTTATATTGGCTAAACAGAAAGTGCTTCCAACAGAGACTCACAGCATATTTTCACAAAGTATTGTTACATGAATAGAGTATACATTCATTGTTATCACAAAGAGCTGTTCTCATGGCTGATAGTAACAAGAACAAAGTTATAATAGTGTGGACACAAGACAGCTAGGAGAAAAACAGATAATGAAATGCCAACCACGGATTTCCTCTGACAAACAGAATGCATAATACAGTGTACTGACTAGATGAGAGAGTACTGTGGACAAATATGAGATTAATGCATGAATGATGGCATATGACAAATTATTCATAATAATTATAATTATAATTATAAAAATATCCATCAAAAACCTCACTAATGTTGATGATAAATTACAATATTCTTTTTCTACTCGTTCTGTCATAAGGAAACCCATCCACCAATGACATCATTGTTAGGCAGATGTTTCCCCCTCTTCTCTTGTTAGGATCAGAGCCATCTAGTAGAAAGGCTGCGATATTGAGTCAGAAACATTTGTTTCTACTACTGATGTGTTTACCTCTTTTTCATGTTTATATTATGTATGTATCCCTCAAAGGCATACAGCAGACCCTTCTCTCTCGATCTTGAGGATGTTTTGTCATTCGAAAAACATTCAGAAATACGTGTTTTATAAGTGGGCGGGCTAGATCGGCGGGGGTGGCTACGATAGGTTGAAAGTGGCAAGGTGGTCCTTGAGTGCCTAAATTCATAAATTGACTCAAAACAATAAAACAAGCTATTTCATTACTTGTTTACGCAATGAAAGTATTCCAGATGCCGGCCGGCATCTGCCAAGCTGTAGCACAGTTGGAAAAACAATTATAAGGAAGTGAGTTGATTGGATTTTTTTCAGGATTTTTGATGGACTAAAATCCATTTTTGGTTACTGCATCGTCTATTTCTTGCTCAAATGTTTTCATAAACGTTGAGCTGTGCTAACTATAAACGATCTTGTGGTATGTGGTACAGCAAGTGCTCTGAAGCTTTTAATAGGCTCAAGAATGCTTAATTCTGATTGGTCAATAGCCAAATTCAGTGCTGTGTGTTATTTCAGGATAACGGCTGCTTCACTCAATAACAGACATAATCAAAGGCTCACAGCACCAGGCTGCAGCCGCAGGGCGGCTTGGATTTTATGTTGTACCCAGCATGACAGCCGTGTAAACTAGCACACAATGTGCTTTTCATTTCCTGTTAGCCGGTTCGCTGTGTCAAAGTGAAATTGTCGCTATCATAGACCATCAAACCTTAAAAGGGCTAGAATGGATTACATAGACAGATTTTCAAACTGTTTTTGAAAACACAGCGAATGCCTCACTCCTGTGTGTGGTCATAGTGCAGATGATTATTCTATTACTACTAGTAAAAATATATATTTTTTGTTACTATTTTGAAAATCGTAAAATTTTAAAATAGCCAGACTATGTGCTCACAAGTCACAACACATCAGTGTAGATTTTCTAGTTCAGTGGTTTTCAACCAGTGGTCCGGGGACCACCAGTGGACCAGGTGGCCCCCAGCTAAATGATGGAAAGTTGGTCACCCAGATGTAACTCTTTGAGAGTGTAAAAATAAACCAAATGGACCCTTGCGGGTCCATTTGGTTTCATGTTTACACTCACAAGAGTTAAAAATATTCATCATCTGATTTAGTCCAAATCGACACAACTAGAGAATGTTGAAGATTAATGGTCATTTTGATCTGTCTGCTTGCCTGTTTTGTTTCCCAAATCCAGCCTGGAATTGTGGAGAATCTTTAGTTTTGGGTCTGTGGGGCTAAAATGTCATGAAATGGTGGTCTGCGGCTCAAATGCTGACTAAATGGTGAGCCCTGGTGTCAAAAAGGTTGAACACTACTGATCTAGTTGAATTATTTTAAAATGTTTTTAAATACAGATATGGCTACAGTATGGTAATATGTTCATCAGCGATAAGGGGTGTAAGATCCCATAGAACCAAACGGAAAACTGGACATATCATGGAGTTGAATTAACACATGAATTAAGCGTTTTACTGTTGAGGAAGATGGAGACAGTTGTGGAGACAAAAGAAAATGGTCTGACACCGACGAGAACAGAGAAACATCCTCTGTCAGACTGTCGTTTCTTAATGGGAATCAATTCTGTTTTAAGTTGAACTCGGCTGAAATAAAACGCGGATGAAAGTGGAAATCAATTGGATTAATGAGACGAAGACAGACAGATGTGTCCATCTCCCTTTGAGTAGTCTCCACATCCCACAGCCAACGTGCTGTGCCACTCTCCCTCCCTTCCCTCTGTCACTTTCCATCTGTCAGTCCCCTCTCTCTCTCTCTCCCTCTCTCTCTCTCTCCTCTCCCATCTCTCTCCTCTCTCTCTCTCTCTCTCTCTCTCTCACTCTTCTCTCTCTCTCTCTCTTCCAACACTTTTCTTGTTTTTCCCTCTGCATCTCTGTGACACCCCGCATCCCTTTCTCTTTCATGCCCCACTGTTTCTGGATCCCCGTTGTGCCTCAGTCATTATATACTAAACACCTTTCACTGGCTAATGTAATGCTACAAAGTAAACCAATTCAACTTCTCCCTCTCTCTCTCTCTGTCACACACATACACACACACACACACACACACACACACACACACACACACACACACACACACACACACACACACACACACACACACACACGTGCAAGCGCACACACACACACGTGCAAGCGCACACGTGCAAGCGCACTTGTGCACGCAGGCAGCCATATTACACACAACACTAATAATGCATTCATTAACATGCAGAATCCATGAAACACATTATCACAGAAGAAGAAGAAAAAAATAAAGTGTGAAAACAACCCAGTGAATCAGAAAACTGGGCTCACTGCAGTTTTCTCATTTGAATAATCTCAGAGAGAGGGGGGATTATTACAGGTCAGTGTACGACAGCATGGCAGTATGACAGATGGTGACTAACTTGCAACCAACGTTAAATGAAATTTACCCAATCGGGTGTCATCTCCGGTTATTTTAGATAACAGCAGAGACAGGAACAGTCTTTGAGTCAATGTTCAAGGATGTGTATTATTTACATCTTGTGTGCTGGTATACGTACGAGTAAATCTTGTTTTTGATGGGCTTTCTTCAGACCACTGTAATTTAGCATAAACACAGCAAACAATACAGTACATACAGACAGATAAAGACAACATGAGATAACTTGCAGTAGCGTTAGGCGCAAATTGCAATAGCGTTAGGCGCAAATTGCAATATAGCAATTAAAGAGGAATTCCACCCATTCTCAAGATTTTTTTCCGAGGGTGTACAAATGGAACCAAATGGACCCTAACGGGTCCATTTGGTTCCATTTGTACACCCCCAGAAAAATAGGTCCTAAATCAAAAAAATCGTTAACATGGCAAAACACAACTTAATGACATCATCAAGTTGTGTTTCATCATGTTGATGTTTTTTTTTATCTACATTTCTAGGACACACACAATGGTGAGAACTTTTTTTTAACCATGTCCACACAACATCTCTAAAGTATATTAATGACAATAAAATGTTGAGGGTGGAAGTGGGTGGAATTCCCCAAATTCCAGCTACCAATATTTACAGCCAACTTTACTTAAAAACAAGTAGCCTTGTGCTAGCTTGTAATAAGTAGCTATACTGACTGTGACCAACCTGTAGGCTACTAGGCTACACTCTACTGCAGCTATAGAGAATGCCCTCCCCTGCTGCCTTCCTTCCCACCCGCATGCACATCCCAGTGGTCAAGCCACAGGCGACACACACACACACACACACACACACACACACACACACACACACACACACACACACACACACACACACACACACACACACACACACACACACACACACACACACACACACACACCACGCCAGACCGCCCAATGAAGCATTATCATGTCGTGATCCATTTTTTGGGCCAACCAGTGCGGAGCAATGCCAGGTGTGTGTGTGCGCGCGCGCACGTGTGCATGTGTGTGTTTTTGCATGCACCGTGTGCATGCTTGTGCTGGCTTGTGCGCGTGTGTGCCCTTTTGCTCTAATCACACGGTTTCCCCCTGCGTTAATCTCATTATGTTTTTCATCATCGTGGTTTGTGATTAACAAGAACATATAGGATCACGGTGGATTTAGTTTCCATTTTTGGGACTGCAGCAGCAGCATTTTACACATTCATATATCATTCACTTTCCTTTTTACTTTTCTCTCTCTCTCTATCTCTTCTTTACCAGTCAATGTCATGCTCTCCCTCTTATCTTCCCTCTCCTTTCTCACGTCCTCTCCCTGTTGTGTTTCTGTCTGTCTGTCGGTCTGTCTGTCTCTCTCTCTCTCTCTGCCATGTGATGTGCGTTTGGGCTAGTGAGATGAGTGGTTGATCCCATGATTAACACTGCCCTCTATGGGAACCTTTACAGTGGATTCACAGAAGCACACAGGAGCGCGCACACACATTTGCACGCGTGTACATGCACGAGCACGCGCGCTCAATATGCATTGCATACTTGGATAACTGTTAATATCCTTAATGGTCAGAGTAATGACATGCCAGATGGCAGGGAAGTCAATTAGGAGATTAGATTGCAGTGAACTCTGTTAGTGGAGCAGTCTTTATCTGTTCCACTCCCTGTGTCCGACTGTGTGCCCGTTGCGTTCTGTAAAATGGGGAGGGCTGGAGGTTTTGCCCTGCAGTTCGTGCCACACTTCAAGCGCATCTTATGCCTGTTTTAATGGAGTATTGGAACTATTACTAGCGTGAGTGGAGCGGGTGGTGCAACTTAAGCGATTGGTTCATGGCCGTCGACCATCCCTCTAAGCACTCCGATTGGCTGGTTTAGGTGATGACATAATGGTGATGTAATTAAGAGATCTTTTTTTACGTATTGTCGAGTATTATCTCCTGGACATGTCATGATATTTGCTCTCTGTTCAATGGCTCCGCTCGCCACGCTCTAGTACTGGCCTACTTGTGTTTGCACTGACTTAGTTTGTTATAGTTATTGACAAACGGCTACCAAGTGGTCACTGGGGGGGGGGGGGAGACATCTGGACCCCCAGGATTGTACTATACCAGGGGTGGGCAATATTTTTTCCCAAGGGGCCAAATGAGATGTATTAATTATTGTGGAGGGCCAAGACTAAAGGCTGAACTAAAGTCTGGGTAATATTAATTTAATTTCAAGATAAAAGTAAGAGTAAGACCAACCTTTTTGACACCAGGGCCCACTATTTATTCAGTATTTGAGCCACAGAGGACCACCATTTGATGACATTTTAGCCCCACAGACCCCAAAACTAAAGATTTATTTTGCTTTTGTCCACAATTCCAGGCTGGATTTGGGAAACAAAACAGGATAACATAGATAAAAAATGAACATTATTTTACATACTGATGAATATTTTAACTCTTGAGAGTGTAAAAATGAAACCAAATGGACCCGCAAGGGTCCATTTGGTTTCATTTTTACGCTATCAAAGAGTTACCTCTGGTTAACTTTCCATTTTTAAGTGGATCTCTCTCAAGGACCACAAAGTCAGCCAAAGGGCCGCATTTGCCCCCCGGGCCGCATAATGCCCAGGCATGTACTATACTGTACTCTGTACTAGGTGCTGTACTCTACTGGCCACTTTAAATGTTGCAGCTGTCTGGGCTCAGATGCATGCACAAATAACACACAGATGCGTAGAAATGGCCATCCAAGGCGTATTACATTCACCATTCACACACACATTCATGCACAGATGGCAGAAGTAACCATGCAAGGCACGACCAGCTCATTGGGAGCAATGTGGGGTTCAGTGCCCAAGCACACTTCGATATGTAGATAAGCGGAACTGGGTTTTGAACCGTCGACCCACAGATCATTGAACGACTTGCTCTTCCTACGAATGGTGTTGGAGCCACCGCTCTAAACATCTACCCAGGGGGCAAACTACCCCTTTTTTAGGAAACCTGCATTTGCCATAACATAAAAGGTTGTCCACCAGAAATATTATCTATGACCCTGTAGGATCACAACCTATATGGACAACCCGGTCAATTTTTTGCTGGAAACCCAATATGGCCGCCGCAATATTAGCCCCTATTAGTTATAATGGGGGGTGAATAGGGCAAAATTTTAAACTGAGAGATAATTCCACGAAACTTCACAGGTTGATCAATTATGTAAATACAAACATTTTTTGTATTGGAACTTTTCATGAAATCCAATATGGCCGCCACAATATGGCCGACTTAATATTAGCACCTAGAAAATAGGTTTGACTCTAATTTCTGAACAAAATGAGCTAGAAACACAAACTTGGTGTCTATTTTAGAGTCTCTGACCACAAGAGAGTAGTCATATAGCCCATATTTAAAATTTAAGTGTACCTATATAATCATTTTAGCCCTAATTTTCCTGTGTGCTGATGTGCTATTTCCTTATAGAAAGACACATGTCACATATTCATCCATGATGGGGGAGCTCATCCAGATCTCTTAATTAACCTCTTCCTCTACAATTCCACCCAATCCTATTATACATTTGAGTTCTGGAAAAGGTGTAACGTGTAACACGTGTAACGCCGGGTGTCCATATATATATATATATATATATATATATATATATATATATATATATATATATATATATATATATATATATATATATATATATATATATATATATATATATATATATATATATATATATGGACTGTGTCTAGAGTGAGGCCGGCGGAGCCGGCCGAACCTGTAGTTCCATAACATTGGAGGTATAAAAATGATTGTCATCATACTTCACCATGTCAAAATTCACCATGTTAAAGGTTTTTCTCAGAACTCCAATTCTAGGAAAAACAGAATGGGGTAACTTTTTATTATCTCTACACAATATCTATAAAGTATATTAATGACATGTAAAATGTTGAAAATGGGAGGAATTCTCCTTTAATTGGGCATGCACAGCTGATTGGATTGACATTATCAGTGTCAAACTTGTCCTGTGCTTATTAGTGATCTTTCTAATCAATTAAAACACCAAAGAAGAAGTACCTCAAGTAACATTCCAGGCTGCAAATACAGAAACCTCCCTGTGGTGCAGCCTGGGAAACGTTGGTTTGAATAAGATATGCTGTACATCCAAGAGGACATAATCTAATAACTACAACTCTGTATAACTATAATGCGCAATCAACAGATGAAGATGCCTGCCGCATCTCATCAGTGTCACAGATGCTTGCCCCACTCAGGACCTGCACTGTCAGTCGTCTCAATCAACATTGAAGGTTTCTCCAGAAACAAGGCAGAAATACTAGCAACGATTGCCATTGTTTCTGTATGCAGGAAACCTACATCGGCCATGCACAAAATCGCTGGACCCACCATCGCTGGAATGAAACTGGTCGCTGAGATCCGACACAGACAGTATGGATCAGCTGTTTTCAGCAGGCCAAACCTCAAGATTGAGGAGGTCTGTACCCACATCACAGAAGGGCACATGGAAACCATCTTGGTCACCCATCCAAAATCCAGATGTCTGTCACATCAGCCTACAAACCACCTGCAACCCCTTTTCTACACACAAAACTACCAGAAAGATGCAAGAAGACGTACCACATCAGCATTAGCGACTTCAATGCTCATAGTACATCATGAAGTCGAAACCTGGCTTGTTTCCAAACATCTGACTCTAATCCATAACAAGCGAGGATACAACCCAGACCTTGCCTGTAAGAAACACCTCACCTCACATCCAGAACTGAGTTCTGGACCATATGCCCCACACCCAGCACCGGCCGATTGCCATCACTGTTAGATCTTCTCTCCAAGCAACCACTGTCCCACTCCGTAGGAGATTCAACCTACGGAAAGCAGTCCATATCTAGCACACCACTACTTCCCAATAACTACTCCAACTTCACATCATCACATACCCAGATGATGTCAGACACAGTATATCCCTGGCTTATCAGAAATATCCAGCAGCCTGCTACTATGAAGAGTACAACAAGGACCCTTTCTTCCCCACCACCACGGAACTTGGAGAGACTCTGATCAGTGAAGTTGGAATGAAGGAAAGCCTGGAAGGAGTTGATAGAGAACACCAACATGACAAACAGCAGCATGAAGGCATGGGCCACAATCCGTCGTCTCGGAGCAGACCACACTACACCACCCATAATCACAAAGGTCACAGCAAACTGTTGCAACACAGCTGATGGCCAGCGGTCATAACCAACACCGCTGCCAACCCACAGGAGAACACCTAGAAGAACTCAAAACTGCAATCAGAAAGCTGAAACCAGGAAAACAGCAGGGATTGATAACATACTGGTGAAAATGTTACAGCACCTCGGACCTAACACAAAGTCCTGGCTCCTGGAGATGCTGAACACATGCAGAGCGCAGAAAACCATCCCTTCTGTCTGGAGAAAGGCCAATGTTGTTGCAATCCCCAAACCTGGCAAAGACCCCAAAGAGCTACTGACCCATTTCCCTCCTCTGCATCACCTACAAGCTCTATGAGAGGCTGCTGCTCCAACGTCTCATCCCAATCATAGACACCATGCTGACTAAAGACCAAGCTGGTTTCTGCCCTGACACCTCCTGTGCTGGACAGTTACTCAACCTCAACCAACACATTGAGGATGGGTTTGAAGAAAAGCAAATAGGGCAGCATTCATAGATCTCACTGCTGCCTATGACACCGACGATCACCACACAATGGTCAGGAAACCACTGAACATGACTGGTGACCTGAACCTGTGCCAGGTCATCAAAAGCCTTGTCAACAACAGATGCTTCTACGCCCACCTAAATGACCAGAGGAGTAAATGGAAAGCCCAAAAGAACGTCCTCCCACAAGGAAGTGTGCTCGCCCCGCTCCTTTACAATATTTAGACCAGCCACTACCCCCAGAATGCTTCATCTATGTCCATGATCTCTGCATTACCATGCAACAAGCAGACTTCCAGAAGATCAAATCCACCCTTGAAAGTGCCCTCCAAAAATGTCAAGCTACTACAATAACAACCACCTGAAACCCAACCTGTCAAAAACCCAACTATGCAGCTTTCACCTGAGGAACCGTGATCCCCCGTGAGTGTCACAGGGGATGGTCACAAACTGCCCAACAGTACCCACCCCACATCTTGGAGTTACACTGGACAGGACACTCTCCTTTAAGAAACATCTGGAGAACTCCTAAACCATTTGCATGTGCTGCCAAAACAGTCAACAATCATTTTAGAAATGAGTGAAATCACTATTTCCTGTAGCTAACCATCTTGTAAATATGCACAATAAGGGTACACTATGCCCAATGATAAAAAATAGCTGTTCCTGTGAGTCTTTCATGGTCAGAAACTCTTCAATAGACACCATGTTTGTGTTTTTAGCTCAGAGGTTAGAGCCAAAACCTTATTTCTGTGTGTTAATATTGTAGTCGCCATATTGTGGTGGCCATATTGGATTTCATGAAAAGTTCCAATACAAAAATGTTTGTATTTATATAATTGATCAACCTGTTAAGTTTCGTGGAAATATCTTTCAGTTTAAAATTTTGCCCTATTCACCCCCCATTATATCTAATAGGGGCTAATATTGCGGCGGCCATATTGGGTTTCCAGCAAAAAATTGACCGGGTTGTCCATATAGGTTGTGATCCTACAGGGTCATAGATAATATTTCTGGTGGACAACCTTTTATGTTATGACAAATGCAGGTCACCCCCCTTTGCCCCCTGGGTAATCTACATATTCCAAACAAAATGTGTTTTGAAAAATGCAAAAAACTTTTTTGGGGTGGCATCCTTCACTTAGAAATGTTTGAGAAGCATTGCTCTGGTGTAGTCGAGTGAATAAAATGTCTCTCTCGAGTCGACTGTGAGTTATATTTTATTATCTGTTCTCAAAAAGTTAATTTTACCCATTATTTTAAAGGGGGGGGGGGGGGGGTAATGTTTTGAGTGGCTTTCACACTGCAGAGAATGGGCTTTCAGCATTGTAAAACTGCATTTTTAATACACTTTAGCTAGACCCACTCTCTCTCTCTTTACGGTCTGGGAGAGTGTTGGAGAGAACTCTCAAATGTGTGGTCTGCTGCTTTATGCCCATGCATCGTTGTTTTACTTGAGGTACTTACTGCACCCGATAGATGGAGGTAATATTATATTTTGTATCTGGGTTGTGTTTGAAATAAACTGTAAGGGCCCAATTTTTGTAACATGCGTCCGTGACCCTTTTTTGTCACTTTTCCTCTTCCCTTAGGCACTATTCCAACACCATTATTTGCGACTGGAGGTGTGGTCATAGGCATGTTTGTCACACAGTCCCTTAAGTTGCTAATTCCGTCAAATAGATTTGGGAAATATATAACAGGATTTAAAGGCACCCGCTCACCTATACCATGTACTCAGTTTGAGAAGGCAGAGCCATGTGCGTCCGTGCTCCTGGAGATGTCCAAATGGAACAGCTGCTGCATCAGTTCACTTCATCTCTTTATTTATTAACTGTCCTATAAACAGCTGTAGATTGCCTGATGTCGGTCACTTCCTTGTGTCCATTGTGTTTAGGTAAGCTATATAGTGTAGTTAAAGATATTAATTAACTTGTGACACATTGCTGCTGATGATTCAGTTTCACCATGTTTCACCGAAGTCCCGATAGATACGTTTTGCTTAATCCCGCTCCGTAGAGAAGACCTACACACATATTCTATACCCCAAATGAGAGATTGATGTTTGACGGTCACACAGAACTGGAACAAAAGGTAAGGTACGCACATCTCTAGAAAAACTTTAGGGTGCTGAACTAAAAAAGTGTCAAAAGTACAAAAAAGAAGAATAGTTCGCACACCATTTCAGTAGCTCCCAGGCTGTAGACTTTATTTTAGGACAACGTTTCGACCCGTTGTGGGTCTTCTTCTTTTTTGACGGTCACACAGCACTTTGAAATGTCCAGAATTGACTGAGATATGATTTATCAAAAAGACCAGTTCTCAGCGGTGCCTACTGTATAATATAGCATTTTCCGATTCTTTTAGCAATTTGCTTTATAATTTTTCGTAGACTTGGGATAAATGCACACCCGATACAGCAAAGGAAACATCAATATTTGGTGATCATATTATAGCACTTTGAATCGTAGGAAATGATCCAGAATTCAACTAATCAATCTGAACCTTGTCTAATGTGGGAATAATTTCCTTACTAATGCATTTCTTTACCAATGTGTTTGTAAAGATGTCTAGTAACAGACAATAACTAACAGTAAAACAGGTTATATAAACAGTGGCTGTAGCCTCTGCTGGCCCCCAAGGTCTAGTATCTATCCTTTGTCCTGGTCTTGTGGTTAAGCCTTTCACGCAGGAGACCTGAGTTTGAATCCTGGGCATTTCATATGTACGATAATAAATAAGTTTATTTGGCAGCAGGTCAAGCAATAATTATTGCTGCCATACAGTATTTGCTCCTGGCATGAGACAGCAATAATGGAGTCTGTGCCCCCTTTTCCACCGATTGTTTCCCAATGGGAACGGGTTAGTCCATGACTCAGAGCTCCAAAATTGGAACGCTAATCTTGTTTTTATTATTCACACAATTCCAATTGTGCCTTAAGATGATGGAGGATTAGGGTTGTCAACAGCACCAGAAAGGATTGGACTCAAAAGCAGGCAGCCGTTGTCTGTAAGGGAAAACGGCGGTCAGGATTCTGGGGAGGCTGTCTGTGAGGCATCGGTTCCGATGGGGACAAGGTCAAAGCAGGTAAAAAACAACAGAAGCACACAACGTCAGGCAAAGAATAATATGGAACAGGCAGAGGTCTCGAGTTCAGATTCCTGAAGCTTGAGTCTGACATTGTCCACTGTTTGAGAAATTTCATGGGGGTCAATCACATGGCTAATGGGCTAGCCTATTTGTTAACCAAAGAAACACAGCCAACAAGGACTACTAGCATGTGAACAAAATAACTAAAATATGTCAGATGATAACTGAAAACTATTAGAAACTATTTATCAGGTCGGTTTAATGGACATATTAATGCGGCCAAGGTTCATCACAGTTGCGGCCGCCATGTATGTTGTTTGACACTGTTCACTCAACTGTTGTACTGTCGAGCGACCTGGCTGCTGGCCAACCAGCTGCATCAGTTATCTTGGTACCGAAGTAACTATAGGTTGACAATACGTGGCCAGGCCAAGAGACTCAGTCCACTCAGAGAGTAGGCTGCGTCGATTGGTCTGGACCAGGCTAATGTTTGTCTGTCCCTTGCTGTGTAACTCCCTCATTAACTCATTTAGGCCTGACCTAAGGTTTCTGAAAAACTTGAAATATTTATATATCAGCTTCAAAAAAGGTTAATTCTGTACATAGTACTGTACAGCATCCTACAATGGACTCTCTTCTCCCTACTTGAGAAGAGAGTCTTGAATATCTGGTTGACATTAACCTTTAATATGTTTTCAGACAAAAAAGACAAAAGGCATGTGCATTCCGTGCGTGTGTGCGTGTGCGCGCGCGCGCGCACACACACACACACACACACACACACCATATAAACACTATCCCTCTATAATAGCTCACAACTACAACAGACACACACTTCAAGGGATGTGTTGAAAGCAAAATGTTGTCGTTCCCTCTGGAGGAGTTTATACGTGGGCTGGAGAATCCCTTTAAAGAAACGAAACAGTTTGAGTTCCAAATAATTGAAAGGAGGAAACACACACACGCACACACACACACACACACACACACACACACACACACACACACACACACACACACACACACACACACACACACACACACACACACACACACACACACACACACACACGCATGCAGACACACACACACATGCAGACACACAAGCACACATGCGCACGCACATGCACACACGCGCGTGCATATTGTTTGGAACCTAGGTCTAATTGCTGTTTCTCATACTCTAGCTGTCTCCCATATCCCCTATGGCTATATGGCTCAAAACACAGTTTACTGCATTGCAACAATATACTGTATGCTTTATGAGGAATACTTTGCACTATTATTACAGTAATAATAACTTAAGTACTAATAGTAATAATAACTTAGTAATTATAACTATAAAAAAAGGACGATCTGACAGGCCACATTCAAATCCCTTTTGCTCCAAAATCAGATTCAGAACTGATGATGTAATGCCTTTTGTTTTTTGTTATAAAGAATCACAACTTCTGTCTTCCAATGAAACGTTGGGAGAGGAGAGCAGGTTAAAAGTGTGACAAAAGTGTGTTTATTAAGTTATCTAATTTTAGGATATACAGTATACCTCATATTAAGTACAAGACACTGAAGAATGTGTTGAACAACATAGTATATTGAAAGTATAGATCCCATGAGGTGTGGGGTAGAGCCTGGCACGAGACTTTATTAACCCACCCGCTGCTGCAAGAAAGGGGGACAGTAAGTGTCACTGCCAGAAATACCTGACTTTTAGACAATTATGGAAAAATCTATGGTGGGCCGTTCGAGACACGGAATACCTTAAAAAATCCTCCATCTCTTTGCTTTCATGGAAAAAAAATAAGTGAGTTGATAACATGTTCTGTTTTGTAGATATTAGCAATTGAATACAGTGTGTTATAATGGCAGATGATGCAGCAGGCCAGAGGCCATTTTCAATAACTCAATTCAAAGTTTTATTTAGCATTTAACATTAGGTAATATTACTGCTACACATCCATGCCATATATCAAATTAAACCTCATGATGCCTGCTTGAATCTAAAATAAATAAATAATAAAATAGCATCTACCGTTATGTAAATATCAGCCTTGGAAAGCAGCATTGTTACTCAATAGTGACTGAATTATGTGACATCAATCTGTTTTTGATCACTGATAACTCCAAAATGGTACATGCTAGAAACTCGCTTTTTCTTTTGTATTCAAGAGGACATCATAACCTTTCATTAGAGATATGGCATGTTCATGTAGTCCCCACAGATGATGTTCTGTGGCTGCATTTTCTTGCAGAAATCAGTTTATGATATAGCACAGTTAGGGAAATATACCACACTCACATCCACATCACACACTGTGATGTACTGTACTAAACTTGAACGGCACCATACCAAAATGTACTATACAATACCCATAACCATATAAATACATCAAAATAATATTATAAATAAAATCATGCCAACCTCAAACAACTTTTTTTTCATTTACTTCCACAACACATCACAACGAGCTTGAAGAACTGCCATGTTCAATGCCTGATGGATTTGAACTATTTCATGTGTAAAGTAGTATTATTTTGAGACCTGGTTACTTATTTCTCTCCGACAACCTGGCAACACTGTAGGAAGAGAGAGAGGGAGAGAGAGAGAGAGAGAGAGAGAGAGAGAGAGAGAGAGAGAGAGAGAGAGAGAGAGAGAGAGAGAGAGAGAGAGAGAGAGAGAGAGAGAGAGAGAGAGAGAGAGAGAGAGAGAGAGAGAGAGAGAGAGAGAGAGAGAGAGAGAGAGAGAGAGCATGTGTTGCATGTAGTTGAGTCTACAGGGTTCTCACCCTCACCCACGTGGCTCTCCCTGCCACGTGGCAGGAGAGCCACATGTGTCAGCTACGGGTTTCCATAGCAACCACACAACAAACAGAGAGACGAGAGAGTGTAGTAGAGGGAGCCTTATGGATCTGTACACTGAAGGAGCTTGGATTTATTGACTTTTGGATCTAATAGCGATCTTTTCCCTGATCTTTGGTGGTTGACCTGTTATTTGGAGACAAGGTAAGGTTTAAAAAAAGCCTTGGTTGCTGTTTTTTTTTTTTGTTTTTTTTTTGTAATGGCGGCACTGATTGTTTGAGCTAGTTAGATCCAGCTAAATGATGGATCCTTTGTAACCAAACGGACCCTTATGGGTCTGTAACTCTTGAGATCAGAAAAATGAAACCAAATGGACCTCATGCTCTCAGGGACCACTGGTGGTCCCCGGACTACTGGTGTGTGTGTGTGTGTGTGTGTGTGTGTGTGTGTGTGTGTGTGTGTGTGTGTGTGTGTGTGTGTGTGTGTGTGTGTGTGTGTGTGTGTGTGTGTGCGTGTGTGCGCAGCCGTCTGCTCTCTCTCTCTCTCTCTCTCTCTCTGCTGCTGCTGCTGCCATGCGGTGGGCACAGCAAGTTATATTCAGTTGATTTTTAGATACAATTGGCTACTCTGTCTGTGCATGGTGTGCTGTGATCGTCTGCTGTGGTGTTGTCCTTTGATGTAGACGTTTGATATCCACAGGGTGGATGCACAAGGGTTTAATCTAATGTATAATGGGGGAAATGGTTATCGTCGTGATTGGGCTGATCGTCGTGATTGGCGGGGGGGACGGACAGAGAAGATCACGAGTCCACGTGGACAGCAGGGGGTGGGACTTTATTAATCACACTCTAGTGTAGAACATGAAGCGTGAAGGGGTCACAATGTCACAGTTATTAGCACTTTTGCTTTAAAGCTAGAAGGTTCTGGGTTCGATTCCTGTTTGTGAGTGTGTCATCGTGCTAATTGTCCATGCGCCTTCCCTGTGTATCTGTGCAGGCACCTTCACACAAAACTGGTCAGAAATCCTGGTCACCCATGTCACCCAGCTGAATAGACGCAACTTGGGACTCCTCATGTACGGAATGAAGCATGAGGTCAAACAGTTGCCACATATTTGCAGAGGTGGTGTACGAGACAGGGTGAAATAATGGGTCACTAAAATCAAGGGCTGAAACTAAAAAGTAAGAGCTGAGGCTAATGTAGTAAAGAAGAAACACATCTCAGGCGTGGACAGAGCTGTTTGTTGACTCCTGGATGCCCAGCAGGTGTTCTCCAAATGGGCAGACACAAACCAGATGTCTGCATACCGTACATGCATTCTGCATCAGAGCAAGATGGCTTCAAAAAGGGAATTACATTGAAGGGCTCATCCAAAGATAAATGCTGTACTAGCAATACAGCATTACAGGGCCAATTTTGTCCCCCAAAATGTTGTTTCTACCCGCCTGTCTCTCTCCTCTCACTCTCTGCCTCTCACTCTCCATGTCGCCTCTATTTGTTTCTGCCTATCTGCATCCACTTAATCTCTGTCAGGTCCTGCTGAGATGTGACTCCTATTCCCAAAGGTTCTCACTAAGTAAACACACCTCTGTCTACTGCGGCTGCTGCTATTACTGAAGTAACACTAATCCTTGTGAGAGACAGACTCCATTTTGTATTGTTTATATGTAATGCGTATTGGTGTGTGTGTGTGTGTGTGTGTGTGTGTGTGTGTGTGTGTGTGTGTGTGTGTGTGTGTGTGTGCGTGTGCGTGTGCGCGTTCACCATACATGTGTGTGTTCGTGACGGGGAGAAACAAGTGAGGGGAGTTGGATGAATAATAAATGAGTGATGTCTTCCAGACTCCCTGGGGGGAGATGGATGCAGGGACGGAGCGATTTAGGGATGAAAGGAAAGAAGGGCGCGACAGGGAGAGAGAGAGAGAATGAATGACTTTGGAACACATCCATCTCAATTTTTTGGGGGTGCGATGGATGAAGATTGCGAGCTGAAGAGAGGCATACGACAAGGGACACAGAGGATAGAAGGAATGCACAAGAGAGAGAGAGAGGGAGGGAGTTGTAGGATGCATGCTCTAGAAGTGGAATTACATGCTAAACATAAAAGAAAGGAGTGAATAAAGGTGAGTGATATTAGCGATGGATCGACAGGAGACAGGCCAGAGATGAAATAAAGGACAATATAAAACAAGGGAGGGTTGTAATGGCGATACGGAGGGGTTCGCAAGGGACTCTCATAGATTCAAACATCAGTGCCAAGATCTCTTTAAGTTGTCATTCAGTGATGATGGCCCACTGTGCCTTCCCTTCGTTCAGCAGAGGTAAATTTACACAGGCAATTGCATTGCTTGTTCAAGCGAGAGGTTATAACGCTATAAAAGAAAAGTAATTAATCACAGTTTTCTTTGTTTCCAGGACACTCCCTCAAGGTTTCATTGGCCTGTCCACTTTTAATTGGCGTCTACAACTCCCTCCTGAACCAGTGGGATGCTCTCTTGACCTTGGGGAGTGCTTGATAGCAACCCCTTGACAGCCCCCCAACCAGCTTAGCTTTTTAAACCACTCTGACTACACTCTGTCAGTCCCTGATCGGCCCAGGATTAATAATGCAATGCCCCTTTTAGTGGTCAATGGTCTCGTTGCTTTGTAGAACACTTGAGTATTGCACAAGGGCTTGGTTAAAACGCTCTCAACCACTTTTAGAGAGAGAGAGAGACAGAGACAGAGAGAGAGAGAGAGCTAATGACTGTTGCTGTAGGGTAGTCCATTAATGATGTCTGTTTAACATTTACTCACAGTGATGTAGACTAACTAACTGAACGGAATGTTATTTTCACAAATCTGAATCATAGAATGTTTAAAAATAATGTACCAACGTTGAAGGCGGACCACTGCTACAAGGAAGCTCAAAGTGTATTTAATTTATGTTGTTCAGATCTTACACACATGCTTAGAAAATTGGTTACCGGTAACAGCAAAGTGTGTAATGATGGACTCATTCCGTCCACAAGTTTGCTGTACAAACTAGGGATGTCACTATTGGTTAATTAGCTTCCCAACTAACCGACAGGATTACCCCGAATTTAATATAACATGGTAGACGAATTGTAGCCTATACATGTATGTTGGCTCTTTTAAAAGACAAAAAGGCAATATTTAATAATACAAATACATAGTATACTCATAATCAATAAACAATGCGTTGTGATCTGCACGCATGGCTCCAAGCCTTGTCTTCAAAACACAATGCTGTCATTTCCACTCCTGAATAACCTATTATTTGGCTGTTTTTATGATGAAGGAAAATGATAAACTTGCTTGATGTCAGCGTGTTCTGTTGACTTTTCGCTGCGGAGAAACCCCTCTCAGCTTGTCTGGTAAACAATGTTTTATGATGATGATGATGATGCTAAGTTAGCGCATGGCTAACTTAGCCATGCCCAATAGCCGTGCCAGTGTGGAAAGGAGGATGCGATGCTATGGATTTAATAACCTATTTACCTATTTAACCTATCAACATGTTGTGTTAATCTCTTCCATGGACACTAGTGCTGTATAGTTGGACTAATTCTGGCCTTCGAACGTTCGCTGGGAATTATAGGGCGAGCTTCGAACGTTCGCTAAAAAAAAAGCAGCATGCTACCCCCCCCCCCCCCCCCGTGCGTGCGCCCCTACTAACTATTAACATCGTGGATGTTGTCATCGGTAGCAAAGTTTTTTACTGCCCTGAGATGTGCCTGACATTAGTGAATACTTCATCATGACACCGCTGTCCTTTCTCTCCTTTCTGATGACACCGATCCGACAGCCACGGGTAACACGGGTAACACGCTGTTTTGATATATGCCGTCCTTCGGCTGGTTTAATTATTTGTTTGCTGTGAACGACTACGTGTCTATTAGGCCTATTGTATGTATAGGCTTAAGCCTGCTGCCCACCAGCCTGCTCTGGTGGTCAGTGAACCCTAAGACCAACCTTACAAAAAGGCTGGTTTAATTATTTGTTTGCTGTGAACGACTACGTGTCTATTAGGCCTATTGTATGTATAGGCTTAAGCCTGCTGCCCACCAGCTTGCTCTGGTGGTCAGTGAACCATAAAACCAACCAGTCAGCGTGCAGCTCTATAGAGTACAGACGGAGTTGCGCAAACTCCGTTCACTTCCTAGAGCCAGTCTAATGGCGGATCGCCTACATAGACTTCTATTGAGAATGGGTCACCTTCAGTGAAAACAATGCATTTCCAACTGCAGCAACAGCGCGTTTCACAGCGAGTTTCTGATCCCTCAATGTCGCAGATCTACTAGATGGGGGGGGAAAAGTTAAATAAATAAATAAATGCGAATGGTTCGGGATCATTAATATTCGTTCGCGTGGCGACCTTAGCGAGCGAATGGTTCGAATCCCGAGCTTCGGTATACAGCCCTAATGGACACACTCTCATACTCGGTTTTACTTTCTAGCGCTATGTGGGGGCTGGCAGCATGCCAGCCAGCCAGCCGCATTAGCGCAGAGCCTGGTGATCGAGGCTGTACTGTAGCTGCTGCTTTAACACAAGAGTCATCTAGCAGAAGTGTTGCGACTTTGCGGGGTCAGAAAGTGAAGAGCTCGAGCGCATGAAAGAGAGACAAACTGGAATCGTCTGTCTTTGTCACAGCGCAAATAAGAGCTATTTTAAACGTTTTTAAAAGTATTGTACATTAGCGACCAAAGTCTCTGTAATGGTTATGTTGTACCATTACCAAAACAAAGATATTGTTATGCAAATTAACCACAAAAATGATACCAATATTAGGCTAATTCTAAACGAGTGGTTAACCGGTTACCAGGCAGGCTACCCGTGGACGCCTTCCTTCAAACTATACTGGTCAAATAACTACATGTATCATCTCAACAGCATCTCTGTATGTATTTATGAGTTTCACAGGTATGTACTGTATTTATGCGTCCACTGCGGCAGCCACCCGGCTTTCTCTATAATTTGGCCAAATAACTATCATTGCGTCTCTGCATGTATTTATGAGTTTCACAGGTTCACTCACCGATGGACTCATTACAGAGAGCTACTTGGCAATTTGTGCTTTCTATATTGGCAACTGGCGAGGAATGGAACGTCATTTCACCCATCTTATCAACACAGACAGAGTATGCGCGACATACACTGCAAATTGCCTGGCTGTTAGGTACACTTGATGTGGTAGAGGAGGACGAGGCTTGGCTGGCTTTGATTTTACTCACAGTACGATACAGGGAGGTAGTGAAGGCTTGGGGACTGAAGGTGCCTTCAAACTTGAAGATATTTGATTCCACTGTCGCTTCACTCGCACGACCAAAGAAAAGAAGCAAAAAAATAAATAAATTTAAAACATCACTCCAGCGGCCAAACTGACTAATACTGTACAAAGTAAAAGGTACACAGTGATTTAGCATTGAGGGTATATCATATGTTGGAGAGACAGCGAAATTTATTTGCGACCAGGACTCCCATCGCAATGGTAATAACAGTCGCGCCCGTTTTGCATAACAGTCGTGGCCATTTTGCGTAACAGTCGACCGTTTCTCCTACTAAGCCCAACCTTAACCCCTAACCCTACACATAACCTCAGTAAAACCTATGCCTAAACCTAACCCGTTATGGTCATGACTGCATGTAAATGCCTGCATGTAAAAGACTTATGCAAAACGGTTGCCGGGCTGCAAAATGGCCATGATGGTTATAAAACCATTGCCGTCACAAATAGATTTTACCCCTCCTGATGTGTTGCTTGTTGTTGTGGTCTCTGTTCTCTCAAAACCCGCACCTGTGTGATGCTTGTAGATCGGCTATTGACAAAGTGGTTGTGTCACACTGCATAGCTGTATTTGATAGCTGTGGCTCATCATTCCCGTCCCCGAAATATACATTTAATTTGTTTCTTTTGAAGAACGTATCCATACAACTACAACTACTGTTGTCCATAACTAATGTGGCCAATGTTATACTGTGCCTATTGCTTGAGGTAGACTGGGACTTGAGAGATTGTACCCGGTTATTTGTCTTATTTTTTAATGGATAAAAAATAATCATGTCACTCCGTTTTTTTTTTTTGCTTTTGTGGATTTTGTCTTGGGGTAGCAAATCAGGTGGAAACAAGAGCAGAGATGAAAGCAGCATTACAGATTGGAGTCAAAACAGTGGAACATTATTGGACAATCTGACACAAACCAAAGGAACAAACACAGACAGTACGTACACTGGGGAATAATCACAGTACGAGGCACAGCTGGAGTGGTCAGGGACCAGAATTAGCGGGGAAACCAGGATTGAATAAATGAGGATTGAATAACAGGATGATGACTGGTGGGTGACAGGCTAAAGTTAATAAACCAATGAGGCTACACAAGACAGGCAGGATGTGCGATGGCTACAAGAATGGAACAAAATAAAACAAAACATCCAGGCAGAACATGTCAGTTTTGCATCGAAAAAAGCACACTTTAACAAAAAACAAAAATGCAACTTGTCTTGTGTCTCTCAGTTGTGTAGTCACCTTGTGTCTCAGCCCCTCCCCTGAAGGAGAGGAAGAGGAGATGCAAGGATGGACGACTCGCACAGTTTCGATTTGATAAAAAAAGGGGAACATCCTTGCTCAGCGAAGCATTCATTTGAGGCGACATCGATTTACTTCTGACATGTTAACACGGTTGGATCTCCAGCAATGGATTGTATGGCTTATTAATGCTCCGATGCGATCTCGTTTTCAAAGCTGTATTTCTCGCTAAAGTTACATGCATGAATCTGTCTTATTCATTTCCTCTCCACAGAACATGCTACATCATGTGAATGAGTGGAAAGTAGCGTATCTTCTGATAGTTGCACTGTTGAATATTGATGGAAAAAATAATCTAGTTTGAAGAAGGTGCCCAAACGTCTGGGCACCTAGTCTTCCAAGCCGGCCCGACAGTCTTTGCCTTCAGGCAAAGGCTCTCTCTCCCCCTTGAGGTACCGGTAGCTTGGTTGAGAGTGGTGTATTGTCGGTAACGTGCAAGAGCCTATCCCTGTTGCAATGCGCTAGACCTCTGGGAGATGGATTGCTGAGGTGGAGCACCACACCTAGCCTGGATAAAGACAAAGCAAATCAGCCTGTCAGCAGTTTGGTCTGGAATAGGTCAATTGCATGCCCATTTCCTACTCCAGAAAGCTTTGGTGGTCACGACACAGTATGCAAATATATTTGAATGCTGTGATGTGACTGGCCACCCCAGGTCTCTGGTGTAGGAAATGTGCATACAATTCCAGACCAATCTGCTGACAGGCAATTTTTAGCCCACAGCTGATTCGGTCTGGCTTTGGCCAGGCTATGCCACACCTACCATCAGTACACCTACCATCCCAGTACTTCCCGCATAACTTGCCGCTCCCAAGCCGTGCTACTCATATACTGAGTTGGCGGTGCCCACAATTCCAAAGAAAAGAGCTCTGCCAATTGAGCTACACAAAGCTTCAAGGACACAAAGCATCAAACCCTTTCCTATATAGATGCTGTTAACTATTAATAAAGGAATAAAAAGACAAAAACAAATCTTTAAAAAAAGAGAATGGAGGGAGGACAATTGTGCTTGGTATACGCTTCCACTCAACTGGAGTCGGCCCGGTTTGAATGTGCCTTTAGCGTACTGCTTGGTCCCGTGACACAAGCAGATTCTCTCTTATCTTTGTATAACAAGGCTCTCTTGCTCCTTTTCCGAGAACTACTGTACCACCACCCTGCATGTTTAATGTCCCATGAGCTCATATATTAGACTTCTACCGTAGGCTATAACACGGAGCGCCTCCTCACCAACTAATTGATACAGAATTCTTGCTAGCTGTCTCTTCTGTGGAGTTAAAGTCGGTACGAGCAGGGTGAGGTATGGGCAGTATGAGGGCTGCCCATAACTCCGAAGTCCCGTTAGTCTGAACATAATGTGCTTCTCCTGTGCTTGTGGTTATGGTTGGGTTTGGGTTATGTAGGGATAGGGTTAGTGTGTTCCTTTCGACTACTGACACGGCAGTCAATATAGAGTAACACGCCTTCCTCCAACCCCCCTACACCAAGAGCTATACCCTTACTCCTTACTCCTATAACCCTTATTTTGAAAAAAAAAAAAAGTTTTAAAATAGTTCAAATAGCTGATCTACAGTATATGCTCAAGATTGTGCTATTCTTGCCAAACGCTTGGGGTTTTGTTGTTAAAGGGCCACTTTGTGGATTACATGTTGTCTCAGTAAAGGCTCATTCAGAGTTTAGAATTCCGGTGGCCACCGCGAGCACCGCTCAGAGCACCGCGAGCACCGCTATTCACCTCGCTCCGCCCCCCTTACGCCCCCCCCCCCCCCGTTCTCCTCGTGTCCATGTTCATTGTTGTTTTTCTCTCTACTTCCTACCTGCCCAAATTACAATCAATTCTGCTGCTTTTATGTTTATTTCGTATTCTATTCATGCCATTGTGTCTATCATTGAATTCCTTCATTCTCCTCCTGCCCGTTGTGCTGTGGTGTGTTGTGTGTTTTCTTTTTTTACCAGCCGTTAAAAACATTAAAGCAGCCATTGCTCCAAACTTCTGGACCAATCAACAAAGCCTGGCGGCTCCCGGCCAATGGGATTGCTTTAGCTCTGTTTGGTGGGCGTTCCCAATGAGCACTGCTCACCACTGTGCGGTGGTTAGTAAAATCCGAGAGGAGGGCTGGAAAGAGCGGTGGTTGAATCCAAAGGAAAGCACCCACATCTGAACAAAAACCTTTTCAGGTGCAGGTGCTCAACTAGAATGAGTACTGTATATTGGAGAAGAGGAATGGAAGGTCACATACTGCATACTGCACCATACTACACCTGATACCAGAAATTCACCTCGCTGTCTCTCCCTGATACGTCGTTTAACGTTAATTTAACTTCCTTTCCTTTCCTCCAGCTTGTTTTTCTGTTTTCTTTCATTTTCTAAAACGTAAGTAACAAAATGTTGATTTATTTGTGAGATTAAAACACTATCTAGCTTTATTAAACATCAGGCCTTTGGCTGAAAAGTCGTAATAGCCTACACTATTTCATTATCAAGCACCATCTTGATTTTATGGTTTTATCTGAAAACTATAGAGGCTAAGCAAGATAACAGAGCAGCTGTTATTTTCAAGGTCCATAATAAAGGAGGTGGAGTTTTTATATTGTTTAATTAATCTCTCCAACACAATTCAGTGCTATTAGCACATCACAAGTAAAATCAGAGCTGGTGGAATTCACTTTGTTTATAGTTCCCAGGAAGCGTGAAATCCGACAGTGACTGTAGACCATGTTTCAATCATGTCGCGTACATAGAGACCAGGTCACAAATCAACAGCGACTAGGACGCAAATCCCACTAGTTCCACTAGTATAGTAGCAACCAGGTCGTAAATCCACCAGCTCCATTAGCGACCAGATCGTAAAAACAATTAGCGACCAGGACATAAATACATTAGCGACCAGGTTGCGACCACTGGCTTACTAGTCACTAAGAGGTTGACCTGGTCGGGACTGTAGCTTCTGGCCTGGGGGCGGGGGGTTGCTGTCTCTCATAGATCTCATCATTTGGGTTCATTATTTTCACACGCTGTGGCAATCAATGGAAGGAAGTTGAAATTGGCGATGCCCCACTATCGGTTCTTATTATTTACATCCATGCCCTGCTCAATCCTTGTGAGAATTGGATCTGGAAGATATCATCTATTCTAGAACAATGGTTTTCAACCAGTGGTCTGGGGAGATGGTCCCAGGTGGTCCCCAGCTAAGTTGGTTAACCAGATGAAAAGTTGGTTAACCAGATGTACTGTAACTATGGTAACTCTGGGAGCGTAAAAATGAAACCAAATGGATTTAAAATGGAGTTAAAATATTAATCTGAATCTAAAATGTCATCAAATGGTGGTCCATGGCTCAAATGATGACTAAATAGTGGGCCCTGGTATCAAAAACTTGAATAATACACCCTTCAAACAGAAGTGTAAGTAGATAGATTTTTTTTTCACAACGTAATTTGAGGTTTATTTCCTAATGATCTATAGGCCTATGTTGCTAAATATACAGCCACCTAAATATTGTATCTCTCTGTGACTTAATAATATTATGTTTTCATTAACTTATTAAGATGCTTTTTGGACCAAACTGCCATGCACATACTGACACACCGTGGTTAATCCATTCTTCATTAATTTTGCTGTAACCCCCTAGAACCCTTTCAAGGACCCACTTCTGATCACTAGTGCTCTTGTATGCTACTATAAGTGTTTTAGCCAACGCTGCAGGTAGTTTAAGGCTATACACTACTGAATAAAACTGTCCCTGTGAGCCAGATTGTTTTGGCTCATAGATGTAATTTGGAACATCGCACAGGCTGTGAGCCACATGGCTCATGCTGTACCTCCTGATGTTTCTAGTGGCTCACACTGTGTAATTTGCCTGCGTTTCAGCTTGCTCCACTGCATTCCGTGGCTTCTAATTGTTCGGTGTTGCGGGTTGGAGGGTAAAAAATCAAGAAAAAAACATTTGACATTGTATCAATGTGAACTGCACTGCTACTGCTTTTGTCCTGACGACATATATCGATATTGTGATATATATATTGTATATCGCATACGTCCTCCCACGATGAATAATCTATATGCCGTCGGCATATATCGATAAAAATCCGGGAGGAAAAACATGTCACGGAGAATAATTCCGGGAGGAAAAACTGGTCGCAGAATTAAAATGTTAAATGACTTCTATAGCTGCTTCATTCCCCCTAAAAACAAAGGATAAAAATATATGTTAATAAATTCAGATTTTTCTTTATTTATTTATTTATTTTTCAGCTTCAGCTACAGTATCATAATATGTTTTTGGAGATTTTTTATATCGCAATATATCAAATCTCATGGTATACTCATTGTCGAAGGCTAATATCACCACTTGTATCGTGAGGTACCCATATCGTCCAGCCCTAGTACCATGAGTTAAACTCACCGTATTTACTCATCAGTGTGCCTGAGAATGTTACGTAATTTGTGTTATTTATTTTCGACACCCAGTGGAACTCACGTAATGGAAGGAAGTTGAACTTGGCAGATCTTCCTGTTAAATTATTTACATCCCCCACCGAGATAATTGGAGTGCTCTGGTGGAGATTACCAACAAGGTTGTGTGTTAAACCTCGAATCTGTATTCAAGCTATGCTTTAATTCGTTCACCACTCATGAAAATGTATCCAATGCAGGGCTTGACACTAACACTTGCCCACTTGCCCGGGGCAAGTAAAAAAAATGGTCGGGCAAGTGAAGACTGCGACTTGGTTGCCCGATCGGGCAAGTGTGCAACTTAGTGCACTAACACAAGATAAATTTGTCTTGAAGGCAGTCATTGCACTCTGCCACTGTGTCTTTCACTGCTTTCTAGCTATCCACAATTCCAGGCTGGATTTGGGAAACAAAACAGGCAAATTAACATACACATCAAAATGACCATTAATCTTCTACATTCTCTAGTTGTGTAGACCTGGGCTAATTAAGCTGATGAATTTTAACTCTTGAGAGTGTAAAAATGAAAGTAAATGGACCCGCAAGGGTCCATTTGGTTTCATTTTTACGTTCTCAAGAGTTACATCTGCAAATTTACAATATATTTTTGGGGGGCAAGTGACCATGAGCTGAGGGCAAGTAGAACCTGACTTGCACTTGCCCGATGGGCAAGTGCCTCCGAGACCTTAGTGTCAACCCCTGCCAATGTATAAACTCGTAACGCCGTTCTAGACAATATTTCATCTAGTTAATTTAATCTGATTCTTCCCTCCCACCATTGGCTCCTGGTCCCTGCATGCTGGCAACCAATAGTTTGACTCCACCATATCTTACTGGTCTTATAGCACCTAACCTGTATGCATATGATGTATTGTAATGTTTCTACTTAATGTAAATTGCTATTGATTAAGAGCGTCTGCTAAATCGTGGGGATAAAAATGTAAGGGGGGGAAATAGAACTATACTAGGAGAGGAGGCAGGTGTTCAGGTTCCATTGTAGCCATCCGTGTTGTACACAACACGGATGGCAATTTGACAGCGGGTCAAATTGCTCACATTGTGCCACACATGCTGGTAGAGCACTGGAGGCGACACACCACAGGTGTCAATGTGAGCAAAATGTTCAAAATAAAAATGAAAGAAAATGGCATGTTCAACGTCCTATTGTGGAAGGAAATGCGTGTGGGCGCCCGGGTGTGTGCACCTGTTAGCCCCTCTGTCTGTCTGTCTGTCTGCCTGCCTTTCTGCCTGCCTGTCTTGTCTGTATGTCATCCCCTTAACCCATTTTGTACGGGTGTTTTACATTTGATTGATGTCTGTATGTCATCCCCTTAATGCTAGGGCAGAACTTCTGCTCATATATCAGCCTGTTATAATGCTACCAGGTGGTATGCTTTGTGTACTCTGTCTCCTTTACTTTATTTTAAAGCCCATTTGACTGTAACACCCCTTCCCAAATTACTTATTTACTGTAGGCTGTTTCATTTTATGAAGCCATCCTTGTCACTTCTTGAAACAACCCATGTTCTATTTTTAATTGTACTTGATATATTAGTTTTCTATACATGCAGATGCGTTTACTGTATGTAGTGTCTGACTTTAAATTAAATGTATGTACCGTAATTTCCGGGTTATAAAGCGCACCTGAAAATAGGCCGCATGGGCCAAATTTAGCGAAAAAATCAATTGTGTACACATACAGGACGCACTGGCCTATTAGCCGCAGATGTTTTAATGCTTAATTACCATATGTAAGGGTTTTTGCACAGATGAGATTGTCGGCAACGAAATGCTGTTTGAGAAGCATCCTTTTTATTATTTAAACGACTACAAAACTGCACGTGCTGTATGTAATTAACGCTAGAGCCATAGACCAGGGACGGATCTAGGCATAGACATGGGGGGGGATGCCCTCTAGACGCCCTGACTGCCCCACCAAACATGACGGAATGCAAACAATGAAAACTTCAAAGATATTTCAAATCAAATGCTTATAGCGGTAGTTAAACATTGACTAACTACAATTGTGGCACCACTAAACCAACTGCCATTTTCGGCTGCACCCCCGATTGAGAAATATTACATCCAGGCCTGGCCATAGAGTGTAGCCAGAGATACGCAAACTCCGATCACTTCATGAAACCAAATGAGCGCTTGCGGGTCCATTTGGTTCATGAAGTGAACAGAGTTTCACTTTTACACTCTCAAAAAGGTAGCCTACCGTACATCTGGTTAACCAACTGTCCACCATTTAGCTGGGGACCACCAGGAATCCTCTCAATGTTTAAGACGCTCGACGAGGCGTCTTTTTTGCCGCCTCCACGGACCCCCTCCTCTTCCTGATCGCGCTGCTGCTGCTGCAGTAGTCCAGCCTTTCGAAACCCGTTCGTGGATGTTTTGACACTTTTCCACGCAGTCAGGATCCACTGGCAGACTTGAGAAAAAGTTGCTTTCAGCATGTTCCGCACGCTGGTGGTCCGTGCGCTGGCGTTCCGAGGAGCTGGCGTCTCTGCCGCGCTGGCGTTCCTCGAGCTGGTGGGCCGTCTAACCAATTCATTGATCCCAAGGCTACGTGCAGCAGATCGATTTCCTTATTTTTCAGCCAGCTCGACTGACTTTAGCTGCGTTATATGCACTTCTTCGTTTGCTTTCCATTATGCATTTAGTAGTGTCTGTCTTAGCGAACTGCCTGTGACATTTCCTGCTCGGGCCGGTTTAAAGTTGGGGTGCATACCGTGCATTTAGACTTAGAACGGCCTATAGTGTTTGTTAGCCGTAAACATCCATACATTGGCCGCACCACTGAATAAACCGCTGGGTCTAAAGCACGGGAAAAAAGTCGCGGCTTATAACCCGGAAAGTACGGTACTAAATTTTGCCATTTTGAGAGGATGGGGAGTTTGAACTCGGAGAGCATTTTGGTACTCTTTGTTTGAGTGCATCTTATTATTGTTATTTTAATGTGTGCATTATTTGTCCTACACACCACTTCCGGCCTGGTGTTCCTATTTTGATTACTTTTTCAGAAATATTTGATCTAGAAGCTGGTAAACTGCATGGCCATTTTGGCCAAGTGACACCATCGTACAACAAAGTATAAATCAGCCCTAAGTGTCAAACTGTCAAGGACCCCCTTGAAAACGAGGTGGCTCCTTTTCAAGGGGTTTATCCCTCTAATAAAATGTGTACGCACAAGATGAGCTTGGCGTAGGTGGTGTTTTACAGGCAGGGTGTCCCTGTACCTCAGTGCCTTCAGTTTCACAGCTGAATGCCTGCCAGGAAACCCAATTTATAAGAGGAACCTGGTCCATTTCGCTTTTATAACTTAGGAAATTGAACTCTAAACAATTCTAACTCTGTTGTTGGAGGGAGTGTAGGACAATCACGATGCAACACGCCTATGTGTTCCGGACTTGCCCCTGCATTCCACACTTCTAGATGGCATCTAGAATGTAAGACCTAATAAGACATTGGGATTTAGCATGCACTTTCCACCTTATCCACCTTATACCTTGACTTTTAACCCAATTTGAAAGTTCCATTTTTTACAGTTTGCTATTGCTGTTTTCCTGTGTTTTAGCCTGTTTTTCAGCGTATTTACTTTTTAGTTTCCATTCCAACACTTTGTAAACCTTGAGTTGTAAAATAATACTGTATAAAGGATGTGGATGGGATGACTTTATGATACTGCTTCTTGGAAATGGCCCTGAAGTCTAAAGTGATACCTATCATTTTACAGTTTTTTTATGGTGGCAACCCAAAATGGCTAGACCTGAAAACAGTGCTCACCATCGACATAACACCACCAGTTGTGTAATACTGAAAAGG
Source organism: Benthosema pterotum (assembly GCA_039105355.1). Classification (NCBI taxonomy): domain Eukaryota; kingdom Metazoa; phylum Chordata; class Actinopteri; order Myctophiformes; family Myctophidae; genus Benthosema; species Benthosema pterotum. Next base: position 15,205,032 of record CM076977.1, read on the forward strand.
GAAAACAAGGAAAAGCACATATAGAGTAGACATGTAGGAATATAAATGCAAGTGACCCATCTGTGTGACTCTGGCACTTACAGTTGCCTATAATAACATGGCCAGAAAAGGTACTATATTTGTGGACATGTTGAATGTACAATTGAATGTACAGTATAATAGTTGCATTGTGCCCTACAATACAACTATTAAAATGAAATTGACAAAATCAAACACCTTTGGTAAAGAACACATATGATTTTATAGCAGCAGGGGTAGACATGTAAAAAATATCGATTTTGAATCGATGTATCGATCCAACAGCCGACAATACGATGCATCGATACGTCCGCAAGAGTATCGATTCATGTTTAAAAAAATTTCAGGGTTCCCGCGGGATCTTAAAAAGTCTTAACTCATTGAGCGCGATCGGATTTTCTTTGTTTTCTTTCCACTGCCGCGGCTCAAACCAGTTCGATCGGTAAAAAAGCCCTTATTTTGAAGCTCAGATCTCCTAAACAGGATGTGCTGTTTCTGTTATGCTGTGTCTGTTGTCTTGCCTAATCGATCATCTGGCGATCTGCCCCAAAACATCCGGCTCACAAGTCAGGAAGTGCTGTGTAGCCCTGGCTGCTTAACCCATGCGCCAGCGACATTGAGGGGGCAAACCGGAGGAGAGCCGTTTGAATGCATTGGGTTGAATGGACGTCAATGGGACGGGGGAAAAAAAGTTGTCCCCAATTCTGTCCCAAATGAAAGTCAGCAACGGGATGATCATCAGACGATGCGCACGGACTAATAGTTGGATTAAAGAATGAAATCTACATCTCGTCGTGATACGAGCCGTCCGCGTGACCGGCGGAGGGGTTCTAACGGGATGTCCACGAGCCCCGCGTGGACGGCGCCAAGAGAATTAAAAGCATTGATTTTACGAATTTGAAAATAATACCTTAAAAAGACTTTAAAAAAAAGTATTGAATTTTTATATCTAGGTCTTAAATGTTGCGCTGTTTGTAATAGCCAGAAAATGTTGTGGCGTAAACTTATCAATCATCAAGTAAATGATTTCTCGGTTACGCACCGTCGTACGGCGCAGTGCAGCTGCTGCACTACACACACAAACACACCACGCATGTACACACGCACAGAGGAGAGGAGAGAGGAAGAAAAGACTCCACTGTTGTGACTTTACGATGATCTAAAGTGGTCCGGGCACGGGGACCACTATTATTTGGACTTTAGAGAAATTGGTTCTATGGTTCTATGGCATATGGAACCAAATGGACCCGCGTGCACCAATTCAGAATCAAGACGACTAGTAGCCTTGGCAACAGTCGGCAACTTTTTCTGTGTTGGATGTTTGGATGCCACGGTCCCACTGTCCCACTGTCGGAAGAAAAAAAAACCTGCGAAATGACTTTCTTTTGCTTCGTTTGCCGTTCGCTCTCTCTCTTTCTCTCTCTCTTTAGTGTTCTCTCTCTCTCTCTTTAGTGTTCTCTCTCTCTCTCTCTCTCTCTCTCTCTCTCTCTCTCTCTCTCTTTAGTGTTCTCTCTCTCTCTCTCTCTCTTTAGTGTTCTCTCTCTCTCTCTCTCTTTAGTGTTCTCTCTCTCTCTCTCTCTCTCTCTCTCTAGTGTTCTCTCTCTCTCTTTAGTGTTCTCTCTCTCTCTCTTTAGTGTTCTCTCTCTCTCTCTCTCTCTCTCTCTCTCTCTCTCTCTCTCTCTCTCTCCTCGTATACTTGCGTTGGTGTTGCGTTGGCAGTTATAACAGGCAGCATCCAGCGGCATCCAAATGGAGTAAACCAAAGGTCTGATAGAACAGACACAACCCCATCCCTGACATGTCAGTATAACCATTCAACCTCTGCACCAGTGCGCCGATGAAACATGACGCTAACTAAAGTCATTCTGTCTGAACTGGCACTTAGCATTGAGTTGTGCTGGCCGCTAGCCTAGCTTGTTAGCCGTGTGTGTGTGTGTGTGTGTGTGTGTGTGTGTGTGTGTGTGTGTGTGTGTGTGTGTGTGTGTGTGTGTGTGTGTGTGTGTGTGTGTGTGTGTGTGTGTGTGTGTGTGTGTGTGTGTGTGTGTGCGAATAACAAGGGTGACCAGATGTCCCCCTTTCTGTGGGGGATTTGGGACATTGGTGTTCAAATGCCATAAAGTTGCTGACCACCTCCTGTGCCAGTTATCAATACTTCTGTGCCTCAAAAAACAGTTTGGATCTGGTCACCTTGGAGAGTTTGAGGAGCTGCTCTACAAGCTCTCAGCATGACTTGTAGATCAGTTATTTAGTTAAGATTATTTTTCCATTTGCATTTTTTATGTTCAAAGGCTGTACGTCAAACAATATTCACATATTATGGGACAGGCTAACTTAAAATATATACTTAAATAAATATGGCACTGTTATTTCTCGTGGTGCTGGTAAATGAAAATGTAGGTAGCACCAGTGCTGGTTGTGAAAAATATATAATCATCACTTATTGACGATGGCCGTGAAATGGGTATTACGTTTTATATAAATGGCCTTAAAAAGGTCTTAAAAAGACTTAAATTTTACTTTAAGAAACCTGTAGGAACCCTGAAAAATAAATGAATAAAAATATCTGGTCTATTTTATCCATTTGCTCCTGGACGTAATTCAGACTAGGCCTAGGTGAAGTACAACTTTGCTGTTTCTCAAATAAAATGTATAACGGTATTACAGCTTTCATTGATTTATTTCGAATTTGAAACATTGTCTCGCCAGCAGAGATCGTGAGCGGAGCGGAGCGCGAGCGGAGCGGGGAGTGGAGCGGGTGGATTTTTAAGTGAGCGCTGAGCGCGTTTTCAAATGGGTCGGAGCGCGCTCTGGAGCGGGAATTATCCTCCGCTCCAGGCCGCTCCAAGCCGTTCAGTCCAGACAACGGCACACGTGTTCAGTAGCACAGCATAAACGTGTGGTTGTGGTTCAGATGGCGACTATAGGCCTACAGTGCCAGCAACACGATCAAGACATTTAAAATCCTCTCCGAGGTGCGGGAGGAAGGAGGAGATGATGATCATGATGGAAATTGGAAAAAAGAAAAAGTAAGCTGACTGTCTTGCTGTCTATCTTGCCTTAGATGCGTCACCTCGCTATTTATTTTGAAGCACTGCACATCATAACGGCAACGTATTTGAGCGCAGCGAACCCCCAATTATGTCCAATTCCCCCACAGTGTAACATCATCAATAACCTATTATCCCCTATGGCATTTTGGAAACGAAATAGCGCGGCATAAGATTATTCGCCGCACCTGTCTGGGTTAATATAGACAGTAGTGTAACTGCACATTTAACTCCTGTCTTAAATGTTTATGCTGTGAGGGGGGCAAATGGATGTAATCGACACATATTTGGAATGTCGACGAATCGCGGCCCAGTGTCAAAATGTTGTCGATTTTTTTATTTTATTTTTAGCCCGCGGCGCCCACGGGACCCAACGCAAAATGTTGCCATACGGCTCACAACGCAGCCGTGTGCATGTGTTCTGAGAGAATCAATGTCAACTTAGGCTACTGTCACTGTGTAGGCCTACCCTTTGCAGTATTTTATCAAAGATATAATCCATAACGCGGAGGGGAAAGAATGTCCGAGGTCGCCTTCGTTCTTGCTTTCCTTTTTTCTTTTTTTCGGCGCATTTACAGAGCCGGATAAAAGGCTGCGCGCAGGGGGGGGAATGCCCCCCTAAATGCCCTAAATGTAACTCTGTTTTCATATAAGGTTTTCGTCGGTAGATTTATTTGTAAGAATAGAAACGTTGCCAGTGTGCCAGTGATCACCTTCCTTTGTGCCAAAGGTGTTGTACACCTGCAATGTAGCACGTTTTGCATCCAGTGGCAATACCAGTGTGTCGTTAAGGAGGCTTTGAGTAATGGCATGCTGCTATAGCAGCATGATGAACTGATGACCACAGGGCCTCATGCAGTACAATAGAGACAGCTTCATAATGTGAAGGACACTAAACAACAGCATCAAAGGGAGATATGACTAATGCACATATACCGACATGGAACATGCCACTAGCTGGGAGCATGCACAACCTCTGGGCTCCCCTGTTGACCTGTTACCATGTAAACACTGCTCAACATCTACAGTGCATGGGGGACGGATTGGCTTACAGCTACAGCCCTAAACACACAGAATGCATAGCATAGCGGCACAGTTTGATGCACGTTAAGTGCCGTCCATCAGTACCAACAGGATGTGGTGCTCTGCTGTGCGGCTGTCAACTTTGTACAGTTGCGGTAAAAAAAAAATCGCCTTGCAGAAATGCCTGGAATTAGTACACTAGTGTATTGGAGCGCAGTGCGATGTGTGGATGTGCATCTGACGGCGCCGGCATGGCATGGCCCATTAGGAAATAATGGAGGAGGCTGTTTTGACGTGCGCCGTTCGCAGCCTGTGTGTAGGGCTTCAAAGGTTTCATCTTTAAATGCATGATGCTACTGTACTGGCCTGTGGAATACGGTACATTGTATGTATTGTAAATGAGTCGTGAGGCAGAGGCACTGGAACAGGTTCTCTGTGGCGGAGCTGTCTGAGCCTTAAGGATCACTGTGACGGATAATCTGTTGGAGATCTTACAGCGGAGCCAGCAGGGATTAGGAGATTATGACTAATACAGAACCATAACAACGACATGCTGCCGGCTGCGTTATATCAACTCCAAGGCCCAAGGAGCACTGGCCTAATTTCTTACCGGGGACCTGGGGAATGAAGTAGTGCTGTAGCGCAGCTTGTGGCATCGTTTGATTTACAACGAAGCATGATTCTTTCTTTTGTAATATATGTTCTATTTAATTCAATAAAGATATGTTTCTGTGAGTTACTGTACCCAAGACATCTTTTGCAGCAGTATGAACAGTGCACAGTGCAGTTGCTTTGAGGGGGAACTCTTTTTATCTAAAAAAAGAACTGACTGAGTGTCAGTCCTGTTGCAAAGAAACATTCATATCTGTACACATGTAGACCCCCCTGTTTGGTGTTAACCTCACGGTATGATAGCTTACGACAGAGGTAGGCAACCTTGGGCACGGGTGCCAACATCGGTACAGTGAAGGGTGATCACTGGCACACGCTGGCATACGTACAAGAGAGAATTTTACCTTTTTAAATAAGAATAAATTAGGCTCTCAAAGTTATGCAAATCCTGCACACAATTCTGTATTCATTTAAACTGAAATCTGACTGGTGAGATACAGTATATGTAATTTTTTCATACAATGTCCTGATGTGAAAGGAAACAGTCCAGAAGGAGAAAGAGATGATATATTATCTGTTTTCATTTGTTCACGTTCTCATAATTCAACCTAATGTTGACACATAATAATCATGTTGACGCAGAATGATCATTGGGAAAATTATGGCATTTCATGTCCAAAAGTATTTTGACAATTATTACTGCACATTTCCTGTTTAATAATAATGCATTGGTGTATTGACATAAAGTCTCTTTTTTTCTTGCTCACACACACACACACACACACACACACACACACACACACACACACAACACACACACACACACACACACACGCACGCACGCACAGTCGCACACTGTCCAAAACAAATGATCAAATAAATAATCAGTGAATTATGTGGTCTGGGGTGTAGAACGCAACAGCCCGCTGAGCAACTGGTATTAAATCATCCAATCATGCTGCAGAACGCCAACCAGCTGGACTATTTATCATTCAATTAGGGGGCAGAATACTAAACAGAGATTCATGGCTCAAAGCCTAACAAGAGGAAGGATCCCAGGACATGTACACACACACACACACACACACACACACACACACACACATGCACAGACGGACCACCCGGCTCTAAAACTGCACTCCTCCTTCACAGGGTAACGGATGATAAATCAGGCAACTCATTGCTACCTTCCTACATCAGTCATCTCCCTGCATGACCACACGCACGCACGCACGCACGCACACACGCATACACACACACACGCATACACACACACACACACACACACACACACACACACACACACACACACACACACACACACACACACACACACACACAGTCCTGTCTTGTGATATATTTTGTTGCCAGTTTCACCTAGGCGGAAAGCAGGAACATCAGGGGGTGCTTCTCTGTAGGCCTACTACCATGCCCAAACAGGTGTGTGTGTGTGTGTGTGTGTGTGTGTGTGTGTGTGTATTCATTTATTTGGCACACCACAAAAGCCTATTGGTATCGGCTGATATCGGAAATTAAGAGTTGGACAATATCGGGATATTGGTAAAAAAAAAAAAAAAAAAAAGTCAATTTCGGACATCTCTACTTCTGTCTATGATGTTGAAGCAACTACATAGTGTAGTGTAGCTGCTGTCTGTGGCTCTGAAGTGACTGTAGCTGTCCATGGTTCTGAAGTGTATGTAGCTGTGCATGGTGCTGAAGTGAATGTAGCTGTCCATGGTTCTGAAGTGAATGTAGCTGTCCATGGTTCTGAAGTGAATGTAGCTGTCCATGGTTCAGAAGTGACTGTAGCTGTCCATGGTTCTGAAGTGACTGTAGCTGTCCATGGTTCTGAAGCGACTGTAGCTCTCCGTGGTTCTAAAGCAACTGTAATGCACTGCTGTCCATGGTTCTGAACTAACATATCTGTCTGTCCATCTTTCTAAAGCAGTGGTTTTCAACCAGTGGTCCCAGGACCACCAGTGGTAATTGAGATGGTTCTAGGTGGTCCCCAGCTAAGTTTGTTAATAACCAGATGTAACTCTTGAGAGCGTAAAAATGAAACCAAGTCTACACAACTAGAGAATGTAGAAGAATAATGGTCATTCTGAGCTATATGTTTGACTATTTTGTTTCCAAATCCCAGCCTGGAATCGTGACGTGGACAAAAGCAATCTTTAGTTTTGAGGTCTGTGGGCCTAAAATATCATCAAATTGTGGTCCGTGGCTCAAATGCTGAATAAATAGCGGGCCCTGCTATCAAAAAGGTTGAAAAACCCTGTTCTAAAGCAACTGTATTTATCTATTTATTACTGTCTCCCAGTACATCATCCCATGTGCTGGAAGGCTTCGAGCATCTACTTGCCCGTGCACTTTGACTTGCCGTACGCCTTGTGTATCTCAGCACTTTAGTTGTGTATTTAAAGTACTGTGTATACATAAACATGTACTGTGTTTTTTCTTGTACTGTCTCAATGTTTTGTTTTTAGTTGTTTTTCTGTTTAGTTGCCCTGTCTTCTTGTGCTGCACACTAATTGCCCTTTAAGGGACTTAAATAAAACTGAACTGAACTGAACTGCCATCCATGGTTCTGAAGTGACTGTAGCTGTCCATGGTGCCAAATTGCTAACTGTAGCTGGAGCTATCACTTATACCTATGTGGCACAATGTCTAAAGTTGTAAGTGCATTGGCAGCCCAATAATCTAAACACAAACATCAGATCTGATCATTTTGAGTAATAATCTTTTTCACTGCCTGCAGTCAGTGCCTATTCATTGTCACTATGCTATGTTGCCACCCATTAATTTGCATTCTATGTACGCGTGTCAACTTTACATCTGGGTTCATGACACAAATTGTTATTATGACGACAGCAGCCAGTCTTCACTGTTTACTTTAGCTGCCATTATTGGCCTGTCACTATATACAGCTGGTTGATGGCGGTGATGTGAGAGAAGGGCAAAATAAACACCTCATAATATGCTGCGTGACAGGGCTGGGCGTTCAAAAATGGATGATTTGGAGATACAGTGCATAGAAAATGTTTTTAATGGAAATAAAGAGCTGGGTTTACAACTAAAACCATCACAGGAGACTAGAAGGGTGATAAATGACAACAGGAACAGGGGCCTACTGTATAGATAAGTTGCAGCTTATGTACGATTATAATTGTAGAAAGCACAAAAAGTTAAAACTGCCCAACATAGCAGCCTAGGTAAAGGTTGGATTATGCTCTCTCTGTCTTGGCCAGCCCAGTTTGCATAACATTCCCCTGTAGACATGGATTAATGAACTGCTTTCAGTAACTGTAGCTGCTGTTTTGGAAAGATATTGAGTATGAGAACTACTGATTTGCAAGACATGTTTGCAGAATCAACCGCTGGTCTTTATGGATTCAATTTAAGATCTTAGCAGCCTAAGATCTTAAATCGTAGATTACCTATCAACGTGGGGCCCTTGAAAATGCTCGGTTGTCTCAGCACCACCATCGTCTTACCCTGTAGTATGTCATTATGCATCATTCTCCTAGACATAGCTGCTTGATCTCTGACGATGATTTCCTGCTATGTATAAGTTGTCAGGAAGTGACATCAGACACGCCTGCAGTTCAGTTTGCTTCCTCTCCATATGCTTTGATCCACAAGTAACTGGTTATCTTCCTGTGCCCCTAATTGGATGTATCTACAGACACACACACACACACACACACACACACACACACACACACACACACACACACACACACACACACACACACACACACACACACACACACACACACACACAGTTGGGCAGAACTGAGACAAGGTGACATTGGATGAGTGAGAATTGTGTTGGTTTGTGATGTTGCGATCAATCTTGTTTTTACCATCATTAGTGGAATTGCAGCAAAGAGTGGTGTAATAGAGACCTTCACAGGACAGGGTAAATTCCACAGTGCTGGAAAGTAACTAAATTTACTATTACTTTACTTTCTACATTTATTGTATTCTACTATATTAATATATTAATACTATATTATATTTGGACACCATTTTTATATATATATATATATATATATATATATATATATATATATATATATATATATATATATATATATATATATATATATATATATATATAGGGCTCTACTAGTTTTCAACATTTTACTGTCATTAATTAATACACCTTAGAGATGTTGTGGACATGATAAAAAAGTTCCCACAATTCTGTGTTTCCTAGAAAAAAAAACACAACTTGATGACATCATCAAGTTGTGTTTCACCACCACTTTTAAGACCCTTTTTTCTTTTTTTCCCGAGTGTACAAATATACACATTTGTACACTCTCAGAAAAAAAAAGAAAGAAAATAGGTGGATTTCCCCTTTAAGGTGATAGCTAAATTACAGTCATAATCCGATTAATCGATCAATCGGTTAAACATGGCGCCCATATGGCTGAAACCAGTGTAATGAATTGAGAAATAAGAGCAGCAAAAGCGGCCATACACTACATCCCTGCTGTAAGATGGATCTTGAACATGGATCTTGCTGCTCAATTTAACCAAACAGCAGAAGAGAAATGATGACGCCTTCTTTATTCAACATGAACTTGCACTCAGTACCCAGGCTTTTTATTTTTGTTCGCATTCGGCTCAAAAATGAAAGCCTGGGGGAACGAGACACACATAATGGTGTAGGAGTGGGAGTGAACTTCAGAGGGGACTGTCAGTTTTCTCCTCTGCTGTTTAATGAGGAGGGGCGGGCAGGGTGGGCACTCAGATTGGTGAATCAATATTATCCAGCACATGCATTGTTCCATGCGCCAGCCCCCCCCCCCCCCCCCCATACCAAGCATGCTGCCTCAGCCAGGCTAAACTTTAACCAACACAGCAGTGCAGAGAAACGAAAAACATGCAGTGTGATGCTCAAATGCCAATATATCTCAGTTTATTTTCCATTTTTTTGTTTATTTATTTATTTTTCCCGCACAAATGGTTTTGAAAAATGGGTACTGTATTTGGCAGAATGTGGTAGATTTGCATCATTATTACAAAAACATTAGCATCCTGAGCTGGAGTCAAACCTCCCCTGTACCTCCAACTCAGTAGACCAGCCAGGCAGCAATCCACGTCAAGAGAGCTATTGGAGGAGAAAGTTACAGCCAGGTCTTTTGCAGGGTTGTTACACTCCATTACCCACTTCTTTCCCGTTCATTTCGGCCATTTGAAAATTTGTGATGTGATGCATTGTGCGCTTGTAGAGCTGCTATTTTCATAAATTTGAAAAGTTCAAATGAGACATGCTGCTTACAGAGTAGTTTTCACGGCATTGATACTCTCACTTGTGTACAAAATGTGATACTTCTCCAATGATTTAATTCTGCACAAATGTAATCGAATGAATTATACGAATGGATAAACAAACACATTGCACTATGCAGAAGGTCGCACAGGGACTCTGCTTTCAAAGTTGTTTTATTTTCCTGTGGTCCCCATACAGAACACTGAGTGCCTGTTAATCGCTGTGACTCCTTCAGCGTACCATGAGAACCTCACTCGACCTTTGCAAGGAAGCATATATAAAACTGCATATCATTCCTTGTGATTCATGTGTGAGGTAAAGTACTTATTTTCTCTTCTTGTCGTCAGTTGCACTTAAGTAAGTCAAAACGGAGTCCAATCTCCACAGAGATTTTGTTCTTTCCCCCCTGTGGCTTTTAAAGATTAGTCTCTGTACATACAGTACATACATACACATACATACTGTACATGCATACATGCACACATGCCTGCTGTACATACTGTACATATTATAAATAAAGACTCAGGGGGGTGGACGCCTCTGCCTTGCATAGCCCCAGTGAATGCTAGGCTGTCATTCACTGGTAAACTGACCTTGGTTTTGAAACATTCCAAGACATTGTAGGCTGGATTTTACCAAAAAGCCCCCATTTTAACATACATACATACATACATACATACATACATACATACATACATACATACATACATACATACATACATACATACATACATACATACATACATACATACATACATACATGTAATTGGGTATGCGGTCTACTATAATTTAGACTCAGGGGGGTGGACGCCTCTGCCTTGCACAGTCCCCAGTGAATGGCCGGGTGGCCATTCACTGGTAAACTTAACTCAATCACTAAAACCTTAAAGGCACTGTAGGCTAGATTTTAACAAAAAGCTCCCCTTTTAACATACATACATACATACATACATACATACATACATACATACATACATACATACATACATACATACATACATACATACATACATACATACATACATACATACAGAGCAGATGCAGAGCATGATCTTTGCCTTTTTTAAACATTACCTATTTTAATTCAATGCATACATACAGTACATTCACACGCATGCACACACACATACATACAGTACAGACCTTTTTTATTTGGTATCATGGAGTACGCCATCTTGTGGTGTTGAAACAGTTTTTAGAACCCACTTTTAGGCCAGTGCAGTAGAGCATGATTATTATTATATTTAACATTACCCATTTTAATTCAATACATACAATACATACATGCAAATACATACAATACAAAATGTTTGAATACCCTGCCTGTTCCCCTGTGATATTCCCAGACTGGGGATGCCTGTACATTTCCTAGGGAATGTAGTGTTCTTGTTCTCTCTGTGTGGTTGAGCTCATAGACTCCTGGGTTTTACGGGCAGATTGAAGGATTTGCTGTAGCAAAATCACTTTATCTGTGAATAATAGGTTTCAAGAACTAAGTGCTCCATTTGCAGGTGAAATAACTATTTGAGTCAAATGAAGGAATCTAAAATTGTATCTGTACTGTAAATGTTTAATATTTACATTAACGCTTGCTATTGAGAGACATTTACAATACTTTAAAACAATGCCATAAACCACCCCATACTGTAAGTAGCACATGAATGATTGACCAGTTAAGCCTAAAGATTTCTTGTGATGTTCGTCTAACCCACAATTGGTATGCAATGACAGCACTGACAGTCATCAAGCCCAAGTGACTATAGTGGGAAAGTTGAGAGTTAAAACAGTATCACAAATGTAATAGTTGACACACACCCCTGCTCAGAGAATTGCTTTGAGAGTAAGATCTTTTTGTTATTGTCTTATTATCATCTCTAAGGTCACGTTTATCCCTTGTTTTTACTCTTTCTACAATGGCCTTTGTTGGTTTTGAACTTTCCAAAGCCATTATGAAATGGCTGAAATGGACCGACAGATGCTTTCCAAGATATCTGTAATAACATGCCTTGATTCCATCAAGCTTTGTTTCATTTTAATTCTTTCTAAACTGTACTTTGAACTTTTTATCGACTTTTACAAGCAATAATTATATCAGCGAAACTACAGCCGTTAGCCAACCAGGCCTCTGATTTTCTACCGTAAGTCCCAAGTTGGCAGTGTCATCAGAAAACCTGACAATACTTATTTCAAACTCATAGTCAGCAGCACCTCACGAAACCCGTTGTCTTTGCACTTTGCATGTGCACCCTTGACGTGTGTGTGTGTGTGTGTGTGTGTGTGTGTGTGTGTGTGTGTGTGTGTGTGTGTGTGTGTGTGTGTGTGTGTGTGTGTGTGTGTGTGTGTGTGTGCGTGAGCACCATTTCATTCTTCCACTTTTTTAAGTCACAAGGGGACATAGTCTGCAGGAGTGAATGCTTTGCAGTTATCTGACTCGCTTGAGGTATTTCAGCATTTTTGCTGTATTAAGCCACCCCTCCCAGGAAACAGTGTATAATCCATTCTGACCAATGACGTCCTACCCTGTGACACAATCTACTGCCTCAGTAGATTGTTTGTGGCTTCAATTAGTATGTTATGGCCTATTAAAATATAGCCATTATTATTATATAATAAATCCTCAAGCTATCGTTGCAACTGTATTAACAAAATAAAGTTGTCCTAATTTACAATTACAATTTAGGCATTTCAGACACTTTGAATCCAGTGACTGAAAAAAAGAAAAAGCATGGCAATACATTGTACTTTGTAAGGTAAATCACACATACATAAGATAATCCCTGTCCATCGCCAAATAATTTGTGTGATTTCCTCCATAATTTACTGTATTTATTGCAAAAAAAAAATACAAGAGTTGCAAAGCTAACTCTTCAAATGAGCCCAGTTAACCTGTACAGCAAAATTAACTGTGAGCAAAAAACACCGGGGAAGAGGGAGGAGAAGACAGATTATCTATAAAATCGGAGCCCTGATGCAGGTCCACCACACCCAACCCAAACTATACAATTAGTTTTTGGTTTTATATATGTATGGTGAAGTGGTGAAACATTACGTCATTTATGGTTGAATATGAGGCAATGCAAAGTAATTAATTTGCATTCCAACAGTTTGTCTAGCTTATTGCTATTCCTGCGATATAATGGTGCAATGTCCCTGCACAATAAACACATAAATAATCCCCTCTTCCAGTCCATGATCCACCAAACAAGAATAAGCAAAGTATTACAACTTGATTATAGTATCTAAAATGTCCTCTCATACAGTAATTGCACAGTGAAATGGGTCTCATGTATTTGAGCATACAAACAAATGCATGTGTGAAATGTTACATTTTTCTGAACATTCTAGCAAATGCCAATGCCCTCTTTAAAGGGGTCTGCTGAATCAGGGGTTTTCAACCAGTGGTCTGGGGACCACCAGTGGTCCTTGAGAGGGTTCCAGGTGGTTAGTTAACTATATGAAAAGTTGGTTAGCCTGATGTAACTCTTGAGAGCGTAAAAATGAAACCAAATCAAATGGACCCTTTCGGATCCATTTGGTTTCATGTTTATGCTCTCAAGAGTTATAATATTCATCATCATCATCTAAATTAGCACCGCTTAATTAAGAAGTCTACACAACTGGAGAATGTAGAAGATTATATGGTCACTTTGTTTGCCTGTTTTGTTTTGCGGAATTGTGGACAAAACCTTAAGAAATCTTTTGGGTCTATGTGGTGAAAATGTCACCAAATGGTGGTCCGTGGCTCAAATGCTGAATAAATAGTGGTCCCTGGGATCAAAAAGGTTGAAAATCACTGTGCTAAATCATTATTCATTTTTGGAGTACTCCTAGCTCCTAGAGAAAGTGCAGATCTGAAAATGTCACTGACAACAACTTTCTGCTGGCCTGGCTTGTGGTTTGTGCACATTCTGTAGATGCAATTTAAATGTGTGTATCTTGTGTTTGTACGGGTATTCCCATGGGACCACAACCGATTACTGTATTACCATTTACAGCACTGTAAGGCAGTGCAGCGGTGGCCAATGATTGTAAATCAGTAGTGATGCCGCTATGGAACAGGCCACTGAAACCAGCGGTACAGAACAACAGGACGCCGAGCCTCGAGTAAACAGTTCGCTGTTTCAAATTACTGTAAATGGGTACAAGGCGAGGGATTTGCCATGCAGGTATTGCTGTAATTTAGAAGTGCTTCCCAGCACTTATCTGGATAGGTGTTACGACTGCTTTGCTGAAATGCACTGTCATCATTGCGCTTCCGGCAAAACAGCAGCTCTGTTTTGCACAGAAACTATGTATTCTGCACTTCCAGGAGTCTCGAGAGAGAGAGAGAGAGAATCACGGTCACAAATTCCTGGGATCATACAAGGGGGGGCTGATGGTATGCAGCCAGGCGTGAACTGTAGCGCGCCACAATTTACAGTTTAGCATACGTACTGTATCTCTACTAGAGAGAAACATGCCCCCCACACACACACATACAAAACATTATTCCAAAACATACCTCATCATCTTGTTGCACTGACAGCAGTAAAATCGTCATTTAAGCAGCAGCAGAATGTCGCCCGCTGAGGGCAGGTACATTCAACCAATGACTGCAGCACTTAATGGGATATTCGCCTTTTTTTTAATTAGGTGACTGTAGGAGAGATTTGCTGCAGATACTAAACCAAAGATATTACAATCTCCGCTAAAGTGCAGTCTCATCATTTTCCGTGAGTAAACACAGTACATGTCTACATAAAGCCAAAGCTATTACAATAGACATAAAACAGAAAGGCATTGCTGTTACAGCAAAGCACAATTCACAGTGACACTAATGCATTATGGGAAGGCCCTCCCGATAAAAGCAACGCACTAAAGGAGTGATTTAAAAGCAGACGTTGATCGAGCGTGATCTCCTCAAGCAGATTGCTTGCGGAGTCGAGAAGCCCCCGACAGCAGTGTTGAATTTGTCGACGAAAACTATACTGGAAAAGAAAAAAAAAGTTTGCTTGCCTTTTTATAGGAAACAGGAAATAAGGGACCCATAATATATTTATCTGACTGTGAGAACGACAGACAAGTAGGACAGCAAAACCATGACCTGCAACAGAAAGTAATCTGTTGTAGCTCCGTGGCTGGTACCTGTACCCTGTCAAACTGTCTGTGATGGATGACTGTGTGTGTGTGTGTGTGTGTGTGTGTGTGTGTGTGTGTGTGTGTGTGTGTGCGTGTGCGTGTGCGTGCGTGTGCGTGTGTGCATGCGTGCGTGCGTGTAAACGGATTGCTGGCTGGACAGATGACCTACAAGTGGTCAGTAGATAAATGGCCGAGGGCATAGCCTCTGTGACTGAATGTTGTTTGTGATATTTGTATTTTTTGTACTTCCTTTATATGCTCCTACAGTTAGAGCAGGGGTTGTCAACCTTTTTGATGCCAGGGCCCACCATTTATTCAGCATTTAAGCCACGGACCACCATTTTAGCCCCACAGACCCCAAAACTAAAGATTTTATTTTGCTTTTGTCCATCTTCTAGTTAGAAGACTTGGGGCTAATTCAGATGATGAATATTTTAACTCTTGAGAGTGTAAAAATGAAACCAAATGGACCCGCAAGGGTCCATTTGGTTTCATTTTTATGTTCTCAAGAGTTACATCTGGTTAACCAGCTTAGCTGGGGACCACCTGGAACCCTCTCAGGGACCACTGGTGGTCCCCGGACCACCGTTTAAAACCCCTGAGTTAGAGTATACAGTATACAGTAGTATGGCTAATGAATCATGTAGGGCAGTGGTTTTCAACCTTTTCTATACCAGGGCCCAGTATTTGTTCAGCATTTAAGCCACGGACCACCATTTGAGGACATTTTAGTCGCTACCCCAAAACTAAAGATTTCTCTTACTTTTGTCCACAATATGGATTTGCGAAACGAAACTGTCAAAATGACCATTAATCTTGTACATTTTCTAGTTGTGTAGACTTGGGGCTAATGCAGAGGATGAATATTTTAAAATATCCATCATCTGAAAATGAAATCCGGGTCCATTTGGTTTCATTTTTACGCCCTCAAGAGTTACATCTGGTTAACAAACCTTTTCATCTGGTAAACCAACTTACCTGGGGACCACCTGGAACCATCTCAAGGACCACTGGTGGTTCCCGGACCACTGGTTGGAAACCACTGGTGTAGGGAATATACTGTATAATCACCAGGAGGTGACTGGGGGGTAGAGTGGCCAGTACGGCTGGACAGGAACGCTCCTGATGTGCTGGTGGTGCCTTGCATGGTTTCCTCCTCCTTCGGGATTTGAATGCAACGGTATGTGTGTGAATGGTGTGTATCAATGTAAAGCCCCTCGTATAAAAGCCCTATATGAATGAATTAATGAATGAATGATTTATTTTCGTGTCTGGCTGCCTTCCGCAGCCCATCCCTCACAAGATTGTTCAGACACATTTTACGATACACATTTCTGGTGCCAACACGCTGACATCTTACCTTCAACTGTTTAGATTAGTGTTTGTGTCACATTGATTGTAGGGGTGCTGATTTCATTCACTTATATTGCGTTGTGGTTAACACTATGACTGCATGTTTTTATTGCCCAATACTGATATTTGACTAGAACTAAATGGACTCGAACTAATTTTCTCTAAAACATTCTGTGTCAAAATTTACACTAGTTTAATCAAGCAAATATATAGTTATTTACAATATTCCGATCAGCCCAGGCATTCACTGACAACTCGGCACTATATTGAAGTTTGAATGTTGAGGGTGGCTATACTGGAAAATATGTGTGTGGGAATAAGAAATGTCACATTGTTGTAACAGAGTTACTTCCCCGAGTGTAATTGAATCAACTTGGTACATAATTAAACTGTTGTGCCGGTTGGTGCCAAGTTTGCTTCAAAGCATGCAAGCCTGGGTTCTTACTAGCTTAAAAAACAGATGTGATATTAGCATACATGATTTCATGGCATAGTGGCCTGGAACCGAAGTTGAGTATAGTCAGAAAATTAAGTCTGCAAAGTCACTCTGGAGAAACAGCTGATAATTTTTTCGTTGACTGGGAGTGTTGAATTATGTATGATTTAATACAGGAAGTACATAGTGAAAGTATGTAACATTTATGGGCTATTGTGGTTATTGTGGTTATAGTGGCCTAAAACATATGGACTGTTTGTTTCAATCATCATTGTCAACACAATATTGTAATCTGCGTGCGCGTGTGTGTACTTGCGTGCGTGCGTATGATACAGCTATGCTATCACAACTTCAACAGACGGTGAGCATCAGTAATGATGTATCGCCATAGCTTGAAACCTCACAATCAGTAATTTCATGACAGGCTGCCTTCCCTGCAGGCACATTTTGCATGGGTCTGATTAATTATTAACACAGTGCCATTGCAGGGTCCCAGACGTGTATGGACGGGCTGATTTGGTAATCATCGTCAAGCTTGTGGCAGCGTCGTTGGTGGTGATAAGGGGAATATATTAATAGAAGAATCACCCCTTATTTACTTTCTTACAGGTGCTTACAGAGGTGTATTTTGCATAGGGATGGTGGGTTTAGTCAAGCGCCCTCGCTAGTGTGGCCTGTGTCAAACTCAAACTGCCTGAAGTCCGATACGCTATGTATTTGCAGTACTTACTAGGACCTCCAAATGGCAATCTATTGCATAATCAAAGGCACCTATTATACTGAAATATATTTTTGTGTGAGCTTGTAGATAGGCTATTTTCTCAAGGACTGCTCGGAGGTCCCAAACACCACTTTAAATACTAATAACCTATACCATATTTAGAGTTCCAGATTTTTACTTGTAAGCATAACAGAGTAGTTCTATGTTGGTGGTGCCCTTTCTTAAATTGGAGTATACTTTTTTTCTGCTTTTTCCAGCCGAGCAGCACCCTCTCTATGGGTCACTGCCGCTTGCAAGAGACGCTATTTCTGTAACAAGGAGGGAACAAGCACCTGTCAGAACACTTTGTGTAGTATAGCCGAATAGAAGTGTTTCAGGATCCTCTGGGAGACCTGGAATTCCCTTGGCTACCCGGAGCGGTACAGGCACTGTCGGGACCTCCTCCTCGCTACAGTGTCTATGTTTAATGTCTAAGCTAGACGATGAGCAGGACAAGGGTCTGAGCCCGCTCTAAAAGTTGTTCTTCAAACAACTTTTTCCCATCCACAGTCATTGTGCATGTTCATCCACTATTACGGTGTGGATATCAGGTCTCGGTCAACAGTAAACTGTATTTTCTTTGCAGTTATACTGTACGTTTAAGGGGAAAAGTAAATTGGAACAATGTTACAGGGATCCACTGTAACACTGTGCCAAACTATCTTCTACATTCGGTCACCGGTCTGTGCTGTCAAGTGGGTAACACAAACAAATTGAACCCGAATCCCTGGTGTTCAGTCTACATTCTTGTCAGGTGAAACCTGACAAAAACTATCACCCTCAACTTTTCTCTAGTTCCAACAACCCATGGTACAAAAGGTTGCCCAAAAGATTGCCCTCCCGTTTATCTCTATTATTTCCAACATCCCATTGACCGGTTGCCCTGATTGCTGATTGGTTCAATATACTGTAAGTCTATGTAGAAGAGCTGCCATTAGACTGGCCCCATGATGTGAACTGAGTGTGCGTAAGTCTGACTATAATATATGGCTCTGCAGACTTACAAGTGAAACAAAACCACACACATTAGCGATTCAGCAACCCCCCGTTGTGAGCTTGCATTATGCTACCAGCGGACTGCCAACACAGTTCCGAATTAGTATCCAATCGGAAGTACCAGACACTATCATCAGAAAAGAGGTGATTGAAGTGCATCACCTCTTTTGTGATGATAGTGTCTGAGCACTTTGTCTGAGCACCCCTGCAGGTTTTGTGTTTAGAGAGGGTGCAGTATGTTTTTATTTAGTTTTATTTGGAGTATATGGAGCAGTTGTTCCCACACCTTTTAGCACATTATCAAAAAAGCTAAATTAGAATTTTTGCTCATGATCCAAACTAATGTAAAGAACACATCTACAGGGTCACAATGTGCAACTTTGTGTTGCATTGTGAGCTTGTAGATCAGCTATTACCACTGTGTAGCTGCAGAGATTAAGCTCATCATGAAAGTATTATTGCATGTTCAAGTAAGCATCCCTAGCTCCAAATATTCCTCAAGGCATATTCCACAACTGAATATTTATATTCTCTCAGATGTCTTATAAATGTGCTAAAAATAGACACAATAAGTGTCCCATCCCACATGAGACGCTGCATATTAGAACCGAATGTGTTGTCTGTGTGTCCATGAAAAACCATTTGTGTCAGTGCGCATTCTGCAGGAACGGGGAAATGTATTATTAGTTAGTCTATGCGTATTATTCTTTGAGCAAACAGGGCTGATGCATTGCCATTCTGTGCATTTCAAAAAAGGGTATGCTAGTACAGACTAAGATGTAACCAAATTTGGGTCGAGAGCAAGCAAAAGACGACATAGGCAATAAACAACTTTCCTTTTCATTTCACCCATTGCTTGAATTGGACGATTTGACAGTCCCTTTATGTGAGGTTTCATAACCGTCACCCCCTCCAGTGCCTGAATCGGACGATTTGACAGTCCTTTTATGTGACGTTTCAAAACCATAACCCCCTTTACAAATTTGATTTCAAATCATGTACATTGGTCGTGACATCAGTCTGTGTTTCCTCTCTTTTCCGGAAGCGTACCCCTTTTGTGAGAGCCATAAGAGCCGGGCCAAGAGATGGCGTGTTTTGGAGGAGAATCAAAGCTGCTGTACCATAACACATTGAGCTGAGATTCTGTGACTGAGAGGCACAGATCTACCAAGCAAGGCAAACGATGATAAGTACAGATAAACAGCACAAGTCAAGGAATGCAGCACAACCGTTTATGTAACCTGGGATCATTTGTGGGCGGTTGTTTTGTTTTCTCTTCTGTGTGTGCATGCTGTTCCAAAAATATGTGCCTGTGTGTGTGTGTGTGTGTGTGTGTGTGTGTGTGTGTGTGTGTGTGTGTGTGTGTGTGTGTGTGTGTGTGTGTGTGTGTGTGTGCGCGTGCGCGCGCGCGCACCTGCCCATGTACTGCGGTGCATCTTCCATGTGCTTGTTCTCCTGCACGTGTCTGGAGTTGCATGTGCTGCATGCAGACCCATGGCAACCCTATGAGAGACAGACTGTGTGTGTGTGCGTGCGTGCGCGTGCGCGTGCGTGTGTGTGTGTGCATACAGTGTATGTGTGTGCATACAGTGTGTAATTGCGTAACCACTTTTGTGCCCCAGTGTACATCAGGTACTGTGGGAGGTTGTGTGTAACACTCTGAAGAAGGTTCACCAGTTCTCTAACAACAAGCTCTGGATAAACCAGGACATTGTTGCTCTTCTTATGAGGGGGCAGTGGAGTGCGTTCAGGGCAGGGGACTTTAAGGTGTTGATTTTGTTGAATACTACAATGACAAGAAATGTATGATTAAAACTAGGCTATGATGACAGAATAAATATTGACTAAATATATTGACAATTTTGTCAACATTAAAAACTGTCTAGTTTTTAATGTTGACAAAATTGTCAATATATTTAGTCATGAAGCTGAATCCATTCTAAGCATTTGTCTTGCAAATAAACACACTCTTTCGCTGATAACGACGATAGCACTTGCCCAAATGTGCTGACTAGGCACATTTTTGATGACCATTTTTTTCCAATAATTGGAAGCATGATGAAATTTTGACTTTTTTGACTTCTAGAGATTGTTGTGGTCTAGGTAAAGTCCACCCATTAACATGGTGAAAATACATCTTGATGATGTCATCAAGATGTTTCACCAGGTTAGTGGTTTTCTTCAGACCTCCATTTCTTGGGAACACAGAATGGGGGAACTTTTTTATCATGTCCACCCAGCACCTCTAGGATATACTAATGACATATTAGAATGTAGAAAATGGGTGGACTTCCCCTTTAATGGTGTGGTCACATAGGCCAATTATGAAAATTGCTCAACATATGGAAGTTAGCATCCGGCTAGTGTGTGAGTAGAGTGAGCTATTACTTATGGCATCAGTTATAAAGGGCTCCATTAAGTCATCCCCTAAACGGGCCAATCAGAGTACTTCGAATGACCACTTAAAAATGAGATTTTCAGGTTGGGTTAAGGTTTATAAGATGCCTTAGAAGAATACCTTAGAATGCCTTAGATATTCTGGCCCACAACCGCCTCCAACGAAGGCCTATACAGGAGAAAAAGCCTGACCCCATTGTCAAATGTGATCCTGTCTGCAGAATGGACCCCAGTGCCGTCCCAAGGGTAGCCATGAGAGGGACACCACCTGGAGAAATACCCAAGAGACCTGGAGAAGATCAATGGAGAAAGAAATGAAGGAGGAGGGGTGGACCTGGGGCCAACTGCAACAGGGAGGATCAAGTAAAGTAAGTTAGTTAAGGTTTATAAAAGTTCAAAAATCACGCCCTGTGTGAATGGAGCGTTGC
The DNA here is from genome assembly GCA_039105355.1 of Benthosema pterotum. Classification (NCBI taxonomy): domain Eukaryota; kingdom Metazoa; phylum Chordata; class Actinopteri; order Myctophiformes; family Myctophidae; genus Benthosema; species Benthosema pterotum. Next base: position 15,226,504 of record CM076977.1, read on the forward strand.
CTTGGATTTCATCACTGACATGGACATCTGTCCAATTCAATTCAGGTCCCAGGTATTTAATCTCACTACATACACTGAGAACAGAGCCAGAGAGATAGATACTGTGGTTACTGTATCTCTCTGTTCATGTCAGTGATCAACACTCACGGTCAAATAAGGGGGGAAAGTTGGGGGAAAATATCGCACCTGTGTGAAGTGAGGGGTGCTCTTATCATACATCATCATACCTCACAATCGGTGCTAATGGGACGTTTTGATGTCCCTTGTGGATAGTATAGCTGCCAGTTTTGTGGTTGTGCGTGTGCGTGTTCACGTGCGCATACACGTGCGCATACATGCATGCCTGTGTGTGTGTGTGTGCTAAAAGCCCATGTCTCCAGAGTAAATGTAGAGCCTATGACCTCGTCTCCGGTTTCAGGTACAAAGCCCCTTTCCATAACACCGATCGCCTCATGATTTATTCATGCCGTCTCGGCATTCATTCATCCCTCAACCAAACCCAACAACAATATCAGCCCACCACCACCACCACTCAGCCACCGCATGAGCAACATGCACACTCATCATACTCGTATTTACATACGGTATATGCATCTCTGCAGGAATTCCTGCAGATTTCCTTACAGGTCTCCTTCAAAGGATGAAACGGTGAATTAAATATCACCACGTTTCTCGCCTCCTCTCTCTCTTTATTGTATTTCTCTTCTCTTCTCCCCACCCCTCTCCTCGCCTTGCTTCTTCAAGCCTCTCCTTGTGTGGCGTGTTGTTGTGTCGCCGCTGCGCCGTCACATGTCCCTTTTCCGTTTCTACCTCTTGATCTCTGCGTGGTTGTGCACGACGTTCTGAGGCTTGACATTCAACAGAAGAAAAGGGAGGTCACTGTTTAGAAGGTCGCTGCGCTGCAGTGAAGTATGTTATGCAACAATGCAGAACGCCCCTCACCACCACATGCATCCGCGCGCGCGCACACACACACACACACACACACACACACACACACACACACACACACACACACACACACACACACACACACACACACACACACACACACACACACACACACACACACACACACACACAGTATAACTCCCACACAGTCCATCGATGTGTCACACATGATGCCACAGGTTGTTTGTACTCTATGTACTTTGTGGTTTCTTCTGCAGATTTCACTTGGGCATTGTCACTAGTGCAGAGTGTGTGTGTGTATGTGTGTGTGTGTGTGTGTGTGTGTGTGTGTGTGTGTGTGTGTGTGTGTGTGCGTGTGCGTGTGTGTGTGTGCGCACGCATGTGTGTGAGAGAGAGAGAATGCGAATGTGACGATTTGTGCGGGATTGTCCCGAATTTCGTCGACTTTACATGCATCCCACCGAGATGTCGTGCCTTATTCTGATTGACAGGCTGCGGTTTTCATAATGTGGGCAAAATCTTTGTTTTAACAACTGGCTATGGGCAGCAGAGCCTCCCGCCCCCAGCTCCATAAAGTGAATGGAGTTTACGTCATGTTATATGTTGGAAATGAGTGCTGTGCTGCATGAGCGAAGGAAGGAAACATTGAGGTTTATCTGCCATGTATAGATGAATGTTTGATGATGCTGGTATTGTCTCTTGACAGGATTGAAGTTTTAATGGAGGGGAGTGTGTGTGTGTGTGTGTGTGTGTGTGTGTGTGTGTGTGTGTGTGTGTGTGTGTGTGTGTGTGTGTGTGTGTGTGTGTCTCTGTCTGTCTGTCTGTCTGTCTGTCTGTCTGTCTGTCTGTCTGTCTGTCTGTCTGTCTGTCTGTCTGTGCGTGTGTGTCCTTATATGGCACACAAACGTGTACATTTTGTGCGTGTGTACGGCTGTTTCACAAATTGCGTTTGTATAAGCATATAAATGTTTCATACTTATTTGCATATGTATGCACAGTGTCACTCTGAGTGCTTACGCTGTGTGTATTGGGGCTGTTGCAGAACATTCCTCTCTGTCCACTTATGACAGAGAAGAACGGTAGCAGAACCTATTTGAACACATGATGTTTGCATACACTGCGGTGGCTAGCTTTGTTTCTTCGCATTAAAGAACATTTATTAAAGCTGCCACCATTCATCATCTCTCTAATTGGAACTTGGAAGTGATGGAATGCATGTGGCTTTGCTGGAGAAGCAATAGGCAGGCAGTTATTGAAAGTGCAAGCATATTTGTGCAGCACATTTGAATGACTAGTCCAAACAAAACGCATCATAAAAGGGAAAGAAATAATTAAACAGTGTTCTTAAAGTGCATAGCAAATTAGAGTACAGGCGTGCAAACTTGTAGCTTTTTGGCAAAAATCGCCGTTTTTCTCCCAAATGGGGCTACGTAATTCGTGCAAATCCATAAAAAAAGTTTGAGGGGGGGGGGGGGGGGGGTGGACTGTTGCTGGGGCTGATGTCTTAAAAGTAGCGACAGAGTCGTGACAACTCAGTTCACTTCCTTGGGTCAGACCAATAGTGGCTCCTATACATAGACTTCTATTGAAAAAGGGGACAAGCATGCAAAGCGAGCGCTCGGTTTCTGACCTGACAGGGGGTTGATTCCCTGGTTGGACGTAGTATGTGTAAGGAACACGTCATTCCAATCATTCCAGGTGCACCGGCTGTCCAAGGAGAGGCAGTGTAGAGACAAGGATTATTGCAAGTTTTTGTGAGGGTACCTATCACTAGAAGAACATGCAACTCCCACAAAAAAGGCATTAGCTCTCTGTACTAGGACTACTGTACCTATACTGGCAAGGACTTTGGACTAGACATATCCTGGTCAAGTATTTGCTCCCGATCCGATTCCGATCATTTCATTTTGACAGAGTTGGGAAGTAACAAAGTAAAAATACTTTGTTACTTTAACAAAGTACATTTTTGGCATATCTGTTCTTACCCAGTATTTGTTTTCACCAGTATCAGTCTGACTCCGCAAGCAGAAGCAGTTGAATAGACCAGGGACCCACAGACGTCCTTGAGGGAGTTCCAAGGGGTCCCAAGCTAAATGACAGTTGGGAACCAAATGGACCCTTAGGGGTCTGTAACTCTGAGAGTTTAAAAATGGAACCAAGTGTACTTGGACGTCGGTTGCCAACCTGACTGTTTTTGTCTGGTCTCGGCACGCTAAAAGAACCTTGAAAGCAAGCAAGCCCTAACAAACAAAAACAACCTGCAACTGAATATTTTCAAGCGACTTTACAGGAAAACAAGTCCAAGGTCCCTTATAATGAGCAGACCTGGCAATGCTCTCAGGTTGCTACTTTCAGTGTGGAGGTGTCAAGAATGTCTGTCGGACTTTTAACTTTTAAATGCCAACAAACTAGCAGTCTGAAGGAGTCTGAAGTATAAGATTGGTGCAGTCATCTTAAAACAGCCTCTTGCAAAGCAGTTACACTTATTCATCACTTTCTACTAATGTTAGAAAGCATTTGCGCACATGCAAAAGCGCACACATTCACTTTCAAGAGTGGCACCTTTCAAACAATCCTCATAATCAGAGAATAAAGTTAACATAAGATCCATAGTACTTTTTTGTAAAGTGAAACATATCATTTTGTAATTTATAAGAATTATGCATGACAGATATCAGATATTTTTTGCAAAGTGGCTTGTATTAAAGTTGCCACTTTCAAGAGTTTGCCTATATGACATATGTACTGTACATTATGTATGTCATATAGGCAAACTCTTGTTCTCATATTATGGGAACAGACATTAGGACTCGCATGCAGCACTGCCATAAACCCATTGCAAAGCAGCTTTCGAAACCCTCTCTCTTTCTCTCTCTCTTTTTTTTGTATTAATAAATTGAATCTCAAATCATTGGCCTCATTTCTCCTCCCTCCTCTACTCTCCTCCGTTGCCTTCTCCCCTCTCATCTCTGCTCATGCTTCCAGCTGAAATGGAGATTGGATTGTGTTTTTCATACCAAGAGCAGACGTACCTCTCAAAATTGGCTCGCTTAATAATTGAACAGCTGAGTAAAATTGGAAATCTGAATGCGAGTGTGTAGAGAGAGAGCAGGACAGCAGAGTGGGATAGACAAGAGCGAAGGGTGTAATGGCTAATGGGGATTGGTGTGTGTGTGTGTGTGTGTGTGTGTGTGTGTGTGTGTGTGTGTGTGTGTGTGTGTGTGTGTGTGTGTGTGTGTGTGTGTGTGTGTGTGTGTGTGTGTGTGTGTGTGTGTGTGTGTGTGTGCGCGCGCTCTTGTGTGTATTTGTGCGCACACTATATGACAGACTACAGTTTGCAGGCATTTAACACCGTTTCTGAGAGTGTGGAGCAGCACTCAAACTGTCATCAATTGTAAGCTCCACATTCCCAACAAAACAGTGGGCGCCCATTTTTACTACAGTGTATAGGCCCTATACAGTAAAGGAAAAAGCGGTAGCTATTGGCTACGCAGGCCCACAGCAGTCTTTTTCAGAAAAGGTATTGTATATATACTGTATCTCAGCTGTTGGGAAGAAACCTATAACTCATATTTCATGCAGTATACCTTATATTGAGAAAATCATCCAATACTGCCTCATAACAGTTGGTTTTGTGACTTTACTTGCCAGAGAGGGGTATAGGTAGAGGTAGTGCAGCTGTAGCAGAGAGTTTAGTTTCCAATAAAGTTACTACAATAAAGTTATTTTCCCCAAGTTATTTTCAATACTTTTCATTGGTTTAGTTTTTTCTTTTAAACAAGTGCTTTTCTTTTATCAACGCACCGATGTTCAATAGTTTTGGTTTATGGAGGGGACAACAATTATAAACCTCAAAAATGGAGTTAGGTGGTGTACTCCCAACAAAAGCGACATGCTTGTGTGCGCACAGCTACTATGGAATACACCAGAGCCTTCTAGTGGGAGAGTTAGGATATTCCCGTTCACTCCTATGCGCAGCCGTTACTGGAGGAGCATGGAGGGGCCCTGTGAGTCCACTCTCAAGCCGGAAGTCGATGAAATGAATGGGATTTAATAGGGACCGGCAAAGTCTCGTATTGTCTCGTACACTACTGTATACATCTCACGAGACTGTATAGGTAGTGAGCGTTATGCTCAGATAGGACTCAAAAAGGCTCTGTATAGTCACGTGAACTGGCTGCTCCGCTCTGCTTCCGGCCTCTGCTTCCGGGTACACGAATATCCTAACTCTCCCACTAGAAGGCTCTAGAATACACTTAAGTGATTTCACTTACTTGTGGTGACCATATAAGGAGTTCCCCCCCTGTTCCTAGTGAGTCGCTGGGGTAAAAAACAACAACAGCAACCCTAGTTTCCGTTAGGACTTTGGGTGTCTCCTTTAGAAATATGTTCTTTCATGATGTAGGATTATTAGGCTCGATTACTATTATTACCACTGTTTCCGCAGAGAGAGAGTTGAATGAATGTGAGTTTGAATGAATGCAGTATTATGTGCACTATGTAATTTACATGCAGAGGTGAATTTACATGAATATTTTTATGTTTAAATTTAAAGGGGAAATAACACGAAATTCAACTCTTTGACTTTTTTTTGGTGGTTTTGGTGCTCCCATGTGTATTAAAAGTAGTAAAACAGATTTTAGGAATCCATGTTATTAAAAAAACATCTCTCACACTTGTGCCAGTGTGCTAGTGATCACCCTCTGAAGTGCCAATGGTGGCTTAGGTTGCCTACCCCTGCTCCAGAGCACCAGTTCTTGAGAAGCGCTAGGAATGCTCGTGCCCCCCCCTCCCCCCAATTGGTAAAATGTTACATCTGCCCCTGGTGAATATACAACTGACTTTCCATTTCACCAGATGTTATGATAGCATCTACCAGCGGTAAGGTGTGTGAAATCTGAAAGCAGAGAGGGCAACTACATGTTTGAAATATTGATCGGCTCTCTGACCCCCATGCTGCCGTGAGCGTGAACCGATCGAATCGGACATGAAGGAATTTTAAAGCAATGTTTAATCCCCAAGACTTTTAACATCGAGGACCCACCTGCAGTCAAATGGATTATTCATTTCAAAGGAGAGGTTTCATCTGTGAGCCGCAAGACACTTGAAATGCCACGTTGCGGTTATAAGGGTCAAACATTTGCTGTTTACACACATGTCGGTTCCGACTCGTGTCGTACGTGTAGGGGTTTTCAACCTTTTTGATACCAGGTGTGACAGTGTGACCCTATCCTGTCACGATTTGCTCATTCACATGCCTTTCAGTAGCACTGGGTAGGTACTAGGTAGGGCATGGAGAAACTACAATCCCCAAGGGTTTTATGGGGTCCTGTGTCTTTAAAATGGGATGAAGCACAGCTGAACACTAATTGGGCCGATTTGGGCCAGACCAACTCCTGTCTGTGGACAGGTAGGATAGTTTGTGTCACCTAGGGACACTAAACTATAAAAGACTTGGAAAATGCAAAAGATTTATATCTTTTGCATTTTCACATATCATATCTACAAGCTCTATGGAGTGAAATGTAGGTAAAATGTGATTGTGAGGGTTTTGAGGTATTGTGACATTATAGTGTATTATGTTGGCCCCTTTACAGCCATTGGGGGATATAACTCTGACAACTGCATCTTTCAGGTAGTAGGTGCTGGTCAAGTCATCAGTCTCTGAGGAGGTGATGTTTGATTTTGATATTTTAACCATGTGTAGCCCAGTCTAAAATGCATCCCTTTAATTCATTTAGACTAGAGGCCAAAGTTCATACAATAAATAAATAGGTTAAAAAACACTACCATGTCATTCTAAAAAGTTCATTTGGTTTAAAAAGGATTAAAACATGCAGAAAGTCTTGTATTTAAAACAGGAATGTAATTCATAGTTCTTTAAGTTAAAACCTTAGAATGAGTGCATTATCCCTTTAATGCCTAGTTTGTTTGTAATGCACACTGCAGAGCACATGTTGTGCAGGTACACAACCTAGCTTGTTAGCTGAGGGTTTGTGTCAATCTTTAGTTTCCTTTCTTTTGATTTGTGCATGTTCTTCTGACAGCCAATCAGAGTCCAGCCTCAGGTGAGGGCGGGTTCTCACAGCCAGCAGGGTACAGCAGGTGTTCTAATTAGCCCAGAGAGAAAAAAAGGAAAAAACTGTATTCACTCATTCTACCAGAGACAGCCAGAGAGAGAAGTCACAGTATTGTTCAGTGTTCCTGTGTGAAGAAAAATATCATGTCAGACCGTGGTTGACGACCAGTTATCCTCTTCGGTGTGAACTATATTGATCTGCAATAGGTAAATATATGCCGGTGGAATGTTTCTGTGCTGTAACTATATGTTGTAGTAAAACAGTTCATGTGAATGTAATTGTGAATAGCCATTACTATTTCGCGGCATTGCATGGCTTTGTATTGTTTTGTACATGCATAGCGTGGCATTCTAAGAGAATGGTTTATCTACAAGCTACATGTAACTATCTCTTCATGATGTAGTGGTATGGACTTGTTGCTTAGACATTTTATTTGCTTAAAGGACACTGGCGAGTGTGAACTTCACTGTTCCTTGGGAACACCCTTGGCTGAAGAGTGGCCGTCTCTGCTGTTTTCTTCGACTACGCTGTTTGAACCATTATTCCTTCAACTCGGTTGGTTCCCCAACGCCGCCGTTTCCACCAGAGTGTTGCCGTGGGAGTGTTTCCCCTGGGCTGAGTGTTACATCGCTGCTGTTCCCCGCCTGCTGCATTCGCCATCCCGCAGCTAACCCTCACCATTCCCCATTCGAGCCTGGACTCGTGAGTACTGTACAAAGCACGTGCACTTTTATTTTCTGCTTGTGAAACAAGTGAAGCGGCCATCACAGTTTTTAGGCCACAACGCACCCGAACGACGACTCAGGCCTGCAACGATCGTTCAGTTAGGGAAACTAAAGGACATTCAGTTGAGGTCAGGTGTGTGTGCGTGAGTGTGCGAGTGGGGCCCATTTTCTGTGTGACCTTTGACCTTATTCGCAAGTTCAACCCTTTTTTATTTTCTATTTTCTATTGCCTTGAGAGACCTTTTATTATTTTTGTATAAATAAATATTGTCACATTTGGTTTTAACACATTCACTGCCTAAGACATTTTGACCTTCTAGCTCATTGATAATTCATGTTTGGTAATTACATAATTCATGTTGACTAATGCTGATTTAAAAAGTAGTTAAAAGCTTGGTTAAAAGTGGTTTCACGTAACTCAAAAGGTAAAAAGCATACTTAAAGGAGTATAATTTAATTATATTCTATAACTTGATACGGAGGCACGCCAATAGAATTAAAATCACTAAGCACAGAGTTAAAAAGGTAATAAGTTAAACTACAGGTATTCACGCCCTTTACTTAAAACGAACTCAGGGCCCCGTCCAGCGTACTACTACACTAGAAACCTCATAGCTACCTGGGATGGGTGTTACACATTGGAGGCACTGCTGAGATGGTGTATTACCAACAGTAATTGAGCTAAGTGACTCACAAGTAAAAGTACTTTTAGTACAGTGAGCAAACAGTGAATAATTTCATAACCTACCTCTTGTGATACTTTCATTTTAGCACGTTGCAAGTATGGCCAACAAAACGAGCAGTCCAACACAGTCAGAAGGGGGAGGGTGTAGCCCAGTCTAAAATGCATCCCCTTAATTCATTTAGACTAGAGGCCAAAGTTCATACAATAAATAAATAGGTTAAAAAACACTACCATGTCATTCTAAAAAGTTCATTTGGTTTAAAAAGGATTAAAACATGCAGAAAGTCTTGTATTTAAAACAGGAATGTAATTCATAGTTCTTTAAGTTAAAACCTTAGAATGAGTGCATTATCCCTTTAATGCCTAGTTTGTTTGTAATGCACACTGCAGAGCACATGTTGTGCAGGTACACAACCTAGCTTGTTAGCTGAGGGTTTGTGTCAATCTTTAGTTTCCTTTCTTTTGATTTGTGCATGTTCTTCTGACAGCCAATCAGAGTCCAGCCTCAGGTGAGGGTGGGTTCTCACAGCCAGCAGGGTACAGCAGGTGTTCTAATTAGCCCAGAGAGAAAAAAAGGAAAAAACTGTATTCACTCATTCTACCAGAGACAGCCAGAGAGAGAAGTCACAGTATTGTTCAGTGTTCCTGTGTGAAGAAAAATATCATGTCAGACCGTGGTTGACGACCAGTTATCCTCTTCGGTGTGAACTATATTGATCTGCAATAGGTAAATATATGCCGGTGGAATGTTTCTGTGCTGTAACTATATGTTGTAGTAAAACAGTTCATGTGAATGTAATTGTGAATAGCCATTACTATTTCGCATGAACTGTTTGTACATGCATAGCGTGGCATTCTAAGAGAATGGTTTATCTACAAGCTACATGTAACTATCTCTTCATGATGTAGTGGTATGGACTTGTTGCTTAGACATTTTATTTGCTTAAAGGACACTGGCGAGTGTGAACTTCACTGTTCCTTGGGAACACCCTTGGCTGAAGAGTGGCCGTCTCTGCTGTTTTCTTTGACTACGCTGTTTGAACCATTATTCCTTCAACTCGGTTGGTTCCCCAACGCCGCCGTTTCCACCAGAGTGTTGCCGTGGGAGTGTTTCCCCTGGGCTGAGTGTTACATCGCTGCTGTTCCCCGCCTGCTGCATTCGCCATCCCGCAGCTAACCCTCACCATTCCCCATTCGAGCCTGGACTCGTGAGTACTGTACAAAGCACGTGCACTTTTATTTCCTGCTTGTGAAACAAGTGAAGCGGCCATCACAGTTTTTAGGCCACAACGCACCCGAACGACGACTCAGGCCTGCAACGATCGTTCAGTTAGGGAAACTAAAGGACATTCAGTTGAGGTCAGGTGTGTGTGCGTGAGTGTGCGAGTGGGGCCCATTTTCTGTGTGACCTTTGACCTTATTCGCAAGTTCAACCCTTTTTTATTTTCTATTTTCTATTGCCTTGAGAGACCTTTTATTATTTTTGTATAAATAAATATTGTCACATTTGGTTTTAACACATTCACTGCCTAAGACATTTTGACCTTCTAGCTCATTGATAATTCATGTTTGGTAATTACATAATTCATGTTGACTAATGCTGATTTAAAAAGTAGTTAAAAGCTTGGTTAAAAGTGGTTTCACGTAACTCAAAAGGTAAAAAGCATACTTAAAGGAGTATAATTTAATTATATTCTATAACTTGATACGGAGGCACGCCAATAGAATTAAAATCACTAAGCACAGAGTTAAAAAGGTAATAAGTTAAACTACAGGTATTCACGCCCTTTACTTAAAACGAACTCAGGGCCCCGTCCAGCGTACTACTACACTAGAAACCTCATAGCTACCTGGGATGGGTGTTACACATGGTTGCAATACACTAACTAAAGATTTCTTTTGCTTTTGTCCACAATTCCTGGCTGGATTTCGGAGAAAACAAAACAGGCATACATACAGATCAAAATGACCATTAATCTGCTACATTCTCTAGTTGTGTAGACTTTGGTTAATTCACATGATGAATATTTTAATCCGTTAGCATACTATAGAGAGCCTTTGGCAATAGTACAGACAATGTAAAACTGTATAGGGTTTAGGCGTTTAAACGGCTTTCAAAAGCTTGTGTTTACAGCCAATCGAAAGACTACTGCGGAACAATTGGTTCATTGAAGTGAGAGGAGTTGTCACAGCCGTCTTCACATCACTCCAGAAACTCTTGTTCAATTAGCAGATGGACAGCTGATAACTGCTGAGGCGTGTGGCTGGCCTGGGCTGTGTGAAGTAGTACAATGCTTCATTGGATTCAGCAACAAGCTGGGCAGACACATAACAGTTCACACTGACCGACAGACAGACAGAGTGACACACAGAATAGTCTAATCCATTGGTTTTCAGCCTCTTTCATACCAGGGCCCACTATTTATTCAGGATTTGAGCCGCAGACCACCAGACGCCAAAACTATAGATGTCTTTTGCTTTTGTCCACAATTCCAGGCTGGATTTCGGAAACAAAACATACAGATCAAAATGACCGTTGATCTGCTACATTCTCTAGTTATGTAGATTTAGACTAATTCAGATGATGAATAGTTTAACTCTTGAGAGCATAAAATTGAAACCAAATGGACCCGCAAGGACCCGCAAGGGTCCATTTGGTTTCATTTTTATGCTCTCAAGAGTGCCATCTGGTTAACTGATTTAGCTGGGGACCACCTGGAACGCTTTCAAGGGCCATTGGGGGTCCCTGGACCACTGGTTCAAAACCTCAGATCTAACAGGCTACTTATAGAGATAGAAACATAGACATAACAAAGTAGACTACTCTGTCTGGTCTGGTCTGGTGCGGTGCATGTGTATCATGTGTAGGTTTTCCTAGGAAGAATAGCAGAAGATTACCAAGTACATGCTCAGTAGGAAAACCATATAGGCAATGTAAAAGTTTGCCTTCTCATGCCAATAAAGGTGCTTTGGATTGAATCGATAAGTTCTGGAAACGACATGTGATGGACTTGGCAACAAAGCAGCATCCATTTGGCAGTTCCACTTGACATACAGCTTACAATGCGATACGCATGGCTCCAACAAACAATCCACATAATCTGTGTGTGTGTGTGTGTGTGTGTGTGTGCGTGTGTGTGTGTGTGTGTGTGTGTGTGTGTGTGTGTGCGTGTGCGTGTGCGTGCATGTGTGTGTGTGCGTGTGTGAGAGAGAGAAGAACACATAGTTTGCAGGTAAAACCACAAAGTACTTCAAACTATAGCAGGCAAAAATCACCAAAGGACCTAGATTAGAGGGGCCGTCCTAATCCCACATACACATGTACAGGAAGCACCAGGCAGCGATATACAGTATGAGCTGTGAATAAAATAGATACTAAGGAAGACAACAGGGTTGCCGCACTCAACTAAAAAGTTTTCAGACTATTCCACCCTAAAGTACAACAATAGCAAATGATGTATCAGCACTAGCAATAACTTTACATAACAAGCCCAAGGACTTCCTCTGCATTATATAGTTATAGTGTGGGTCAGAAACAGCAGCCATGTACGGTATATTAATGTTAATTTTGGTTTTAGCCTCTGTGGGGATTAAAAAAGTTTTCCTCTTTGATCATGCCATTACAATTCACACAATTTGAACAAAGACACTCACAACATTTGTAGGCATAATATAGTGTGTCCCTCTACTGACTATAGTCTCTTGGGAGCAAATAATGGGAGGATTAGCTCCCATTAGTTAAGACAACACGGTTTAAAGCAGAGGAGGATTAGGGGAAGAATGTTATTTATTGTCTTATTTTTCCCCACATACATGCATCCTACTGCATACACACATGGTGGCATATACCATAGAAAAGAAAGCCAGTGACCGAGAACCAAGGACCCTTGTCGACGGACAAGAAAGTGTTACTGTAGAATAATGCTTGTTGCACTGTAAATGTGATGTCACAAAAGCGACGTGAAGGGAACATGAAATTATAATGAAAGTGCCATGCATACTGTAAAAAAAACAATAACATGCTAATACAATATGTAACGGTAACATTCTGAGAATGACTGGTGTTGTATGCATTCTTGATTGGTGCAATAATTCACATGCTCCCTCTGAAACACTTTCTCGGCTGCATCCTGTATGTGTTACATATGTATGTGCCTTCAGCACTCCTCAACATATATTAATGTACATGATAAAACACCACTATAAATACCACACACAGGATGGCTGTGGGCAGTTCAGAAACCCGTCTTCCATGTGCATCATTGATCATCGTTCTCTCCATAATAAAATATCATTTAAAAAAGAAAAGAAAAAAAGAAAATCTCCTGAACGATGTTGCACATGAAAGATGGGTTTCTGAACTGTGCACAACCCTCCTGCAAGACACCGACTGAGTAGAAAAACATAGTATGTAATGAGGACCAAGTGTACAGTATACATGAACATAGGTTGGTGAGGTGGCCTGTTACTGCCTTTAGTAACAGGCATGTTACTGCTGTTGGGAGAAAACCACACAACTCCATGTTTGAGGTCTATTTGTGTAAATCAATGCTATTTACCACATCTGTGTGTTAAACCAAAGCAAATGAAAAATCTCAGCAACAAAGTTGGACCCTCAAACTGTCTGCTAACTGAGCGATTATACTGCTAAAACGCATTGTCTAGCCCTGCCTATTTGATGTTAGAAAACTAAGCCATATATCGATGTTTTTTTAAGATTTGAAACCATAACTCGATGTGCTGCCATGGTATTCACATCATCAGTCTCATCTTCTGTGTGTTCCCAGCTTGATGTAGCTATCTCATACATCATAGAAATCTCTCCAAAATGTCATTAAACATCACCTTTAATGCCGTTTGATGAAAATGTCGCCTCTTTTCCTCACACCGCGGTCTTCAAAGCATCCAAGGGTGCATTATGGTGTTAGCTTCACCCCCCTCCACTCCCAACTTCATCAATCTCCTTTTACTGCAGCAATCCATGTAATCTTATTAAGGTGGACTGTTCATCTAAGAGACATACAGTAGCTCCAGTCTACAGAGCTCCATAGTTAATCTAAATGCACTGGTTTTCAACCAGTAATTGGACCCATATACTGTAGATCTTTAATCCTTGAGAGTGTAACACTAAACCTTAAGGGTCCGTTTGGTGATATATTAATTTTTGTCTACACAAAGAATGTAGAGGAATTGTAAATTTTGATCAATGTTTGCCTGTTGTCTCTGCTATTATGGTACCACATAGAGCCCGACTGATAGAATCGGTCTTTCATATTGTTGGTCATATCAGTGGCTATCGGTTCCATTGGTTGCCATATCGTGTCGGTATAAATTTAAAAACGGCACAGTGCACACTACTAGCTGCTGCTATGTTTTTTTTTTTTTTTAGGATCGGCCATATCGGGGGTCATATTGGAGGGTCTCCTTCTACCAGCAGGCATATTGGTGGATCCCCCTTCTATCAGCGGTCATATCGGTGAGTCCCCATCTATTGGTTGCAAATCGGTTAACGGTGGTTGTATACCTCTATCATCTCTGTTATCGTCTCCTTCCCAAAATTCCATATCGGTCGGGCTCTACGAACACATCAATACAGCGTGGAATTGTGGACAAAATCTTACCCAGTGGCCTGAGTTGCTATATACAATACATCTCATCAAACGGTCATCTGTGGCTCAAGTGCCGAATGAGTCTTGATTTGAAGAGGGTTACAACCACTGATCTAAAGACGATCCTTTAAATGATTCAGATTTCAATGTTCCACTTGAGCTGCTCAGAGCATCGAGGCCCGTGTGTCAGTCGCTCGTTTTCCACCCTACCTAGCGGCAACTGTCTCTGTGTATGCTGTTGATTGAATGCTCAGAATGAAAGAGAACTCTTTGAAACAGAATCGCAGGCCTTGTGCCGATAAACCAGCGTTTATTATTATTCTCCCACCGTCACCAGGATCGTGTCGGACATTTTGATCCAATGATCTTATCATACAGTACAGGTTATACATGCTGATTGGGGCTACACACTAAGCTTCTCTTCTGAACTTCTACAGTATATGCCATGTGCAATGGCACATGGCACATTGAATATCACATCCATACTCTGCATGTGTGCATATAGCCTGCAGTACAAAGTAAACATGAATAATATGCACACAGCACCGCACCTTCAAACACATCAAAGCATGCCATGAGTCTGGCCAAGCGTACCTCAATTTTATTCCTCCTGCTTTTTTGTTGTTGTTGCGGTTTGTTGTCGATGCTGCAGAAACCAAAACCAACACATTTTGTTCTTGTGGGTTAAATTCTAGTTCTGTATATCAACAATAACAACATTAACATAAAGTCTCAGTTCTTGTTCTATTCCATCTACCGTATTTGTATTTTTATGTCATCTCATCATGACATAGGCAAACAGTGCACCCTGGAGCTTTCCAGATAATTGGCATTGCATGACCAAATCACTGAGGTACATAGACATTTGTTTACACACACACTTTTAGCATCAATTATGGAACAAATTAAATTTCTTTTCCTATTGACTCAATATTAATTATGGGATAAAACATGTTTCTCTCATTGTGAGGATTACCCATCCTGTTTGTATTTGTGTTTGGTTTTAATGGACCAGCCTGCAGGGGTGTGCCTGTCTAGAAGAGGCGGCACACCTGTCTCCAATATGGCTCAAGGGTATTTAAAGAGTAAAACCACTGTTGTTAACAGTTTTCATGCCATGGAAATAGATCTACGTCATCCGTTATCATTATGATTTACAGTAACAACTGATGCCGCTGACGTTAACGCTACTGTACGTGACGTAACTTACCGGCGCCGGTTCAATACGATCCCCATGCTAACAGCAGCTAGCAGCGACCGCGGCGACCATTGCTAGAGCATAACAAGGGACGGCCTAACCCGGAACCAAAAGTGTGTGTCCGTCCACTAACTTGTCCGTCGGGAAACATGGACCGAAATATGAAATATGACTTTTAGATGAAAATCGCTGGCACTGGCGAGCTCCAAAAATATGAAAAAGGGCTGGCACTGAGAGAGTTAAGGTGTGTGTGTGTGTGTGTGCATGCGCGTGCGCATGCACATGTGTGTTATTGTCCAAATGTGGACAAAAAATAATTGAAAAAATGTTCCAGTGATTATAATAATAATACATTATAAACTGTTCACAAAGCCACTATTTTAATACGTAAACAAACACAAAGTTCATTCAGACAATATATAGAGCATTACCAAAACACAGTAGCAGTTTTATTCTTTCATAAAAAGTTAACATTCTGTTGATTTTACCATTTTCATTGAAAAGAAAACCCGGACTGGAACTGTGGATCCTGATCCAGATCTTCTAAGAGTAAAATCGACACGAAAGTTAACATTTTTATGAAACAATAAAACTACGTATTAGGACCTTTATTGTTTTTTTCAGTGCTGGCTTTTTTAATTTATAAGGGCTTTAGTACGTTTTTCTTTTTTGTTTCTGTTTTCTGACTACGTTCCACATGAGCTGGGATGCGCTGGTACCATTGAGAGGCCCATGTTGGTGGGGGGGGACTTGACTGAAGACTATGGTTGAGCCAGTCAGTCAGATTTCGTTGAGCAGTTTAGGTAGGGGATGTTCCTCCAGTTCTTTGTAAACAATGCTGCTACTATTAGGGCAGACATTAATCCCTCGACTCCTACCTCCCATCTGGTCTTAAAGAACCATCTGTCAATCTTAGATGAATTTGCAACTACAGTGCAGCATGAAAACCTCCTTCAGTTCACCAGATGTTATACCACCTACCGTGTTAAAAGAGGGTTTTAGCTCCATAGGTCCATCCCTGCTCACTGTGTTGCTCATTTGTGGATGGTGAACTTACTAACTTAACTTATCTATTGAATCATTATATATTCATTATAATGTTTGTATTGCTATTTTGTTTTGAGCTGAAATGTACAGCAACATTTCCATCTAGTTTAATATACTTGTCTGTTTTTGTACTGCATGAGAAACTTTGAGTCTTCTCTGTGAAAGCTGCAATATAAATAAAATGTAGGCCTACTTATTTTCTTACTTACACTTATCGGTACTTACCTTTATTTAGCCTATATAGATTCACATTTACTACTTTGTATGTACTGTATATGATGTATTGCCATGCATTTATTTAGTTCATGCTTAATGTAAGTCACTCTGGATTAAGAGCTTCCTAAATTGTAAATCGTTAACTGCTCTCTCACTTTTGGAATTATTCTCACGTATGCCTTCGGCTCGCTCATCCGTGAGTCACTCTTCCAGCCATACTGACACAATTTAGTTGATCACTGCTCAGATCACTCAGCCATTCACTGACTCAGTCACTCAAATGCTCATGCATCCTCATCCACTTATGTGTGACCTTTTACAACGGATTAAACACGTGAATTATGCACCCCTTGGTAGAATATAGACACCGCCATGCTCAAATCAGGGCCTGCTTTAAATGGGTTCTGAATTGCAATACGTACAGTGTAATGACTGACACACACACACACACACACACACACACACACACACACACACACACACACACACACACACACACACACACACACACACACACACACACACACACACACACACAGTTCACAGTGTTCTATGCATCTATACCCAAGATGAGGCTAACAAAGAGTTCACTGCGACAGTGATGGAGGCTAATGAATGCTGTTCGTGGACACCTGACATAATACTGAGCCAGTCATTTAGGGGCACCACTGTGTCACTATTTCTGGCCAAGGTGAAGCACAACATAACTGAATCATGACCAGAATGATGACTGCAGGGTCTGTGGGCTCCAGCATCATTATGGAAGCAGTGATGTCCTTCGTCTGTACCCCAGATGGTTTCAGATTTTTATCGACAGATGAGACAGACCTTGATTTGATCCCATGGGGAAAGTCTGGCGTCATCCTAAGTAGCCCACAGTAAGCGGAAAGAAACATGACAGGTACAGGAAGGGGAAGGGGGAATACTAGTACAACTCCAACTACTGGAGGAATACTATCAATGAAGGTAAAACCTCACAATGAAAATAATGTAGAACATGTATAAGGTAGGTAGACATAAGCTGCACACATGTAGGCCATGGCCTACTTGTGCGTGAGTAGGGCCGCCAATTGTAGTACCCCGAAGGTCCAACCACCAAACACTGTGCACCGATAGCTTTACTTGCACCCGCTTCACTCACGCAAGTAATTAATGCTTAAGTGTAATGTACAGTCTATCACCAGTAATATAAACTTACTCAGGGCTTGACACTAACACTTGCCCACTTGCCCGGGGCAAGTAAAAAAAATGGTGGGGCAAGTGAAGACTGCTACCTGGTTGCCCGATCGGGCAAGTGTGCGACTTAGTCCACTATAACACAACACAAGATAAATTTGTCTTGAAGGCAGTCATTGCACTCTGCCTCTGTGTCTTTCCCTGCTTTCTAGCTATCTCTACCTATCTCTCTCCCAGGTCCATTTGGTTCCAAACTATCATTTTGCTGGGGTCAGGGAATTTTAACTCTTGAGAGTGTAAAAATTAAACAAAACAAATGGACCCGCAAGGGTCCATTTGGTTTCATTTTTACGTTCTCAAGAGTTACATCTGGTTAACCAACTTAGCTGGGGACCACCTGGAACCCTCTCAGGGAAAGCACCCAGGTAGGAAGTAAACTTAAATGCAAAATTTACAATATATTTTTGGGGGGCAAGTGACCATGACCTGAGGGCAAGTAGAACCTAACTTGCACTTGCCCGATGGGGCAAGTGCCTCGGAGACCTTAGTGTCAACCCCAGCTTACTTGTTCTTTAATGCACAATTATTACAATTAACCATGTATATGGAGGAGAGGCTTCTGTGTGTATCAACCAGCTTACACAGTATATATGGATATTATGCTGTATCTTATGTACATCAGTTATACACAGCAATAAACTACCACCTACGACTACCAGCAGCTATCTCTCAACACAGACCCTCTGTTCCACAGTCTTCAAATGTAAGATCCACTCCATCAAACCAGTGTTGTTTTTGGCAGGCATTTTTTGTCAGTCATAGTCTTTTTGACAAAATCCTTATTCATTTTAGTCACATTTTAGTCATTTGGACAAAGTTCTTATTTAGTCTAATCACATCTTGTCAGTTCTACCCTTGATAGTTTTATTCAGTTTTAGTTGAGGCAAACTCCAGTAGGCTATTATTGTAAAATATCTCATTTTGAAGATTCAAATTATGGATAACAATACAACTAGCCTTTTAATCATTTATTAGCAATACAAAACAAATATTCCTCATCATTTTTACAGGGGATGCCCTAAATTCTGAATCACTAGCCCAAAATGGTTCCCAAAGTGCAGGGAACCAGGGACCTCCAGGGAGTCAACTGGGTCTAACCATCAGATTTTACAATATAAATTTGGAGAATCTGTAGACTAATCTTGTCTACATTAGTCTACATATTCTGTAGAATAATGGTCATGTCAAACTCGGGGTCCTTGAAATTACAGGTTGAAAATCACTAGAACATGCACTAGACCTGTAAAAATCTCCTCTTATGAGAGTCCCTGGAATAAATTAAAATGGGGGTTGACAACTTGGGGGTCCTTGACATGAAAAAGTTTTGGAATGACTGTATTAGTCTATAAAGAATCCAATCGCCCTTAGCTCTCCACTATGAACTGTGTTGTCCTGACTGTTGCACAGGGCGGACTGTGACTTACTAATTATACCATACCGATAGCTGATTGCGCTAATGGCTAGCGAGGAGACAAAATACACGCACCACAGTAGCCTACTACTCTAGGCTGTGTGTGTGTGTGTGTGTGTGTGTGTGTGTGCGCGTGTGTGCGCGTGTGTGTGTGTGCGTGCGTGCATGCGTGCGCGTGCGCTGTGGGGACTCAGGAAGGAGGGAGGGGACTTTTAAAGAGATGGGCAGACAGCCTGCATTCATTCTTCTGATTAATTTGCACAAGCGGCGACAGCGGCGACAGAGGGCCTTTTGAAACTTTTTCGTCAATCCACTAACATTGTCGTCTTGTCTCGTTACCATAACTCACACATGTCTCGTCATATTTTAGTCATCATAGATAGCCATTTTATCTCGTCAGTCTTGCATTCCTGCATTCGTTGGCGACCTGCATTTTGTTTGCTTCCTTCGTCATCGTCAGCGTCTACCTCTCAAAAAAAGGGTGTACCAGTAAGAGGAAGCTCTCCCCTGACCAAAGGAGTTTTTGACCAGGGCACATACTGTACGTTGGTCAGTCCAGCAAGAAACAGTCCAACATCCATGGCCAGTTAAGACACAGATTTACAGGCCTTACAATCTAGTCTAGGACCTGGCTAAGATTTGTATGCACTTCATTTAGCGGAGAATATCTCAACTGTTCTTGGCTAATATGGCCGCTGCGAACAACATGGGAACAGTGGCTAAGCCTCTATCCGGGACGAAATACCCGAAAATGACCACACCCCTTTTAAAATGACCCCTAATTTAAACATGGCTCTAACTTACAAACCGTTGCATCTACAGATTTTCTGAGGTGCTCAAAATGTTCAGAATAGTCATGTTTGTGGTATCCGTGCCTGAGTCAGCAACACTCCACAGTGGCCAAATCCAATATGGCCGCCAGTCATCACCTGAAAAAGCGTTTTATCTAGAACGTCTGAACCAGATGAGCTATGAATGCAAACCTTGTGTCTAAATCATGTGTTTTGACAATTAGAAACATGCTGGGGTGCTTATTTTTATGAATGGGTGTGGCTAAACATCTATTTTGCATATTTCAAAGATGGCGACCATCTGACAATTTGTTTTACTTATGTTACTTTTGTCATTATTTGTAAACTTGCTGTCAATTTTGTGTTTTTTGAGCATTAGAAGCACATTGGAATGGGGAAAAACTGACATTTTTGTGCAATTTGGTGCACCACAACCAGTGCACAGATGACTTTGACTTAGCAGGTTATTGTGCAATCAACGGCACCACAATAACATAAATGACACACAACCAACAGACCAATTATCAATTAACATTTTGCCCAGACTGGCCCACCAGAGAGGTGGCCCACTGGGCATATACCTAGTACTTCCTGTAGACAGTCCAGCCCTGTTATGCTTCGTCCTTTTGATTCCTCAGGGAGAAACCTTTTCTTGTCAGATCACACACTTCTATTATATCGAGCAACAGATTCCAGCTTTCTTCATGTCCAATAGGCTTACATGACTTTGCAGTCTCAGTGAAGTCGGATGTTGCAAACTTTACTGGCATCTACAAGACCCCGTAAGTGACCAGCCTAAGCCTATGCTAAACCTAACCTTAAGCCCTAAACATAACCTCAGTAAAAAACCTATGCCTGAACGTAACTGGCATAAAAGGTGAGGGAGATAACTAAAAGGTGGCAGCACATAAATAAAAAAGGCCGCAGCAGATGTGGAAAGAGGTGGAGGTCGGGCAAATAATTAAACGTCACAGTAGATGAGTAAAAAATCATGGCAGATAGTTAAAAGTTGCGGCAGATAAATAAAAGTCGAGGCTAGTGCCAGATATTGTTTGCAATCTCACGATAGATACAGTATGTATAGATATGATACAGAGACCACAATACGATATGTATTGATCTATCGATATATATCGATTATACGCTTATTGAAAAATAATGACCATGATGCACAAATACAATGAAACGCTTTTGGGCTCAAGGGGATCTTTAAATTCCAAACATCTTAACAAGGGCTCAGAGAGTGTTTTACAACTGCCAAGTTGGGCTTTGATAACAAGGTACGTTTGTGAACACTGATCATTAGATAATTCAGGATCTATTCATATATATATATAATAATTAATTTGCAGTTTTGTAATTAAATAATCCCAACTATCCGCTTACCAATATTTGAGAGAAGTTTTTTTTTGGTCAATTAAAACAGACTGGTATATAGCATATCGATGAGTGAGTTTTCTTAAATACAGTAACTAATCGTCTGATTGGTGGGGACTGTCCGTAGATCTGAAGTCCCAGATATTTTATAAGCCCCATTACTCTGAACTTGCACTGGAATTCCAACATCAGCATAACAGTTGACGCCTTGTTTTAAGCACTGTGTCCACACTGTGACATGCTATGTTGAGGGTTAGAGATAGTATTGGCGGGTTGGAATTCGTCCAGTGAAAAAGGTTCTATTGTGCAAAATCTATGTGTGATTAAATGAGTTAATTCTTTTAATTGCATCATTTTTCCTGTAATTAGTTAGATTAATCAGTTAAAGATGATGGTTGGGGGGGAGCAGAAATGTCCCTCATGCTGACAAATGAAAAAGGAGTCTCACAGAAACGCTGGTCACTTTGTCCTTGAAGCCTGAAAAGATCAACTCAGATATCCTTTGGCCAATTGTGTTCGTCTTATTATTAGTGGTGCACAATATTATTATTTCTGATATGCAATCTCTGACATTAATGGTTGCCCACCTGCCCCTGGCAGGTAAATTAAACTTTTGTCTGTTTTCTGGTATATGGAAAGCTTTAACTCTGATGTACTGTTTTCACTGTTGCTACACTCATGAATTTTGCTTATATTTTCTATAGTACAGGCTAGTCAACGGTCAAGTTAGCATGACCTTTGGGCAAGTAGGACCTGACCTGTATACTTGCCTGCCGGGCAAGTGCATCTGAGTGTCACTGTCAACCACAGGAAAAGCCACTGTATGGCTTTGCTATTGCTAATCTCCTGCTTATGCGGTGATGACCATACATCAATATTGTATTAAAATGATTTTTTTCAGGCTCCTTTTCACACAGTCAGGGAAGGTTGATGTTGGTCAAACAAATGGTAGACCATTGAGAACCTTCCTCTTACCCATGCTACTTATCAGTATGTGGAATTGGTACATTTCAAGTACAACTATACAAAAACTGTTGTTGGACAATGCCATAGAGAGCATTGCACTTATGCCATTAAAATAGGTCATCCGAACTTTTTGAGACTTATACAAATATACACTGTGTGTGTGTGTGTGTGTGTGTGTGTGTGTGTGTGTGTGTGTGTGTGTGTGTGTGTGTGTGTGTGTGTGTGTGTGTGTGCGCGGGTGCGTGTGCGTGTGTGTGTGTTGTTCGCAGCGGTAATATAAGCCAAAAACAGTTGAGATATTGTCTCATAAAATTAAGTGCATACAAATCTAAGCCAGGTCCTAGGAATCAAAAGGACGAAGCATAACAGGGCTGGACTGTCTACAGGAAGTACTAGGTATATGCCCAGTGGGCCACCTCTCTGGTGGGCCAGTCTGGGCAAAATGTTAATTGATAATTGGTCTGTTGGTTGTGTGTCATTTATGTTATTGTGGTGCTGTTGATTGCACCCTAACCTGCAAAGTCAAAGTCATCCGTGCACTGGTTGTGGTGCACCAAATTGCACAAAAATGTCATTTTTTCCCCATTCCAATGTGCTTCTAATGCTCAAAAAACACAAAATTGACAGCAAGTTTACAAATAATGACAAAAGTAACATAAGTAAAACAAATTGTCAGATGGTCGCCATCTTTGAAATATGCAAAATAGATGTTTAGCCACACCCATTCATAAAAATAAGCACCCCAGCATGTTTCTAATTGTCAAAACACATGATTTAGACACAAGGTTTGCATTCATAGCTCAACTGGTTCAGACGTTCTAGGTGGTGACTGGCGGCCATATTGGATTTGGCCACTGTGAAGACTATGGAGTGTTGCTGACTCAGGCACGGATACCACAAACATGATTATTCTGAACATTTTGAGCACCTCAGAAAATCTGTATATGCAACGGTTTGTAAGTTAGAGCCATGTTTAAATTAGGGGTCATTTTAAAAGGGGTGTGGTCATTTTCGGGTATTTCGTCCCGGATAGAGGCTTAGCCACTGTTCCCATGTTGTTCGCAGCGGCCATATTAGCCAAGAACAGTTGAGATATTCTCCGCTAAATGAAGTGCATACAAATCTTAGCCAGGTCCTAGACTAAATCTAGCCTCAATCAGATCTGAGCCACCTTGGGCAAAGGGTGCGGTTTTGAGACTATGAGTGGGACTTGCGGAAGTTGCTGACGGAAGTTGCTGACGGTAGTTGCTGATGGTAGTTGCAGACGGTAGTTGCAAAAGTTACTGTATTTACAGTCCCCAGTGAAACAACCCTGTTCAGTCCTCACTAGAGACTTGACTTGTTCACTCTTGTTGTAAAAAAAAAAAATCAACAAACAAATCATTTAGAAGTGTGCAAAGTGCACATGATTCCATCTTTTAAACCTTTGCAGCAGCTTTGCGAGCACAAAGGGAGAAATAAAAGGTTTCCGCGGGGTATATATTTTTGGGAGCACGGTGCCATAAAAATGGCAACTTCCGGGGAAAGTTAACAAACCAGAAGTCCCGCCTTTTCATAGTCGTTCTGGGATACCCTGGGTCCAGGCTTTATTGCCATTGACAACACAATTGAGTAGCAAGCCAGCTCAGTGCATATAGATTATCAATGTTTTTTTTTTATTTCCAATTCTGCTACTGTTGCAGCAAAGCTACTGTAGCTTGGCTGGGATTCATTTGGTTTCCTGTACGAGTTATTTATGCGTCTGCACAGACAAAACACCAGTGGGTGGGAGTGGAAGCATTTGAAAGTCGTGGGAGCCAGCTTGTCTGTCGTGAGAGTCAAACAGTAAAACAGGATCTGTCACACCAGGCAATCACTGCAAATCACACACATTCCTCAATCTAAAATGCATTGCAAGCATCCTGCTCTGGTATACATACTGATGGTGTATGTAGATCTTAAATGTTTGAAAGAGCTAACATTTACGGTTAATGAGAAACAAAATTTTAAAAACCCTAACCTCTGACTGTTTGGCAATGGCACAGGCTTTTCTTTTCAGTGTTAAAGGTATAGTAAGTGATTTCACTTAATTCAAATATTGTTATTTTTTCTTCTTTTTGGCTAATCCTCCCTGCTATAATGTGGTGACCATTTAAGTTCCTCCATGTCTCCAGCGGGCCCCTGGGGCTTCAGCTTGGGCTTTGGGAGAAAAGCCTTTCGTCCAATCAGGATGAGAGGCGGCTTTCGTCCAATCAGGAGTGGAGGAGTTGATTTATATGCTGTTGTCCCGTTGCACTTCCCCCTCACTTTAGTGTGTGTGGATGTGCACATATTTCTACCGGTAGGGTTTTCCAAATCACTTACCTATACCTTTAAATAGCTGTTCTTTTTTGCATCTCTCCAGCAGATCCAGGGTCTTAATAAATTCCTCCTTCCAAAATAACTCCTTTTCTTAAAAAAAAAAAAAAAGGGTTCAAATGCTTTAACCAAAAGATAGCAAAAAACCCAAGAGCCGATTGGGGCATTGGCATTTAGCAAAATACTAGCTGAGCGTCTGTGGACTTCTACACTGCCGCCTAAGACGGTGAGTATGTTCATTTAACCACAGGGTTTTATTGAAAGTGCAGGACAGTGCAGGGATTTGTAGGGAGCAACTTCATCTAATGGTTAAAAGGTCACCAAATTCAGATAAAAATGAGTTGCTTAAACCAGAGGGGCGGTAGATTAAAATGCAATGAAAACTACTTAAACACCCAATACCATTAATTACTTAAGTTTATTGTTAAGTTCAAATGATTTAGAGCTATCGTATAGCTCAGTGTCAGATAGTCTCTACATGGTATACAGCCAAACCACCACCGACGATTGACTGGTGGGGTATTTCACGAAAGGTGGATTAGCAAATCAGGGATTCAAGCCAAAACCACGCTTTTTAAATCCTGGTCTTTAGAGCCTGGTTCATTTTGTTCCATCAAAGCCAAGCGAGGCTCAAAATGTGTGGATTTGGCGAGCCAGGTTCATATAGCCTCGCATGGGCGAGACCAGCAAGAGCCAGCTAGAGAGCCGTGCCTTTCACAGCAGAAGAGCAGCAGCAGCTGATGATGATCTACTATGAGGAAGCGTCAGCGAAGGTGTTCATTAAAAAAGGCCAATACGAACATGATTAATAATGCCAGGGACAAGGCATGGAAAAGCTATTGCCAATAGACTGAATGCATACGTTGTCAAAAATAATAGTTGAAGCAACCATATTCATGAATATATAAGTGACCCTCATACATCCGAGATGTGGAGGGCGAGATACTGTATACGTTTTAAATGCGGCTATATCGGGCTATAAGCTTTCTGAAATACAGTAGTACACTGATTGCATTGTGTACACTGATTGCATGCAAGGTGTGCTCCAGACCCGAAAGAAGTAAATGTGTAAATACTGGATATGTTATTATGCATTAAGTGGGGTCTCTCTCTTTCTCTTCTTCTACATTAGCCTATTTAAGATTGGTAGAAAGTCCGACCCACAACGGCAGTAATGAATCGCTCTGTGCTCGATATATAATCCTCACGGCCGTCCTACCCTCTCCTCGGACAGCAGAACGCGGCTTTTGGTGCGTTAACAACGTGGATGAGAGCTATGCTGTAGAGGAGTGTCATCATGGAAACCAGAGACGCCAGTGGAAGAGGTGGTTCCCGTCGGCGTCGCCTGCTTTCTTAACTATGTTGGGCTTCTGTTGCAACTGCGACGGACCACGCCTACCGTTCTCGTCGTGTCCAAGGCCTAGAGACGGAAACTTAAATTCCCTATTTTCTAATTGTGTAGAACTGTAGATTCTTGAAAATTAAGTAATTCAGATAAATGTAACTCTTGAGGGTGTAAAGTGAAACCAAGTGGACCCGCAAGGGTCCATCTCAAGAGTTACAGATCTATAAGGGTCCATTTTGACTACCCACTGTCCATCATTTTGCTGGGGACCACCTGTAATCCTCTCAGGGACCACTGGTTGAAAACCATTGGTTAATATTAACTTCTGATATACACAACTGACACAAGGGGTATATAATAACACGAAAGCAGTGTAAAATATAGCACAAAAACATACTACAGAATGGTAAGGGCCTGCAGCCTCAATATTAGCCTAAATGTACAAGTGAAGGTGGATGAATCACTTCTGTGCTGCTAACTTTTATTATTTTTTTAGCCATAAAAAAAAAAAAACTACGACTGCACGGGTGATGGTCCCTCCACAAAGGAGTACAAGCCTCACCATATCCAGGTTAACTGGTCAAGTTAATCTGGCAAGATTAACCAGTTTTCATGAAACTGAATGATCGCTGATCCAGGATATAATAAACCGGGATATCAGTTAAATCCTTGCTTATTCCCTAATCCAGGGGTCGGCAACCCTAGGCACGCGTGCCAACGATGGCACGCCAGGTGGTATCGGCTGGCACGCGACCAGATTCTGGGAAAAGTTTTTTTCTTCTCTATCTTGTTATTAAAATAACTGCATTCCCTTTGAATGTGCACACTGTAAAACAAAGAATATACTGCAGTATCCGTGGTATAATTCGACTACTTTTATAACTAGGTGCAGCTCACCTATAATGCACTGTGAGCTTGTAGATTGTATATTTATATTATATGCAATATCAATATTACAATGAATCGAGGACTGTACTATTGGTGTGAAAAGAAGTCTGATGATCTAATGTGAAAGAAAAAATACCTACCAGTCTGACTGATAAGAAATAAGATATGGCCTAAGCATGACATATCTGCAGAAAATGGCCGAAAAATGTGGAAACTGTAAAAATGCGCTATTCAGGGGGTTTCAATCTTTTTGATAGTGCCCACTATTTATTCAGAATTTTAGCCACAGACCACCATTTGAGGACAGGCTGGGAAACTAAACAGGCAAACATACAGATCAAAAGTTGTGTAGACTAGGCAAATTCAGATGATGAATATTTTAACTCTTGAGAATATAAACATGAAACCATTTGGTTTAATTTTTACGCTCTCAACAGTTACATCTAGTTAAACAACTTTTCATCAGGTTAACCAACTTAGCTGGTCCGGGACCAATGCACTATTTATTCACTATAAGGAAATGTATTGTATTTTTTTGCGATGGCACTCAGAGTGTCAAGGAAAAATAATCTTGGCACTTGATGTCAAAAAGGTTGCCTACCCCTACCCTAATCCACCTTGGCTGGCTGGGAGTGGATGTGAAAGTGCAGCTCGGTGGACTGGAAACATTTCTATCAATGCCATAAAATCCTCTGCCCTCTGCCATTTTTCTGTGATAGCTGCTGCCATGACATCAGTGGTGTGATATTTCTGAGGATTGCTTCTATAGGCTAGCTGTTTAACTGCCAACGCATCTATGTATGAATGGTGTTAATCCATGGGAAATAATAGCTGTGGGCTATGTCTGGGTGACAGCGATGTTATTTTTGCCATAATTTAAATTAAGTGATTACATTCTTTAATCCATCTTTTGATCTCATCGTATCCAATCCGCTAGCTGTTTTATCCTAATTCATTTGGGGCAACATGGGTGTGGCCTTTTTTTTTTTGCACCCATGCCCATTCTATGCATTGGAACGCCATTTTCTCAGATTCTTAGTCCTCGATGGACTGGATTTACCTGGATTTTATTTTCATTATTATTATTTTGCATTGAGGTGAAGAACGACATCCGATCAAGACACCACACACATGACTACGCCATCATAGCATCTGGTTTCAGCGACCTGGCTCTTAGGGTTACAACAGGCAAACCTTGGCATAGAACTATACTTAGCAGGGCACTGGGTGGGTGGTGATTGGGGTGTATTCAGTCACAATACAGAGTCATCAAAGTTGCTGATATAGCCATAACCGCAAGCTTGGAAGAAATTACGCAGCCAGGTTTTTGGGTACCACGTAGGAGGCTGGGATTTAATCCAAGAAAGACACAGGATTTATTTAAACTATCGAGAACACCTCTCACTTGTATACTTATTAGGTTTTGTTATAGTTTTATCTAGCACTTTGTTGCCCTCCTCTGTTGCACTAATGCTACTTGTTGCTTTATTGTCTTATATTGCGAGCCAGTGGATGATGGTATGAACCAACGAAGAATAATAAACAAGCTCACTAATGCTTCATATGTGACTAGTTGTGATGTTGTAGATATTTATGGGTACGATGCTAAGGGTGTAGTACTAGTAAGAGCAGCCAGGACAGGTACGGAGCCAAAAACAAGTCAGGCTTACTAAATACTGCATATAATATAGGATTCATTGGTTAAAGTTAGAGAAGAGTACCCATAGTCTCTCTTTCACTTGCCCTCTACTACACTCTGATATCTATATGCTGTACAGTCTATCCAGTGATAAGGCCGCTCTTTGAGACAGCGAATGTGAACTTGAATAAGAAGTGAGAGACTGAGAGATTGGATTAGAATTTCAATGGCAACATCTCACCCTTCCCTGTCACTCTAGAACAATTGAATGTCTCCTTTCGAGTGCCAATACGTTCCAGGATAAACCTCTTGGCAGACTTGAATCCTAAATCCTTTACCCTACATGCATAGTTGACCAGCAATCCAAAGACTATTGTCTGGTCTCTTGTTCCATCTGCACTAATCTCTTATCTGAAAATAGCTGATTAACAAGCTCATAACACATGGCCCTTATGATATGTCAGGAACAGATGGCAGGGATGTTGAAGAGGATATTGAAGTGTTCAAACTGATTGGAAATTTACCGGTATGTTCTTCTCTTGGAAAGGGGTGTTCCGTAATCTGCATTATAGCAATAGATCTTGATCTTATTCTCTACACTTCTCTTGTAGTTGTCATTTGCTGCATATTAGAGCGGCATGGCACCACTTAAAAATCTTATAGACCTGGCTGCTAGTTGATATAGTTAAAATCCATGCATTGGAGGGGCTGACGTCTCTCAAAACAGGTTTGCATCGATGCTGTTGGCTGAACTTGGCTCATTAGCTATTAGAGCAATAGCTTGATCCAAATTGATGGGTCAGTACATTTCTAATGTACTCACACAAGTTCGGCTTCTCACACAAGTTCATCTTATAGAAAATTTAACTAGCATCAAATAAAGTCAGGTCTCTTGGTAGAAATACTGTATGAATAAACTATCTATCTATAAATACAGACTGTCCTGAATGTAGTATATATACTAGTGATGCGCGGGGCGCCCCAGAGAGAGAGAGAGAGAGAGAGAGAGAGAGAGAGAGAGAGAGAGAGAGAGAGAGAGAGAGAGAGAGAGAGAGAGAGAGAGAGAGAGAGAGAGAGAGAGAGAGAGAGAGAGAGAGAGAGAGAGAGATCAGCACATTTTCATTAAATTTAGATTTTTATGAACTTTTGAAAAATACTTTTTGCATGCCGATGACCACAGATTTTGTGGTCAAAAATGTATGAAAAAACATTTCACACACTGGCCCTGCAAGAAGCAAACAGACACAGCTACAGCTACATAGACTGCACTTAAAAGCAGCCATTAGGCAGCAAACCCCAGCAAGTCCATCCCCTGTGTTCTCTCCATTACCTCTGTTCAGTTTTATTGTATGTTTCCTTGCAAGCATCCTTCACCACTACGGCACTGTCTGACCATGGTCTTGCTATAGCTTTGGAAAGCTTCAGTAGTTTTCTGTAATGTGGCAAAACACTGAGCCACACACCCATGCACCCAGCAGTG
>CM076977.1:15261445-15308945 GCA_039105355.1 Benthosema pterotum
GCCACAGCATTAGTCTGGAACATTGCTAATATTGATTTACGACCACATGATACTGAACGTGATACTGAGTGAGGAGAGGGGTGAAAGCCCTGGTCTTGGCCTTAAAGGGGAATTCCACCCATTTTCAACAGTTTACTATGTCATTGATATATCTTAGAGATGTTGTGTGGACATTTGGTGTTTCCTAGGAAAGGAGGTCTGAAAAAAAACACATTAACATGGTGAAACACAGGTTCACATTTGTACACTTTCAGGAAAAATCTTGAAAACGGGTGGTATTCCCCTTTAAGGACTTGTTTTTTGAGGGGCACTAGACCCACTTATGCCCAGCTTTGTGTCTTTGTGTGGTGTGGTGTAGTGTAGTGTACCAGACTTATTATGATTTGATTGGCTGGATTTTGTTTGTGTGTGAAATAGGTCATCATGGTTTTGCCTAAGTATTTCTGTACCGTACTTTTTCAGTATTTAAACGCATGGTCTCAAATATGTTTTTTATTTATTCTTAAATGCAATTAAATTGTAATAAAGTGGAAACCTTTGAACAGGGTTTTTCACCATTTTCATACCAGGGCCCACTATTTATTCTGCATTTTATCCACAGACCACCATTTCATTTAGTGTTTAGTCTCTGACAGTGGTGGCTGGTGACATATGTATTCGGTATCATCACATTCATTGGAAGGCATTTATTTAGCAAAGCAATGAGTTGTTGTCAGCCAGTCGTTCTTAGCAGCTCTTTGAGATGGTCCTGGTGTACTGGTGTAGGCTCTTGCTCTGTCCTTAGATTTTGGTGCGATGAAACGATGATTACATCTGTTTTATCTGGTCCCAGCGCAGTGTTCTGCTTTCAATTGGTGTTTTCTACATTGATTTAACATAGTTCTCTTTATCTTGTTATTCCATTATCAAAATTAATTCAACTACTGTATATTCCTCCCTTTACCTGGCTCTGTGTCTCTTCATTCATGTTTGTGTATTATCTGTGGCGGAGTTGTTTTAAACTCGATGCAAAACTATGCTTTGTGCCGCCCTCAAGTGGTTTGGTTGTGCACATTCTGCGCCCCAGATCGCTCCTACCGTTTGCATTTAAGTCAATAGGACCGCAATGCATTACCCTTCAGTTCAGAGCTCAATGCCTACAGATGAATGCAAAGTTAAAAAGAGAAAAATGCCAGCACTCAATGAATGTCCTTTCTGTGTATCTTTATTTACCTCGTCGTGCAGCCAACAACGAACGCATTTTGACACACACAGTCTTCCTCAGCGTTGTCACTACGCTGAGTGTCGAAACGCGTTGTCTACAATTTAACTGGCAGAGATATAGAGATAAACTGGCAAATGTTGGTAAGTAATTCAGATGTTTAAATATAATTAAACTGTTGGGCGTAAAATGAAACCAAATGAACATGTAAGGGTCCATTTGGTTTCATTATACGCTCTCAAAATTTACAATTTAAGGGTCCATTTGGTTACCAACTGTCCATCATTTAGCCAGGGCTCACCTGGATTCCTCTCAAGGACCACTGGTGGTCCCCGGACTACTGGTTGAAAACCACTTCCATAGAAGGACCTCAAGCTAATTAGAAAATGCCTTAAAACATCACGTAATATAAATATAGGATAATAATAGGATAATATTATCATCATTTCTATTAGCATGTGCAGGATACATTCCATGATGCTTTTGCAGTGAAAACAAAGTTTCTGAATGTATCAGGCAACATTCACGCTTGCACATTAAGGCAAAAAAACAGTAAGAGGCCGAGTTATGTGGATGAGTGAGCACACATCAGGATTTTCAAGTTTGTGTTCACAAACACAAGTAGCCATGAACTACTTGTGCACAACACGCATTATGCACTCTACTGAGTGCTGATCTAGTTTTGTATTGTTTTTTTATTGTGTAAATCAGGGGTGTCAAACTCATTTTGGGGTGGGGGCCGCATTGGACTTAATGTGACTTCATGGGGGCCGGAGCACCGCAGTGCCAGTCGCGCCGCGGTGCCAGTCGCGCCGCGGTGCCAGTCGCGCCGCGGTGCCAGTCGCACCGCGGTGCCAGTCACAGACTGCAAGCATGCACACGCATGTTTACGTACACAGCCGTAATTTCTCCGCTACAGTATATCACACAATCAAGTTTATTATTAAGAGTAGCTATTAATAGTTAATAATGACTTTCATTATTGGTTTTATACTTGTAGCCTAGATTAAGACATTTGCTATGGGAGATGCTATTTTTATTTACAGTGCGTCAATGAACCATTCAAAAATACAAAAAAAATAAATTTCAAATAGTGTCTTAGCTGAAATTTGGAAATGGCTACACAACCCATGGAATTATGCAGACCTGCTTTTTATTGAAGTGATGGATCATTGAACATTAAAAAATAATGATGAATAACAATAACTAATGCTTCTAAAATACAGTATATTTTTAAACTCTGAATTGGATTATTATTATTACCCGTATTTATATTTAAATAGCCAAGCTGTGATCTGAATGATCCCTCAGTTATAGACCCTACTGGTGAAGTAACCTGACTCCGCCAGATGGGGCAGCAGAGAGAGGAGGAGGGAATACTCCTCTCTCTGCTGCCCCATCTGGCAGAGTCAGGTTACTGCTGAAGTATAGTTCTCACTTTGCAGCGCCAGTACACCCCCCCCCCCCCTCCTTCCCTCCCCCCTCCACTCCCTGCGAGTCAACATTCCAATCAATTAAGTACTCTCAGCTGTGAAGCTACCGGACTAGTGCTCAGAGAAGAGAACTCAGAAGCATTTCTTTAAACGACCATAACTTTTGATAGGAACGTGCTAGAGACTTACTTTTTTTTTTGATAGACTCAGACATTTTTGCTCTACAAGCCTGGGGCCGGATTAAATCATTGCGCGGGCCGCATCCGGCCCGCGGGCCGTATGTTTGACACCAGTGGTGTAAATAAAGGATGAAGGATAATCGCCAAGGAGAACAGCATTGTGTTTTATCGATTTAGAAGAAGGCGTTTGACTCAATACACTGAGGCATAATTATGGAGATACTCAGGCTTTATACGGTGTGGCTCCCAGCATGCCATAGGGAGCAGGCCCATACGGTATGCAGTGGCCCAGGTGATGACCCCATGCAGGACAGCAACGCAGGGCCTTGACATCCCAGCCGAGGTGCATGGGAACACACCTTCCATGCCCTCTGTTTCTTCACTACGGCCCCTGGCCTGCACTCTGCTCTTTGATATGCCACATCGGTGCATGTGGAGCAGAGAAGTCAGCCCTGACCACAACACAATACAGTAGGAGGTCTGGATGACTCCCTGCTGGAGCACTAGTGGAGCTGGACTTGTGACATCTGCCTGCTGTCTGATCATTTTGGAGCATGGAGCAGGAGCTCCTGACCAGATGGAGACAGACTGTGCCAAGGTTTGGTTCTTGGGGGAATCATAACCAAGGTTATCACACTACAGTATCCACCCGGAATACTGGAGGGGGTGTAACATAAAAGGTATACATGCAGTGTATCCCCTTTGGGCCAAAGGGGGGGGGGGGGGATGGGGGTACGCAGAAGTGGAACAGAGGTGAGTGGTTAAGAGAGTCTGCGTCTGGTAGAGGATTTCTCTTTGTGGGGAGGTGGAGAGGGAGAAGAGATTGCTGTCACCGTGGGAGTTGTAGTCACTGTAATTATTACCCGTGAACCACCATTAATCTTCTCGCTGTCAAAAGCCAGGATTTCCACCGGCTAACACAGTAGAATACAAAATTACACAGCAGGTGATGTTAATCTAATTCTGAGAGCGTAAAAGTGGACCACTCAACTGTGGTGGTGCCCTTGACTGCTCTTTGACCTGCTGTGCTAAAATAGGGCTGGATGTCTTGTCCATAATTGCTTAATATAATTCCACTTGGTCAGCGGTGACACAGTTGGTGACATGTTGCTGGCATTCTCACAAGCAAGTGCTGAAAGTGAAAGTTGGACTGTCCATTGTTTTGTTTTGGGCTGAAGTGAAATGGTGTTATATGTACAAATAAGTCTGTATGTATGATTAATTACTATTATTCATACAAATAAATATGCATGAATTCTGTGGGGCGGAACCAGGCTGGCACCCTGGGTGGGTTCATGTGGGTATGGAAGTTCCACGGACCCCCCATGGAGTTGCATCACTTGTACTTCACACGGATGTGATTATGAGTATTGGATATAGTGCTCAAAATTCACAGTATGTGTGTACATAAGTATATATTTTTCCCTTTAACCATTTCTACCCACTATATTTCTGCATTGTTTTTTACATTTAAATTAGGCTATTTGCATAGGAGATTCCAGTCCAGGAGAAATTGTCTCATCTATAGGCTACTGTAATTATTTCTTTAGACATTTGTTGGATATTGTCTAATTAGCTCCCAAGATTCTGCAAGTTATTTTGTATCAGAGGTTACCAAAGTGGACCACACACACACACACACACACACACACACACACACACACACACACACACACACACACACACACACACACACACACTTAAACACACAGCTTATAGTAACTCTTTATGATTGTCTTAATGAAGCCTCTCTGCTGATTCCTTCATATTTTAGCCGTGTGTGTGTGTGTGTGTGTGTGTGTGTGTGTGTGTGTGTGTGTGTGTGTGTGTGTGTGTGTGTGTGTGTGTGTGTGTGTGTGTGTGTGTGTGTGTGTGTGTGTGTGTGTGTGTGTGTGTGTGTGTGTGTGTGCATCCGTCCCACGGGGTCCATTAGATCTGCATTATTATTACTTGATGTATGGAAGCCGTTTCATATGTTGTACTTGGGGAGTTGTAACACACACACACACACACACACAGACACACACACACACACACACACACACACACACACACACACACACACACACACACACACACACACACACACACACACACACACACACACACACAGAGCCACATCAGCAGTTTGGATTAAAGTAGCTGAGAATAGTAATGAGAACATATCTCAGGGTGACACAGAGTCAGCCTACAGAAAAACTCTCACCTCTAGTGTGGAACAAACAAAACATTACTGAAAAACTGTTTTTTTCCTCAAGACACCAAAGTAGTTAGTCTATAATACAGGATCAGATGCATTGTTACGACATCACAAACTACGTCTTGTGAATTCCTTTGTCTCTGGAGTATCAGATAATTTCTCCCTGACATATACTTGTTCTGTTTCATCTGTCATTTCTTTTTTTCTTTTTTGGCAATTGGTAATAAAACATTGGCAGCTACTGTGTACTAATCTAGCATAAAAGCTGGGAACAGAAGGACTCTCTGTGAGCAGAATGTAGTGTCACACTGTCCAGGCAGGGATGCTTTTAGTACAGCATGCAGCAGCCTTTGAGATGAAACAGAGATGCTTGGAATTGTAGGCTGATTCAGACACATTTGTTTCAAGGAAAAATTCTACTTGAAAATACAGAGTGAAAACAAGAATTGATGCATCAATTAATTTGCAGCTGCTGTATTATTGAAAAGTTGCTTCGGTGTTGTGAGAATATAGGTCCATATCACACTACAAAGTCTTACGTTAGAATGAACTTGATGCGTGTTGTTATGTTATTCACGATGCTTTGTGACTGTTATATTTTCTGTTTGTTGAAAGGCTGTGTCGTAGTCGTGTCGATTGTGTTGAAGCCATGGAGTAATAAAAGGTTGAAGCGTTGAGTATGAGTTACGCAAAATTCTTCCCGCGAGCAGTCCGGTGGCGAGTACATACTACTTCTATTGCTGAATGCATTGGAGTCTGTGGGCTTGTGTGAGTACACAAACCACATGAGCAGACTGTTTTCTGACCCCTCAATGTCGCAACTCTTCTCCTAGATGGATGTCGCAACTCTTCTACTAGACTAGATGGATTTGGCTAATCAGAAGTTGTCGTGGTGTTGCCGAGACATGACAGCCAATCAGAGATGGCTCAGATGGCTCAGAGGTCCGCTCAGGCAACGACACTGGGACCAAGCAATCTCCATCTCCAAAGTCCCTGTGCCTGTTTATTGGGCAGCCTGCAGCTATAACAAAACTGCCCTATAGTACTTGCCATAACCTAGACCTCCTACAGGTGTATACAGTATGTGGAAGAGCTCAACTTATGTAACCATTTGTGTACTTAGATAATAGTTTATGTAGACTTATAGGGCTCGATTTTTCTTAGATAACAGTTTATGTAGACTTATAGGGCTCGATTTTTCTCACATCCACGCGGTCTGCAACTCACCCGCTGCCAGTAAATGAAGCTCTCGATTTCCCTTATCACTATTTTTGTCAAATTTTGTCTTCCCTCACCTGCTATTTGTGACCACAGCGTTATTTGCGTCAGAGGTGTGGTTATAGGTGTGTTTGTTATGCAGTCCCTGAAGTTCTTAAGTTCGTCAAATAGATTTGGGAAATGGATAAGGGAGTTGAAAGCACCCACTAACCTATACCTTTTTGTGAAGGCACTGCACGCTCGTGTGTGCTCCCTAGAGCTGTCCAAATGGAACAGCTGCTGCATCAGTTCACTTCATTCACTCCTTATTTATTGATTGTCCTATAAACAGCAGAAATGGTTGCCTGTCAATTCCTTGTGTCCATTGGGTCTATTGTCAAAGGCTTGTGACACATTGCTGCTGATGATTCAGTTTCTCACCATGAGCGTGGTTTATTGCCGATTTCACGACAAATACGTTTCGCTTGATCCTGTTTTGTGGAGAAGACCGACTTGCATATTCTATACAGCAAATGAGAGATGGATATTTTATGATCACGCAACACTTTGAAATGTAATAAATGGTTGAGCAAGCTATGAGCTATGAGTTCTTGGCTGCGCCTATAATATAGGAATTTCAGATTGTTTTTAAATTTGCTTCATAACGTTTCGTTGACTTGGGCAAAAGGCAAATCCCACACAGCAAACCTTGATATTTGGTGGTCATATAGCATTTGTAAGAAATGGTCTAGAATTGACTGAGCTATGGTCTTTTGAAAAGAGTGTTTTGGGCACGTAGAAACAAAAAATAAATAAATAAAACAGCAAGGCTGCAGGGAAAGGGAGTGGGGAGAGGCAGCAGAAGGCAGCCACGCATCACAAGCCGTTAAGTAAGGTCATGAACCCGTATAGGACTGAGCATAACGGGAAACGATAATGGATGTTTTCAAAGGCAATGGCAAGACCACCACGCCCAAACCACACCTATGCATAATGTAACAGGTCACGGAAGTCTCTCCAAAGGATTGAAGGCTTGGAGCTCCCAGATTAGGCTGATCAAACTGTTACTGTCGACAACAGCATAAAACATTACACTTATTTACAATAGGGTCCGCACATGCATGTTGAGCAACAGTTGGATGAATGGAGGTCACTTATTGTTTTTATTGTTTCCATAAGAATACATTGGAGATGGGCTGCAGTGTTTGCACTATAGATCCATGTGCATGACAGGGCAGATGATACTGTCCTAGGCCTATATAATGAACTCTCTGAAGATGGAAACTACGGATGTTTTAAATTATTGTCAATACTAGCACATTCACGGTCTTGGCTCCAATTCATTGCTCTCCACATATTCAAAGGCCAGAGTCAGGCCAGAGGTTTTTTCCACAGGGGTAACAGAGGGAGGCAGACATGAACTTGGGTCCTTCATGCAAATGACAAAAAGGCAATGGGGACAATAGTCCCCCCGCCCCCAGGGATCATCGGATGGCATTTCATGGGGAACCGACAGGAACCCCATTGTACCCTCTGCTCTCTGTCACTCCTCCAGTGCCGCAGTATGAGCCCCGGGGAGCGTCTGACAGATACAGCATGTCAGCGCCGTGTATGAAGCAGTTGACACTACTTTATTGTGTCAGACGAGCAGAATGTCCATTTTGTGCCGCATGGCATGCACGATTGCACGGAGCAGTCAATAACAAGTGCAGAATGTCTGCCTGGATCGGAGCAGCAGCTTGTTGATTTATTAGCCGTGAAACATTTTGGAGCTGATGTGTCCTGCAGTGGGTCATCCCTTGGGCTTCCTTCATACAGTTTGCCAACACAACTGGCTAATGGCATTTGACGCTAGTGAGCTGGAAGGCTCTTATTGTTTTCTTTGTGACGCACCATGCAAACCAGGGGCGGATGTAACGTTTCCCAATTGGGGGGCACAAGAGAATGGTATGGGTTGTTGTTGAAGTTGCAACAGACACACTGGATGCATAAAGCTAAAGGTCTGACTCAGAGAGTTTTCTGTTTTTCAATGATGGAACGCTGTTGGCTTAGTGGTGACACAGTGGTAGTTAGTTAGTAGCAGTAGTAGTTGTTTCAAATCATTTTAAATATAAGCACTTTAATTTGAAATATCTTGGGTTGTTTTGCATGCCCCCCCCCATGCCCATGCCTAGATCCGCCCCTGTTGCAAACCATGAATGGGACTAAACAGTGTGGTTATGTGTAGGCATATGAAGTGTTTTTTGAAAGGTGTTATAAATAAAGTTTATTAATATTCTTCTTTGAATTATTATTACTAGTAGTATTAGTAGTAGCAGTATTAAAACAGTCAGAGACTGGCACGTCACTTCCTCTGAAGGGCCTTGTTAAGTGATGGCCATTTCTGATTATGACACAGCTGAGCCCTCACTTGTCCATGACTTGTGTAAATACATCAGAAAACATTTTCAAGCATGAGTCTTTACAACACTGACGTGTGTGTGTGTGTGTGTGTGTGTGTGCGTGTGCGTGCGCGTGCGTGCATGCTACTGCATGCGTGTGTGTGTGTTGGATGTGAGGAAGGAGTCATTAATGCCATGCTGTTCAGCTTGGAATGTCCTCCTGGAAGCTCAATGCGCTCATGTTTCCTCACTCATAGGATGAGGAAGGTTGGTGATAAATGGCAAAAACGAATAAATGAGATCATTGTGAATGCTCCACCAGCTTGTCTCGCTCTGCTACTGTGAAGAAAGAATGGCTGTTTTCAGCAGATAGTCATCATAATTAGTTCTGTAGACGCACTACCCCGAGAACACCATAACAAACGAAAACAAAGAAAACAATATAAAATGCCGGTACACAATTCACCATCCGTGGATACCAAACAACCATCAATCTGAGATCGCGTGCATACAAGGCTGATAAAGGCCTGACTGCCACAAGGCGTACACAAAGCGTACCATACAAATGTATTTGTTGAATTAACCGAATGCCAGGAATGCAGGGTTTCCTTCTAATCTCCACAACCCCGGCTGTGCCAGAACGTGAAATTCTCTTTCTAGAATGTGATGTTGGGAATACATTTTGTACAGCCTTCACAGGGATCACAGGGATCAATGCATCCGACATAGGTGCGCTTATTTGTCCTTCTTCTCCTCCTAATAAGACATCTTTGGAATCTTCTTATAAAACCTCCAAACAGGCTACGCTGGCGCTGATGCTACCGCTGGGCTGCTGCTCCTACATAACTAAGAGTAACACCAATCTGTATGGGGGCTACAGCATGTGGTTATAGTCAGAGAGACTATACCCACTGTTTGCTGTTTCACACATTTATCTGGCACTACTGGCGCTACGTTCTGGCAGTAAATTAGTAAGTTAAGTCAGTAAGCAAGCCTTGCCAGGCCCGGCTGAGCCATGAGGCCCATAGGGCACGAGTCTATCCCCTGTTTCTGCATTGTGGGGGCAGCTTTGATGTACAAGTACACCCTTTGGACATGACACTAGTATGTCACAGGGACTTACTGTACACCCAATCCAACCCTTGATGCTGAGTGCCAAGCTGGGGAGTATTGTGTCCCATCTTTAGGCTTTGGTATGACCCGGCCAGGAGTTCAACCATGTTTGCCAAAGGAAGAGGCATATATAGAGATATATAGGGATAGTGTGGTTAAACTCACTTATATATAAGTTGTTATTACTACTAGTATTGTGATTAGACAGTGATATGCTGTCATTTGGTAGCATATTACACGGGCAGAATGGACTGTAGACGTACAGTAGATGGAGGCAAATTACAGACAGGAAACACAGCACAATGTTATGCAGAAAAACTGACGAAGAGCCACACCGACAGAGAGATTAAAGATGTGTGTGTGTGTGTGTGTGTGTGTGTGTGTGTCAAGGGATGTACTTCAGTCATACCCATGGAGCAGAGAAAAACAAACACAACTCTCCATGCATTCCAGTTCCAATTTATATTCAGAGTTTAACAGTTTAACTTGGGAGAAAATATAGAAATGTACTTTTTGAGACATAACCTTTTCTCCTCGTTGTGTCTTGTGCGTGTCTTGTATTGTAACTGTTTGTTTATTACATTTGACAATGTCATTTTGACACATTTTCCCTCTGACAGTGATTTTCTCTGACCTTCGGCTCTCAAATCACAATGTGCCAGTCACACGTGCTTGGGAAAAGCTGTGTACTTGAAATACAGTTTGACGTTCTAATGCTTTGTTTACTGTATGCTCTCAGAAAAACAAACATAGCAGTACATTTGATGGGCTGCCATATAGGAAAAGCAGAGAAACAAACACGTTTGAGCTTTCTCTCTCAATGCTTGCGTGTGTACACACCTGCCTGTGGGTGTGTGTGTGTGTGTGCGTGCGCACAGATTCTCCGCGCCTCGGGGCTTTTCACACCATCGACCATCGCCTATTGTCGGTTGTGCATTGACGTCACCTATAGGCAACAGGGCCATCAAATGCTAATCAGGTCATGGACGTGGCTCTAGCATCGCTGAACAGGTTTAGCTACAGGCACACGCACGAGGCAGAGAACTTCCTGGTGGGGAAGGGCGACTGTGAAACTTGGTGCAGTTCTATGGGGCCTATATTTTTTTATTTTAGTTATCGTTTTTTCGTTAGTTTTAGTTAACCCACCCCCTGCTGTCCACGTGGACTCGTGATCTTCTCTGTCCGTCCCCCCCGCCAATCACGACGATCAGCCCAATCACGACGATAACCATTTCCCCCATTATACATTAGATTAAACCCTTGTGCATCCACCCTGTGGATATCAAACGTCTACATCAAAGGACAACACCACAGCAGACGATCACAGCACACCATGCACAGACAGAGTAGCCAATTGTATCTAAAAATCAACTGAAATATAACTTGCTGTGCCCACCGCATGGCAGCAGCAGCAGAGAGAGAGAGAGAGAGAGAGAGAGAGCAGACGGCTGCGCACACACGCACACACACACACACACACACACACACACACACACACACACACACACACACACACACACACACACACACAGTAGTCCGGGGACCACCAGTGGTCCCTGAGAGCATGAGGTCCATTTGGTTTCATTTTTCTGATCTCAAGAGTTACAGACCCATAAGGGTCCGTTTGGTTACAAAGGATCCATCATTTAGCTGGATCTAACTAGCTCAAACAATCAGTGCCGCCATTACAAAAAAAACAAAAAAAAAAAAACAGCAACCAAGGCTTTTTTTAAACCTTACCTTGTCTCCAAATAACAGGTCAACCACCAAAGATCAGGGAAAAGATCGCTATTAGATCCAAAAGTCAATAAATCCAAGCTCCTTCAGTGTACAGATCCATAAGGCTCCCTCTACTACACTCTCTCGTCTCTCTGTTTGTTGTGTGGTTGCTATGGAAACCCGTAGCTGACACATGTGGCTCTCCTGCCACGTGGCAGGGAGAGCCACGTGGGTGAGGATGAGAACCCTGTAGACTCAACTACATGCAACACATGCTCTCTCTCTCTCTCTCTCTCTCTCTCTCTCTCTCTCTCTCTCTCTCTCTCTCTCCCCTCTCTCTCTTCCTACAGTGTTGCCAGGTTGTCGGAGAGAAATAAGTAACCAGGTCTCAAAATAATACTACTTTACACATGAAATAGTTCAAATCCATCAGGCATTGAACATGGCAGTTCTTCAAGCTCGTTGTGATGTGTTGTGGAAGTAAATGAAAAAAAAGTTGTTTGAGGTTGGCATGATTTTATTTATAATATTATTTTGATGTATTTATATGGTTATGGGTATTGTATAGTACATTTTGGTATGGTGCCGTTCAAGTTTAGTACAGTACATCACAGTGTGTGATGTGGATGTGAGTGTGGTATATTTCCCTAACTGTGCTATATCATAAACTGATTTCTGCAAGAAAATGCAGCCACAGAACATCATCTGTGGGGACTACATGAACATGCCATATCTCTAATGAAAGGTTATGATGTCCTCTTGAATACAAAAGAAAAAGCGAGTTTCTAGCATGTACCATTTTGGAGTTATCAGTGATCAAAAACAGATTGATGTCACATAATTCAGTCACTATTGAGTAACAATGCTGCTTTCCAAGGCTGATATTTACATAACGGTAGATGCTATTTTATTATTTATTTTTTTAGATTCAAGCAGGCATCATGAGGTTTAATTTGATATATGGCATGGATGTGTAGCAGTAATATTACCTAATGTTAAATGCTAAATAAAACTTTGAATTGAGTTATTGAAAATGGCCTCTGGCCTGCTGCATCATCTGCCATTATAACGCACTGTATTCAATTGCTAATATCTACAAAACAGAACATGTTATCAACTCACTTATTTTTTTTCCATGAAAGCAAAGAGATGGAGGATTTTTTAAGGTATTCCGTGTCTCGAACGGCCCACCATAGATTTTTCCATAATTGTCTAAAAGTCAGGTATTTCTGGCAGTGACACTTACTGTCCCCCTTTCTTGCAGCAGCGGGTGGGTTAACTATAAAAACCCTGCAATACACCAGTATACTTTTGTAATGTATTTTAAAGCAATTAGTTAGAACACATAATTAACATAGAGTTGTTGTTGTTGGGCGGGGGGGGGGGGGGGTCGCAGAGCTGGTGTTTTTTTTTTTTTAGCCCCCATGAGCACGGACGCAGGATAACGCTCCTGCCCTCCATCATCATTATTAAACATGGTCTGCATTAATTAATTTACAAGAAGTCTACATAATTAGAGAATGGAATTGTGGACAACATCTTTAACAACATTATTTTTGTTTTGGGTCACAAGTCTAAATCGTGTGCCAGTATTTTTATGCTTTGATAATCAGCACCCTGCCACAAATGCGTCGCTATGTCTTGACCACTGCAGGCCTCCTCCCATGGGGACGGGGACTGGCCAATATAAAACGATAAGCCGACTCGACTTTGACTTTACTGTCGACTCGGAAAAATCTCAAGTCATTAATGCCCTAGTTCAGTGGTTTTCACCACCAGTGGTCCTTGTGAGGGTTCCAGGTGGTCCCCAACTAAATGATGGACAGTTGGTTAACCAGATGTAACTGAGAACGTAAAAATGTTTACACTCTTGAGAGTTAAAATGTTCATCGGAATTATCCCAAGTGAACTAGAGAATGTAGAAGATTAATGGTCATTTTGATATGTACTGTATGTTGACTGTTTGCTTTCCCGAAATCCAGTCTGGAATTGTGGAAAAAACAAACAAAAGAAATTTGGTTTTTGCGTCTGTGGGGGCTAAAACGTCATCAAATGGTGGTCCGTGGCTCAAATGCTGAATAAATAGTGGGTCCTGGTATGAAAAAGGTTGAACCCCCCTTCCCTTTCTATCTATATTATATTCAATTCCTGCCATTTTCACCTCCAAAGCGCCTCCTCATGCCCAAACATAGAAACTGCTGTCCCAGGCTAAACCGGCAGCAGTCTGCAAGAGGCGCAGCGACGATGACCTGC
Source organism: Benthosema pterotum (assembly GCA_039105355.1). Classification (NCBI taxonomy): domain Eukaryota; kingdom Metazoa; phylum Chordata; class Actinopteri; order Myctophiformes; family Myctophidae; genus Benthosema; species Benthosema pterotum. Next base: position 15,275,122 of record CM076977.1, read on the forward strand.
ACAAAAATCCTGGAGAGAGCTCAGTAACGACCCATTAAAGAATCCACACCGCTGCTTTGTCAGCAGGCGCTGGACTGGGCATGGGCATGCCTCGCACACCACACACTACCTAAAAGTGCATCTCTGGTGAGCTGTGTCAGGCAAGTAGTGTGACAGATGTGTGCACCCCGGGAACATTCGAAAGACCAGCTCAAATAATTTACTAACTATATCTCTAATAGGCAAGTATACTAAAACGTGGGAGCTCAGGGCTGCTCACACGGCACGCCCGCATAAACCCCACAGCTTTGAAGCACGACATCAAGCCAGCTAGCTGCAACGTACAAACGTGTTTGTCTGCCGAGACCATCGACTCGTCCTACGAACAGCCAGAATAACGTTCGTTCGTGTCATTTTGAGAATTTGTCTCTCTCCCTGACGGTGATTTTCCCTGACAATTTTATCCACAAATTGGAATGTGCCTGTCGCATAGACTTAAGGCACACGCTGGAAAGAAATGCGGCGCTTGAACTTCAAAATGTGTGTGTAGCGTGCATCCTGGCGAACGTGTGGGTGTGTGAGTGTGTTTGGGAGTGTGTGCACGCGCGCAGTGATAGGCTGCTGCTGACAGCAGTAATGGCAGCAGCCTTGCGGACGAACCCAGACTGATACCAGAGCCTCCTGGTCTCACAGCGGGCGATGAGACATGCACCATATGCTCACAATGCGGCAGGTCTGAGTCTGGCTCATTGCTTTTCTTACAAGAGGTCTGGTTCATTAACTGTTTTCAACCTGGCATTCTTAATGTGGCCTGGGAAAGGTACGCCCGGGCTTCTCCGTTGGAGCTCTTTTACCTCCATAAGTGGTAGAAGATGGATGGACCCATAGGTGGATAATGAAATCTTCAAAGGTCTTTCAAAAGCAATTAAAAGGGACAATTTAGAGATTATTTATTTATCTATGTAGTGTAGGGCCTATTTTGTTGCTGTTGCCATGAGACGCTGTGATCTTGTAGTTCACTATATGAATTATTCATTGTACGACAGAGATATACTGTATGGGCTTAAAGGGATAGTTCAGATTTTTTTTAGGTTAAGCTTCAAAAAAATCTGAACTGAACTAGTCCTTTAAGCAGTCTACAGTAGAAAGTGGTTTTGTTGCACCAGATTCAGCAAAACGAGACACTCATGCACACTCAGGCAGGATCTGAATTACAATGACAAAATGGCTAAATATAATACTGAGAACTAAACAGTTGTTGCTCATTATGCTGGTGATAAGTTAACATTAATACCCTGCACTTCTCTCCCTCATTAGCCTCAACAGCCAGGCTTTTATTTTCATCTGGGTTGCACACAAAGGGAAAGCCTGGAATAAATCACTAGCCACGGTGGCCTAGAAGTGGGAGTCAACCTTTCCGGTTGCCGTTGGGCGTCACTCCAAATGATGTGATGCAGCATAGTGATGGAGGGGCGGGGGAGGGACCGGGATGACGACACGTTGGTGAGAGCAATCAGATCCACCAGCCTGTCTGAGCCGGTCCCTGCCCTTCTAGGCCAAATGTTAGCATGATAACCTTCTAACTTGTTTCACTCACAGAATCTGGCGACAGTTTCTCACCAGAAACATGAGAGGAGACAGTGAGGAGGAAGAGAGAGGCGGAAAACACAGGATGGCGGTGGAGGTTCGGCGCTTGGTTACATAGGGATCTGCCGTCCAAACAGACCAGCCACTTTTAGCATGATTATTCACAAAACTCCAGAAAAGAGAGGAACCACTGAATATTCACAGATAGATTGTTATTTTGTGAAAATGTTGTAAAGAGACCCCAAAACGCACAAAAACTGAACAAAAAGTGTTTTTGATGTCACACTCCCTTAAAGGAGAATTCCGGTGTAAGAGGCTTTCCTACCTGAATTTGTAGTTGTTACAACCCAATACAGATGGTCCAGGTGTCGGCTTGTATAAATACGCCGTTTTGCGGGGACCCCCTACCCCTCCCCAGGCTTATAGCGGGGCCGATGGGCGTTGCTCAAATTCGCCTATTTCCAGCGCAAAAAAGTGCTTTTTTTCGCTAGATCTCGACTCCTCATGCCTCATATATTATTGTGAGCAACTAACTTTGCAGCATAGCAGCTGCTTTGTACGTGTTTTGCCGTAAAGCGGAACTGCTGCCATAAAGCGGAACTGCTGAGACCCGCCCCGGAAGTGCCACCAGCACTAGCTTGTTTACCATAGCCACGCTGCCAGAGCCTCGCTCATTCACCCTGCAGCCTCTGCTGTTGCTTTACGCTCCGCGCACATACATAGAAGATCACTTTATTACGCAGTGCTATTGTTTTTAGCAGCGTTTGATCATGAAGCAGTGTGTTTTTCCCGGGTGTTTGAACAAGAGAAGCCCTGGAACTGCGTAAACTTTGGCTCGCCTGGGAACCCCAAGCTGTGGATTACACCACGACCATCGCAGGTAATTTTTTGTTGATTTATAAGCTATTCTTTACCAAGCCCTTCCCACGTTATCTACAGTAGGTATGTACTGTATGTATTTATCGACATTGTATAGATACTACTGGTAAAAGAAATGTTTTGTGTTATGGTCGCATAGTCATAAAAATATGGGCGAATAGTCATAAAAACAGACTTTGTTTGCTTTCAAAGAAGGGGGATGGGAGAAGGGTCTACTACAGAACACCACTTCTCCAATGGAGTGTTTACATTTCACAATAACCTACTTTTCCAGTAGAACTGTTAGAACATTCACATACATGTTTGATTACAAGTGGCATGTAGTAATCCAATAAATTCCCAAACATTTTCATTGTAAGTGCATCATGTAGTGCAATGTGGGACGAGAGCTGGCCACTACAAAGAAAAGTAACTATATAACTAAAGGTGACTTTTACATATATTTTTTATTCCCTTTAGTAAATCATCAGCCAATTGCTTCTGTGGTATTCATGGGTGAATAATGGGATGCAATTGTAATATTGTCATTGCAAAGATGTGTCCTTCTGTAAGCAAATAATTCAATTGTTGATTTATTGTCACATTCTAACTACGATTGGATAAAATTGTATTTGCATTACAATGCTAATAAAGGGGAGATGCCTCGTAGATCAGATTGCTGTGTACTTTGACTATATATATATATATATATATATATATATATATATATATATATATATATATATATATATATATATATATATATATATATATATATATATATATATATATATATATACATACTGTATGTGTGTGTGTATGTTTGTAATGTGAAATGTTTTTATACAACAATATCATTGTCTAACAGTAGGCTAATGTGCTTCTTCTCTCCACAGTCAGTGCCGGCTGGCCTCCTACAGAATTCTTCTGGAGTAGTTGCTGAAAGGTGAAAAGCTTGGAGCTGGAAACCGTGTTATTCTGCCTTGCTGTGTCGTTGGTGCCGTAAGAAGAAAATACCCTTCCGATTCAGGACTGTACCATGGATTTGTAGAGGAAGCTGGAGATCTCAGAGCAAAATACACTTGGCCTCTACACTAAACAACATCCATTGAGTCATTGATGCATATCATTGGACCCTTGTTTAGATTCCTGCGATACACAATCACATATTGCACTACACACATCTACCTCTTTTTATACAGCCATTGCAATTATTTTGTATTGTGTCCCACCTATCTCTATTCATTTGATGATGGCCTTTGTCTAGCAGCTATTTCAAACCACCCCACCTTATTGACTCTATTGTTGTGGCTCATGTGAAATCGTCAACACCATGTGATAGTCCATCAAGAAAATAAAGTCAAATTATGTGCAGTTGAAGTGTTCATTTACTAATAACTTGCAAAAAATAATCTACTGTTTCACAATATTGGGTCTTTTGTTGGACTTCCACGGGGTTCCCAGCTAACGCTAAATTATTATTTGAGAACCATTTTCTTTTGGATAAGTAAAATCCTTATAGGGGTCCATGGTACTCTTATCGATGTTTGGGTAACACTGGTCTAACAAAAATCATTTCCCTGTAAACTATTACTGCATCGCCATATTTCATAATGAATACAGAAATCCATGATTTACCAAAATATAAACATTTATTTTCAACAATGTCTTATAAATGAAAGTTTTTTTTAAATGGTATAAGCTTTCAAATAATATTGGGAAAAGAAAAAAAGTCACTAAAACACTAAAACAAGATGACATGAAAAAACCCTGTTGGCCAGCATACAGGACAGTGTGTTTCCAATGTGAATATCCTATATTTGGGGACTATATTATTTGACATTCAATGATTCTGCACTGCATCGTACTTTGTATTGAGTCATGAAGAAAAGAAAATTACTTTTACTTGCAAATGATTGCACATCTATTTCCTCTGATGGCTGAATCTACGTGAAACCTTGGACTTTAGTTCACTCACGTCCGGCCTGGGGACTTTTGCTATATTAGGCCGGGGGAACTTTTTTCCCTTTCTCTCTCAGAGGCTCCAGTGGCTTTGCTTTGCTCAACTCCTTCACACGATGCAGAAGTTGTAGACTGAACTCCAGTTGTACCGTGGCCTCAAACTGATACTTCAGAATGTAGCTCTTTGATGCCTCTGAAAATTGTATTTTCATCTTCTCCTTTCCTACAGGGAAAAGGAAAAAAACAGAACAAAACATTGTAATGAAAAGAATGTCAAAGTACACAGCAATCTGATCTACGAGGCATCTCCCCTTTATTAGCATTGTAATGCAAATACAATTTTATCCAATCGTAGTTAGAATGTGACAATAAATCAACAATTGAATTATTTGCTTACAGAAGGACACATCTTTGCAATGACAATATTACAATTGCATCCCATTATTCACCCATGAATACCACAGAAGCAATTGGCTGATGATTTACTAAAGGGAATAAAAAATATATGTAAAAGTCACCTTTAGTTCTATAGTTACTTTTCTTTGTAGTGGCCAGCTCTCGTCCCACATTGAAGTTGTGGTCCATGACTGCAAGCATGGTACGAGCCAACATGCTGTCGTAAAAGAAATGTATTCTTTTTGGTGTGTATTTCAGAATGGTGGAATGGAACACTTCCAAAGAACCTGAAATAAAAGGAAGGACATATGTCACTATACATTTCAGAAATTTTGAGGAACACTACTTTTGGTCAATGGCCCAGTGTTATTGAGAGGTGATTTTTTTTAACTGGCTGAAAACGACTATAGTAAACATAACTTGATTTGTAAACATTTGATGGTCATTTGCCTTTATTTACTACATACTCACTACATGGTGCACTTACAATGAAAATGAATTTATTGGATTATTGCTACATACCACTTGTAATCAAACATGTATGTGAATGTTCTAACAGTTCTACTGAAAAAGTAAGTTATTGTGAAATGTAAACACTCCATTGGAGAAGTGGTTTTCTGTAGTACGTGACAAGGGGGTGAATTGATGAATCCCATCCCCCCAGCATCCCTTCTCTGTATGCTAAAGTACTTTATGTGGTCTGCCCAGAAACGAATAGGTGAGAATGGGGACGTTGTGGGCCCTTCTTCCACCCCCCTTCTTTGAAAGCAAACAAAGTCTGTTTTTATGACTATTCGCCCATATTTTTATGACTATGCGACCATAACACAAAACATTTCTTTTACCAGTAGTATCTATACAATGTCGATAAATACATACAGTACATACCTACTGTAGATAACGTGGGAAGGGCTTGGTAAAGAATAGCTTATAAATCAACAAAAAATTACCTGCGATGGTCGTGGTGTAATCCTGCTTGGAGTTCCCAGGCGAGTCAAAGTTTACGCAGTTCCAGGGCTTCTCTTGTTCAAACACCCGGGAAAAACACACTGCTTCATGATCAAACGCTGCTAAAAACAATAGCACTGCTAAATAAAGTGATCTTCTATGTATGTGCGCGGAGCGTAAAGCAACAGCAGAGGCTGCAGGGTGAATGAGCGAGGCTCTGGCAGCGTGGCTATGGTAAACAAGCTAGTGCTGGTGGCACTTCCGGGGGCGGGTCTCAGCAGTTCCGCTTTATGGCAGCAGTTCCGCTTTACGGCAAAACACATAGAAACGGGTTGCTATGCTGCAAAGTCAGTGCCTCACAATAACATATAAAGCATGAGGAGTCGATATATAGCGGAAAAAAGCACTTTTTTGCGCTGGAAATAGGCGAATTTGAGCAACGCCCATCGGCCCCGCTATAAGCCTACGGAGGGGTCGGGGGTCCCCGCAAAACAACGTATTTATACAAGCCGACACCTGGACCACCTGTATTGGGTTCTAACAACTAGAAATTCAGGTAGGAAAGCCTGTTCCACCGGAATTCTCCTTTAAGAGAGTGAAATGGCAAGAAAATGAAGGCATGGAAGAGAGAGGGGAGAAAATATAGTGGGAGAGAGGCTCTGTTCTTCTTGTCTGTGACACTGGCTCTGTTCTCTTGCCTCTGCTTGCCTATGAAAATAATCTACTACCGTCTGATTGACACACAGCTAATGTTTTACGTTTATTAATCCATATTAATCCAGCGTCGCCAGAAGTTAGTGGCGACGTTAGTGTTGTGTTTATGTCAATCAGAAGAAGAAGATTTGGTTGGGTCTAGCAAAACTCCATGTTACTGAATAAGATAAGAGAGGTGGAGGGGAGGGGAGGGGAGGGGAGGAGAGGAGAGGAGAGGAGAGGAGAGGAGAGGAGAGGAGAGGAGAGGAGAGGAGAGGAGAGGAGAGGAGAGGAGAGGAGAGGAGAGGAGAGGAGAGGAGAGGAGGAGAGGAGAGGAGAGGAGAGGAGAGGAGAGGAGAGGAGAGGAGAGGAGAGGAGAGGAGAGGAGAGGAAGAAGGATTGTGCCAAATGTGTTTGTTCATCTGCTTGTTTTCCTTCCCCTGCTCTTCAGGAGCATTTATCCATGAAAGCCAAATTGCATTGAGAGAGATGGCAAGCCTTGAAATGTCCCAACTCCCACCAATATGAGTAAACACATTACCACTTTAAGTAGGCCTAGTTTGGTGCGTGCGTGCGTGCGTGCGTGTATGTGTGTGTGTGTGTGTGTGTGTGTGTGTGTGTGTGCGTGCGTGTGTTCATGTTAACCTTGTCGGAGGTACAGTATGGGCGTCACACTGTGCTGCCAAAGACCTTTCAAATTAAGTTGTTTTCCTTCCCCTGCTCCTCACCATTTATCCATGAGCGCAAAATTGCAGTGAGAGAGATGGCAGGCCTTGAAAGTCTAAGATGGTCTTTAGCCTACACAAGCTCCATGTTCATAGTAAACGGCATAATAAACTATGGTCATTTGGTGTCCTTTCAGACAAAAATGCCATCTGGAGATTGTGGTGCACGACATGGATTTTGAAACAAATTTGTTTAACGCAAAATACTGTGTTCAAGTCAGGAGACTTAGGGAAAAAATAAATACATTCTCTGACATTACATTGCCTTCATCATAGTAACAGCTGCTGCATTCATGGTCTGTAAAGGGCAACCTTTACCTGCAGGGAAATAACACGTGGTTACAGATAAATCACTGCCTGTCTTCCTTCTTTCAAAATGTACGGATCATAATGTCACATAGATGTGTGGCGTGCGAGCTTATACCGTATTTGCCTAATGTACGTACACTCGGATGCACGCCCACGCAAGCAAACAAACACCCAGACACTCTCTCACACACACACACGCACACACGCACACACGCACGCACACACACGGCCGCGCACACACGCAATGCATACTCATTAGTTAGTACTGAACAGCTGCTTGTTCACACATGAATACACACATGCACACTCACAAACACTCACACGCACATCTAAATGATCGTCGCCTCTACGTTTGATCCATTTTGTGCAAAGTCATTACCCACTCTCTGTCCCTCCTGCTACCCCAAGGATATTTGCATTTCCCACAATATGAGTAAACACATTAAAGTAAAACCTGGTTTATGAGTCTGGTATGCCCTAAGACACTATACTTGCCCCCTATAACTACGTTGTAAAATTGAATTAAAACACATACAGTATAATATGTTCTTTGGCTTAAACATGGTTAATATTTTATCCCATGGGGGATACCATTTTATTGTGGCTGCCGCAGGTGTGACATACTGTACCAGGTCCACTTGTGTAGTCCAGCTATATGGAATGCAACCAAAAAAGCATGTGTTTTAAAATATTAAAACGTGGTTGTGGTGCTCACATTAACTTCATAGGGAGCAGTTCGCAGTCACTGTCACAGCAGCATTACGCTCTTGCAACAAATAAAAAGGCTGAGCAGATACGCTATGCTATTTATTGGAGAGTGAGAGAAACAACAACACCCAGATTACCCAGTAGGGCATTGCAACTAAACATCAATGTTTATACTGCTACTGTTTGGAATGAAAAAAGCAACCCCTGCTGGTCAAATGAAGTCACTATAGTTTGGCGCCAATGAATGTAAAAGTAAAAATATTTTAAAACGCATGCTTTGTTTGATGGATTCCATATCCCATACAGCTGGACTACAGGAGGAGACCTGTGATGCCATACCCGTGGCAGCCACAATAATTTTTTCATGTATTTTAAATTTAAATGTTCGATTTTAGATATATAGGACAAGTACAATGTTTCGTCTATATTTTATTAGCTCCTGTGTAGCGCTACAGTATGCATGTGTTGGTGTCTGTATATTAACCTTGTTGGAAGTATGGAGTGCACACAGGAAGCCCTTTAAAGGCCCTTAAAATGAACTATGCAGGAGTGGAGACCACCATTCTTAATCACCTTCTGCCTTGTGCACTCCCCACCCACAATCACAAATACTCACTAAAGGGTAAACACTGTATTCTGCATTTACTGTACATTTATCCCACACATTTTACATAGGTTGTGCATTAGCATTACATTCACACATTACATTCACACTGCACCTGCCTCCACCCACTGCCAATCCTTGTTCAAATCACCACAGTAGAGACCTAGAAATGCTCTAGTTAAGGTGGCGGCTTGTGCCTTGCACACAAGTAGGCCACGTATGGCTTGTCTAATTTATTAATGAATACATGCCAGTTAATGTGTTCTCGAATGCCTTCGTCTCACATAATCTACATTGGTATTCTTCTCTCCTCTGTATCCTTCATTTTTATATTATGCCGGTATGATTTGTCCCTCTACAGTGGCCTGGACACAAAAAAACAGGTGATGTTTTGCGAGTTTGATCACAGTGTGTGTGTAGCGTTAGTCCGATGTCCCACTAAAACAACATTCCGACCATAGAGCCCCTAACCCTATCCCCAAACCTTTAAGGGTAATGGAGGCAATTAACTTTAGTGTGTACAAACTGATTGTAAACAGATTTGTTTAAAAACAGAATCTAACTCCACCTCATCTCCACTCTTTTGGCTCATTATGAATGTGCTGGAGACTACTGTCCTGTGATTGGCTATCTGTATAGACATCCGTCTTATAGCATACGGAGGAGCAGTGTGTCACAGAGTGGATGTTTGGGTCTGACAAGTTCTGTAGACGCTGCGCCATGCATGGTTGGCCAGTAGTAACTTGAGTGTCTGCGTGATGTAGCGTGCTTTTCCCCCTTGATCCTCTGTCTCCCATCCTCTTTCTTTGAACTCCTTTCGCGAAGCTAAATGGGCTGCGGTGATGTGGAACATTGAGTTAACATTAGGCTAGCATAATGTAAACTAATTGCACGCTAACTAACTGATAACGACTTCAGTCATCAAGGATGAGCAGGTAATAATTGAACATCAAATGATTCATGAGTACTGTCTATACAATAAGTTTAAATGGGGGTAGAATTACAGGCAAAAATGTCAATGCTAGCTGCAGGATACACTATGGAGGTAGTTACTATATCTCCACATAATGAAAGGAATGCCTGTGTTAACAGGTAGTGGCCTCCTATTACTGCGGTGCTGATAACCTCAGACCCCAGACATAAATCATAGCGGTTCCACCACAGCTATACTATAGACTGAATGGGAAAATGACACCACACTAATAAATCAGCACATGCAGAAGCCAGACTTATCAGCACACTTTAATTAAGGCCACCACAATAATAACAAGCGAAAACCCCTATTACCCAGCCATAGCTCAGTGTGTGTGTGTGTGTGTGTGTGTGTGTGTGTGTGTGTGTGTGTGTGTGTGTGTGTGTGTGTGTGTGTGTGTGTGTGTGTGTGTGTGTGTGTGTGTGTGTGTGTGTGTGTGTCGTGCACACTCACCCACAAAGTGTGTGCACAAATGGAAGTAATGAAACACTGCAGGGTGTTGGCTGGTACTCACATGGTGCTAGCTGTCTGTGGCTGTGACAAAGGGGACGGATTTGGGATCCTGGAAAGTTCGCTAAGCAGTCAGTTCAAGTGGTAAAGTTAGCTTGGGCATCTGCCCATGTGATCTTAATGATTACTGTTATTGTTATTTTTTTACTGCATGCAACTCTCCTCCACTCATTGTAGATGATGCCGTTCTGTTGTGTTTGTCGTGGTTCCATTTCCGATGCACCTACAGTATCTTCCATTAATCTTGTCCTGCTCTTTTCCTCCTGGCTTTCTGGCATCTCAACAGCACAAAGAACAGGCTCCAGACCTCCTGAAAACAGACTAATTCGACTCCTTTTTGACCTATAGGTCCCATGACCCACCTTTTTTTTTTTATTCATCTTCCTTTTTTTAATTTGTGTCTAGTCAAACATGCTAGCTAGTTTTAATCATGTATTTGTTGTGTAGTGCTGACCTCATGGTGGGCTGACCTCATGGTGGGTCTTGACTGTATGCACTGTACTGTAGGGACAGAACCAAGTCCACTAGGTCCTTCTTCAGTGTTTATCCTTTTGGACCATCTGTGCGTGACTGTACCTGTTGTACTGTATGCATTTTATTGTCTAATAAAAAATCAATCATTTAATAATAATACAGGTACAACGTAATTTAAATAGCAATAATCATGTAGCCGACAAGCCAGCCTGCAAGCAGTACAGTTAAAACATTATTTTCCCCTTACATGAACTGAACTATATTTTACACTGGTTACTACATGACATGACAGGAAATGTCTCATTAGTCATGGTAACTTAACAGCCTGGGAGAAAGAGCCAGAAAGAGAGAGAGAGAGAATTAATAGCGCTACAGTATGAGCGTGAAGCTGTCCGCAAGTGTTGCTTGAAACATTTTCCCAAAGTTGGCAGGCTGGGATATGAGGAGGGGAGGAGAGCAGAGGCGCTGGCTTTGTGTGATGTCAAATGAAGCGATAAGCACCAGTAGGTTACGCATCAGTCAAATGCAATTGAGCCAGTGTGCATGCCAGGGGCGGATGTAACATTTCCCAATTGGGGGGACATGTTATGGGGGCCACACCCATAACATTTTCGGTTTCAGGACTTATATTAGTCAAGTAAAGCAACAATAATAACATCAGTTGTTGTTGAAGTTGCAACAGACACGCAGCATGCATAACACTAAAGGTCTGACTCAGAGAGTTTTCCGTTTACAATGATGAAATACTGTTGGTTTAGTGGTGCCAAATTGTAGTTAGTTTGTAGCAGTAATAGTGTTTCAAATCATTTTAAATATAAGCACTTTAATTTGAAATATCTTGGGTTGTTTTGCATGCCATTGTGTTTGGTAGTTCTCATCTGTTCATAGTTCTCAGTGTTGTAGTTCTCTGCCTTGTCTTGAGACCAGTTTCAAGACAAATTTTTGTTGTCTCTGTTTTGTTTTTGTCTTGCTCTCAATTGTATTGGTCTTGTCTTGGTTGTCTTATACAGAGTGCAGTGCTGGATGACGCACATATCGCTATCAGTCCACAAACTGACAGTATTGTACAGTAACAACTAAAGTCTCTGGAATATGTTATTTTGTACTATTACTACAGAACAATAAAAAATTGGCCTCGGCCTCGACCTCGGCCCATCTAGGTCCTGGTCTTGGTCTTGTTCTCGACCCCTCTAGGTGCTAGTCTTGGCCTTGTCTTGACCCCTCTAGGTGCTAGTCTTGGTCTTGGTCTTGTCTCGACCCCTCTAGGTGCTAGTCTTGGTCTTGGTCTTGTCTCGACCCCTCTAGGAGCTGGTCTTGGTCTTGTCTCGACCCCTCTAGGAGCTAGTCTTGGTCTTGTCTCGACCCCTCTAGGTGCTAGTCTTGGTCTTGGTCTTGTCTCAACCCCTCTAGGAGCTAGTCTTGGTCTTGTCTCGACCCCTCTAGGTGCTAGTCTTGGTCTTGTCTCGACCCCTCTAGGTGCTAGTCTTGGTCTTGGTCTTGTCTCGACCCCTCTAGGAGCTAGTCTTGGTCTTGTCTCGACCCCTCTAGGTGCTAGTCTTGGTCTTGTCTCGACCCCTCTAGGTGCTAGTCTTGGTCTTGTCTCAACCCCTCTAGGTGCTAGTCTCGTCTTGATCTCGTCTTGACCAAGCCCATGATTGCCTCGGTCTCGTTTTGGTCTCGATCCCCTGAGGTCTTGGTCTCGATTTAGTTGGTCTTGACTACAACACTACTTTCGATGACATTCTTGCTTCAGCTGCAGTAATTTCACTTGTCTACCAATAATGAGAATACTTTCAGTCGGCGGAGCAGCGGAGGTTAGTTATCACCATCGACCCAGCAGGCAGTGGAGCCTGCTGGGTCGATGGTGATAAGTAACCTCTGCCGACTGCCAGTATTGTGATAAGTAACCTCGAAAAGAAAGTCAACCAGATGCTCGTTGAATATGCAGGAATAACAAAGAATATAAAATAGGCTGGTGCTTCAAAGATCAAAGGGACTACGACAATCAAGAGAGGCAGTGATCGGAGCACTCAGAAAAGTTGAAAAATAAAGAGAGGGGGGATAACAATCAGGTACTTTAGTATTGTCATGAGTATGATCTCCTGGAGGTGTCGAGATAGTTGCTCTCTCGACACCTCACGTGAAAGTAGGCCATGGCCTACTTGTGCGCAATGTGCAAGTCGGCACTGAGTGCAGATCTCTTCAGTGATAAGTAACCTACTGGTGATTATCGGTTGATAATGGAAGCAGGTAATAGAGGATGGTGTAGTACTAGTAAATGATCTCTACCAGTCAGCCTGCTGTAAGAAGAGTGCACGTGCATCACACAGGGCTGTGTGTGTTGAGAGTGCGTGTGTGTGTGTGGGTGTGCATGGAATTGCTCTATATTAAGCTCACTTATGAGCGTAAGTAGATGGAACTGGGTCAAATCCAGGTGGGGAGTCCCCCACTTAAAAAAATTATGAAAATGACTTCAGTCCAGAAATGTATTAATGTTGTTCTTTCACTTGACTTAATGTTCTTTCACTTGACTTAATGTAATTATAAGGCATATCATTTGTGCGTAGTGCTTATAATGCATAAGCAAGTATAAGGTTGGATAACTAATAAGTCATTATAAAACCACGTATAATGTTTTTTGATTGTATTTAGCAGTAAGACACCCTGAAGGGACAAGGTCGCGACTGAATTGACTGATTCATTTCATTAAGAAACCTAATTCTCGCCAGATGCCTTGCAATGGCTGTTGAGGCAGACCACGTCTATAGAGTTTGGATCAGTCAAAAGACAAAAGGGAGGCGTCAAAGACGGAGGACGCAGATGGGAAACGATCAACGATCAGGTCAGTTCCATTTATGGAGATCAAAGGGTTCCCACTGTGGTTCAATACCCCCCCCCCCCCTTGGTATAGCATCCTGAGAGGATGAAAATGACTGATCTGCATCATTGTTTAGGCTTCACTGGGTCTAAAGCACGGGTTTTCAACGGTGGTCTCTGAGGTGGTCCCCAGCTATATGGAAAGTTGGTTAAACACAGGTAACTCTTTGAGAGCGTAAAAATGAAACGGGTCCATTTGTTTTCATGTTCACACTCTCAAGAGTTAAAATATTCATCTGTATTAGCCAAAGTCTACACAACTAGAGTATGTAGAACATTAATTTGATCAGTATGTTCGACTGTTTTGTTTCCCAAATCCAGCCCGGAAAACAAATAAATCTTTAGTTTTGGGTCTGTGGGGCTAAACAGTTCATCAAATGGTGGTCCGTGGCTTAAATGCTGAATAAATAGTGGGCCCTGGTATGAAAAGGGTGAAAACCACTGGTCTAAAGAGGTATTAAAGGGCAACATTAGCCTGGTCTAGCCCTCAATGATTTTGGCCTTGGGGGGCGGGGGTGTCGTGGGATCCACACGGCGGAAGTGCTGCGCTCTGATTTGATCTCACTAACGTGTCGTCATCTCCGGCCCCTCCCACGCCCGTCCACTGCTGTTCTACGTCACATCATTTAGAGCGACGCCCACCCCGGAAGGTTCACTCCCACTTGAAGGCCACTTTCCAACATGCGTTAGTCCAGGCTTTCCGTTTTCGCGCAAGGCGAACGAAAATGAAAGCCTGGGTGTCGAGGCTAGGGCAACATTAATATAATGAGTATGATAAAACTGGTGGAGCACCTTTAACAGCATGTGAGAGGAAACAAGGCTTATGCTTATTCGGGAATAAAAAAGGGATTAGTATTTATGAGTTCTTATAAGTATATGAAGTTATAAGAATATCATTATGCATTATGCAGTATTTATAGCCAAATGCATTATAAATGGGATCTATATTAGAAAGTGTTACCCACGTATTTAATTCAGAAGCAGAGATAAAACATTTCCCCACCAGTGATAAACATTTAATTACTAGAGGAGGGCGACCAAAAGCAGAAGCATGAATGAGTCAAAATATGAGCTCATAAGTGGCATAATAAACTGCAAATGAGACCCCCCATGCCACCCCCATCTCCCCACCATATTGGGGATATACAATTTCAATTTTAATGAGTTTTATATACAGTATTATTCAGTATTATTATAAGTAGCCTCTTGTGAACCTGTGTTGTGAATATAGATTTATTGCAGCTGTTGCTTGTACAGATCTAGTTAACAAGGGAAATGATTGCTATCCAAAAGTGTAAAGACGAAACAGTGGGGGAAAAAATGAAAGAGGCATTTGGACAGCAATCCCACCTGGACACAGCAGCATGCTGTGACGTTTTAGCTGCTTGCATTTTAGACAGCTCCACGAAGATGAAGCATGGATACTAGCATGCACCTACAAAAGGTGCCTGCTTATACGTTGTAGTTCACATGTACCAAGATCCAGCAGGACCGTGTGTGTGTGTGTGTGTGTGTGTGTGTGGTTGACTTTGCGTTACATTGCTGATTCCTGCTTGTCTGCTCGTCTCAGTCTGATATTCTCAATGTGAACATACGTTTGATTTGTACATTATTGCGACCAAATTGCATGTGTGTGCGCGTGTGTATGGGTTGATTGGTTGGTTGGTTGGTTGGTTGGTTGGTTGGTAGGTTGGTCGGGCATGTGACAATCAGGGACGAAGCATCTGACATCATTAATATTAAGCCCATATATAGAGATCCCTGATGTCGTCAATATTGGCCATCAAATATACTTCACCTGTCATATCCAATCTCCTCTGAGCTATAAAGGGCAGATTTGAAGAAAAAAAAGCAGGCCATACATTTTTCTTTGGCCTCTGGAGATTGAGCAAAAACAAAGTTGTATGCAGATCAGTGCAGTTGTAGGTAAAGTTGTGACTCATGTTGCATTTCTTCCTCATCCTATGGGAATGTGCGTGCACAGTTTTACTGGAATGGAACTTTGTGTTCATGACTTGTAGCATTTTGTTCAAAATGGCCCACTCCCGTAAAGAAAAATCATATAGGTAAAAACTATTGGCCTCTTGTGAATTTTTTGTGCATTCAAAATGTAATGCAAAGCACTTTTTAAGGGAGCCCTTCATGCAACATTTGTGAGCCAGTATTAGCCAATCAGGATGGAGTATCAAAGTCCTCGGCTATAGAGATACTGTGTGCAAATTTGCATCGTGTTTGGACAAAATCTGTAGGTATACTGTCAAAAAATATGTTTTGCAAGCATCTAAAAGTGTGTAACCATAATGAGATGCAGTTAAAATAGCATTGTAGGTAGAAATTTTAAAGGCCCTGCAACCTTCTCTTACTCTTGGAGTCTGCTACTCAGAATACAATTATGTGCCTCCGGCACAAACAATGAGGAGCCTTTTATCATGGTCACCTTCAGCTCCAGGTATATGCAAATGCAATGAATTCTGGGATAGGGGATATGACTAGAGATTAACGAGGACAAAAATACCCTGTGTTAGATTTCTTGTTTTAAAACAATGGGGACTGTGGCTGTTTACGTTTTAAAGTTGAAGACTGATGAAGAAACATGACATAACATGACAGGAACGTATTGGATTAAAAGTGCTTTGAAGATTCATTTCTGGAAAGAAAACAAAACTTTGCAATGCAATCAAATGATGAACAATGATACTTTTGCACACTTTGCACACTGTGTGTGTGTGTGTGTGTGTGTGTGTGTGTGTGTGCGTGCGTGCGTGCGTGCGTGCGTGCGTGCGTGCGTGCGTGCGTGCGTGTGCGTGTGCGTGCGCGTGCGCGTGCGTGCGCGTGCGTGCGCAAAGTTTGTCTTTTCTTTCACTCAAATCGTTCACTTGTGATCTTTCATTCTTTAGTTTTCAAGGGAAAGATATGAAAATCTGGAAACTAATTTGCTACCAAGAAATCTCTTCACCAATGTGTTTCCAATGGTGTAATAACATGTACTAAAATGCTGAAACCTCATAAAAAACAGGTCAAAGTTGGGGTCCCATTCACTAACCATTAGAAGGTAAAACATGCTTTGTGTAGCATTTGATATGTATAACTAGGGGGTTTTCATGATGCTGAATCCATTCCAGGCAACTCCTTGGGCTAAAAACAGACATACCATACCGGCATCATCAAATGTGCTTAGTGCAAGTGCTGTGCCATTTTCAGCCCAATGAGTATAAAACTAATGCTTAGGATGGATTCAGCATCATGAAAACCTCATAGAAATTTCTTGGTAACGATTTAGTCCCCTGATCTATATCTGCTAAAAATCTGTACTTATAGCTACTATTCACCAAAAACCAAACCTCGGAAAAGAACTTCAAAGATAAATAGTATTTCTTAATATTATATCTAGTGGTTTTACAAGTCTTCAAATCACTTTACAATGGTTCATTCTCGAGAGGTAAGCAGCACTTTTGTTTCTGGTTTGTGGTTCGTGTCATTTTAAGGAACATCTCTACTGAAAGGCATTACATCATTTCAGAACAGGACTGCTTAATGAGCCCGTGGATAATTAGAGGACGTGAGAGGACTTAGATTTAATTAAAAATGTCTTTATTACCGCCTGAACATTTAAAAGGAGAGGCATCCTTCAGCATGAGAGAGAGAGAGAGAGAGAGAGAGAGAGAGAGAGAGAGAGAGAGAGAGAGAGAGAGAGAATTAAATAGGGCCACCTGCCCAGACGTCTACAGTATGTCTTATAATATGAAGTTAAATTGACATGATATGGCAAGTCTCCACTCCCCCATCCCATCATTTCTTGTGACACATTGTTAAGTAAAGTCCCGTTTTCCATAGTGTTATAATTAAAGATACGGACGGACGGACGGTGTGTGTGTGTGTGTGTGTGTGTGTGTGTGTGTGTGTGTGTGTGTGTGTGTGTGTGTGTGTGTGTGTGTGTGTGTGTGTGTGTGTGTGTGTGCGTGCGTGCGTGTGTGTATTCCCTTCAAGCCATGGTAAAACTAGAGTATTTGTAGGAAGAGAGTAGTGACACGCTTTGATCTCACTGCATCGCGCCTGCACTGGAGCTCTGCAAGTTCCAAACCACTGCATCACAACACAGACTATTTTCTTATAATATACAATAACTAAAGTGAGTTTTGCAACAAATCTTTATTCACTAAAGTGATGAGAGGTCTGTTAATGTGTTAAAATGTCCTAAAACGCCGTAATTTCACCAATTTAGCTGCAAGTGTACAATTTGCTGTCAATGGAGCTGGATGGGCAAGAGTGGTTTGTTTGGAACCTGAATCCTTCATAGGCATCCCCATATGGAAAAAAAATATGCAAACTCTTGAAAGTGGCACCTTTCATAAAGTTAATATACGATCCATAGTACTTCTTTGTAAAGTAAAACATGCAGTATATAAACCTATATAATTTTGTGATTTATAAGAATAATATATGACATGCAAAACATACAGTATAAGATCCATACTATTTTTTTTTGTAAAGTGGCTTGTATGAAAGGTGCTACTTTGAAGAGTTTGCATATAACGTTTTTTTTCCATATGGGTGATGTGCGCTTTTCATCCAACAACCCTCTCTTGTGCCATTATAGCAGCTAACTTCATGTTTTGTAAAATAGCTATTGGCCCGACTAGGTTTTCCCAAATGTTTTGCTACTACTGCAGAAGCTGCTAGTGTCTAAAGGCTAGCCAGGTATAAAGGCTAGCCAGGTCTTTTTTAATGTTCTAATTATAAATTCGAGTCAAGGCACTTTAATGTTTCTTTTTTTAACTTTGTTTATTTTCATTTTCCGAACAACACACACACAAAACCCACTCACACAAAAATACAATACAATACAAAAATGGGGGTGTAACGATTATTCTCATTGTTTTTCAAATAGCTCTGCCTTATTCCTCAGTTTATAAGCCATTTTCTCCATAGAATATATTTCTTCTATAATGTCCATTCAGTGTTCCATTCTAGGAGGATCTGCTGTCAACCATCTCCTTGCAATGGCTTTTTTAGCAGCTATATCCTGATATCCTGAACAGATATAAGTCCTCATTTCCTACTATGCCCTCTGATGTCAATCCAAGATACAAGCTGCGAGGGTCACGATTGAAGTTATATCCCATAATCTTTTCCAGATTCTGATGAACCCAGTCCCAGAATGCCTGTACACATAGGGGCACAGTGGCACAGTGGTTAGTGCTGTTGCCTCACAGCTAGAAGGCCTTGGGTTCGATTCCCACTAGGGGCGCTGCTGAGGGTGCTGGCGGCGTGTCTTTTCCTGGTTGTCTCCTCTGGGCTTGTCTTGTAAGTAATCTTGGTTGGTAATCCTACTCGCTGAGCTGTTGTGTCCAACATGCTCGCGGTGCTTACAGACGCAAAACGAAAACAGCCAGTCAAACAAGCAGCCAAACACAAAATTAACACTCCCAGTGCCAGCCCTTTTTCATATTTTTTGAGGTAGCCAGTGCCAGCGATTTTCATCAAAAAGTCATTATTTCATATTTCGGTCCATGTTTCCCCACGGACAAGTTAGTTGGCGACACACACTTCCGGTTCCGGTTTGGTCCGTCCCTTATTATGGTCTATCAATGGGATATGCGGTCGCTGCACGCTGCTGTTAGCATGGGGATCGTATCAAACCGGCGCCGGTAAGTAACGATCAAAGGCGTAGCTCAACGGCAGCGGCATCAGTCGTTACTGTAAATCATAATGATAACGGGAGACGTAGATCTATTTCAACGCCACGATAACTGTTAATAATCATAATGTTGCTCATTGTTCAATGATTCATTCATTTCCAATACTCGGAGGATTGGGAGAGATGCGATCGAAATGTACTCATGTGTGTGCTGCTGTCGTTCACAGGTGCTCAGGTGTGTGTGTGTGTGTGTGTGTGTGTGTGTGTGTGTGTGTGTGTGTGTGTGTGTGTGTGTGTGTGTGTGTGTGTGTGTGTGTGTGTGTGTGTGTGGTTTGTTTGTATGCAATGGCATTTGAAGGGTGCCTTCATTGCGTGGGCAATCAGATTAAACCATCTGCACACACCTCCAACAGAGAAGGGGATGGCAAAAAGAAACAGGAGAAACAGAGGGTGACAGAATGACAAAGGAGACGCCGATAAGAGGAAGGGGCATGTTGAAGAGATTAGGAAGGAGGCAGAGTGAGATATCATTTAGATCAAATTAAGATCTTCATACGACTCTAGGGGCGGGGGGGGCTGTTGTCAACATTTACTGGGATGTGTGAATAACCGCAGAACATAAACATTACAGTTCCCCTCCACTGAGTTCATCAGCAACGTGAAATTGTCTTGACTCAATTCGGAGGCGGAATCCCTGTTGTCATTAGATAGGCGGTGTAGCAGAATAACTATCTGGCGCATCAACGCTGATGCATGGTTCCACAAATAGTCTGTTTCCAAAGGATTGTCCTTTAGTTTTTCTTTCTTTTTTTAATGTGCATATAACATGATTCCTAAAATTGTTGTAAATACTTAATATCATATTGTCTATGTCCATCAAGCTTATTTGTAATGGTTTGAGTCTCAACCACCACTGATATAACCAGTCCTAGCTGCAGTAACACAATGCCCTGAGGTGCACTGATATGCAGGATATTCTATCAAACGATCTGTTTCCTGAGAGCAATTTACTTTAAAGCTCCTATATGATATCAAAGACCGATTGTTCAAATTAGATAATTTGTGGGGATAGAAGACACATGTGAGCATCAAAAACACACACACACACACACACAAAATAAATCAATAAAAAGGATTTTTCTTTCCAACGTGGTGCAGTGTCAGCACACATGCATATCAATTATGACATATAGGCATGCGATATTCACCTCATTTCAGCAGGATTTACAGCAAGGGATTGCTTGAAAAATAATAAACAGCCAGAATAACTAAGCCAAATAAATGCAAACACTTGCAGTAATGTACCATACCATGATGGTTTAGGACTTCTGGGGTTATTTGATTAACAAAAAATGAATACACCCCTTGTAAATAACATTAAAAAGGACCATGTGTGCCACTGTTATTCAGTGTTGCCCCCTTTTAGGGGGAGGCCCCAAACTTGAGCCTCTTAGCGATCACATGAACAGTCAACCTCAGGGCCCCCCCCTAGCTCAGGGGCCCCTGGGCCCAACATACTGGTTGGATAATCCTCCCTTGCCACCACAGATGGTGTAACAGATAGGAAATAATTAAATGTTGGTTAACCAGATGTAACTCTTGAAAACGTAAAAATGAAACCAAATGGACCCTTGCGGGTGCATTTGGTTTCATTTTTACACTCTCAAGAGTTAAAATATTCATGATCTTTGTCAATTGAAGTTTTTATTGGAGACACTGTAGAATTAAACAGTATTTACATTCTACAAAATTTCTTGCAAAAAATATATATAATAAAATCATGAAAAGAAAAAATAAATAAAGATAAAAATAAAGCAACATTGGCAATAATACAGTATATAATTCAGAAAGCATCATGGAAAGAAATAATAAAATAAAATAATCCCTAAACCCTCCCACCCTCAGCGACACTGCATTCCACCACAATTGTGGAAGCAGAATAGAGAATGTTCATGGAGAGTGTTTTGCAACAAATACAATCCGATGGTAACTTATGTCCTAAAATTATAGTTAGTTGGTCATGCTCAGGTAACGAACGAGGGGTTGCCTATCAAATTGCCTCACCCTGTTTTTCAAGAGATACCTTATTCTCTCAAGGTGTAGTGTGCTAGTCCTCTCGTTCAACCAATGCTCAAATGTGGGAGCTTCCTCTTTTTTTCCAATGTGTTAGAATGTGGTTTTTTTGTTTACGTAATCAGGCCATATGAGAGAAGTTGCATCTGTGGGGTTTTTAAAATATTCATCATCTTAATTAGCCCAAACTCTACACAACTATAGATCGATGGTCATTTTGGTCTTTATGTTTTGCCTGTTTTGTTTCCCAAATCCAGCCTGTTATTGTGTGCAAAATCAAAAGAAATCTTTAGTTTTGGGGTCTGTGGGGCTAAAATGTCATCAAATGGTGGTCCGTGGCTCAAAAGTTGAATAAATGGTGGGCCCTGGTATCAGAAAGGTTGAAAACCACTGCAGTATACCACTAATACTGGCTCTGGAGGTAGAGTGGAATCGGATGGTTCCTCCTGGCTTTGGGTGAAAGTGCCCTTGAACTGAATGATCAAGCTGGTTGCCCCCCCCACCCCCCATCCCCATCCGTGGGTGATTGTGTTTGTGTGAATAGGTTCACATAATGCGCATTGTAAAGTACTTTGGAGACCATTTCAATTTACCATTTAATTGTTTCCCCACTGTGTTAACTATATGCCGAGTGCACTCATTTGCCAATTTCTATTTTCCCTGAGAGGAATCTTCCTGTTACTCCATTACACCTGAAACACTGTTATCGTTGCTTGAAAGTTCTCGGCTTTTTCACAAATTCCCATGACATCTTTAACAAATTGAGAAGAGAGTAGACGACATCAAACAGTGTCGGCCCCCCATGACTACAATGCAGAGAATTAAGCTTCCCTTCTCCAGTATATCTTGCTTGTAGTTTTTTTTCTGGGTCTATTACTTAAGGGGGTATGACTCATGAAATGTTCAATCTTCTTTCTATGACCTTTTTACTTCATAGACTGAATTCTTCTAAAATGTATTTCCACATCTCTGGAAAGTCAGGTGTACTGTAAGAGTGATGAAATAAATTGGTCCCATTTTAATGCAGTATGCAGCTGTTCCGTGCTGGATATAACGACTCTTTTGTATCTAGGCATTCTAAGTACAAGAATCGGCAAGCTTAAGAAATACATAAGGGATGTTCATGCTGAGTCCATTTTCATTATAGGCTTTCCCCCCTTTTCTCCCTAAACCAAATTACGTGCAAATGAGAGATTTATACACAGTACTGACACAATGGATACTATTACAAGTAACACATTATAGGTTCACCATCAACAGCATTACTTTTGCAGCCTATGCTTTTTACTTATGATATGCCACTGTGGTGAATATGATCAATCTTACATCTAAATTATGTCAATGGAGTAATTTTGCATTGTTTTTGTGTGTGTGTGTGTGTGTGTGTGTGTGTGTGTGTGTGTGTGTGTGTGTGTGTGTGTGTGTGTGTGTGTGCGTGTGTGTGTGTGTGTGTGTGCGTGTGTGTGTGCGTGTGTGCGTGCGTGCGTGCGTGCGTGCGTGCATGCGTGTGTGCGAAAGCCCTTCTGAAGCCCCCTCAGGTCTCTCAACTCAAATATTTTCAGTGCCCGAACAACTGAGCATTCTTATTTTGTTTATATGTTTGTATTTTATTTATTTATTTATTTTCTGGATGGGGAAGCAGCTGCTCAATTAATCCATCATATTCCTTATCCCGTGGTCACCATGGTATCCATGGTCTCCTTTATAGTCTAATGCTCCATATGTTCAGTATCAGCACCATGTGTTGGCGCTGATACTGAACGTGTGTGTGTGTGCGCGTGCATGCGTGTGTACTGTACTGTCCTGTACAGTATGTGCAAGGTGGTGTAGCCTGTAGTTGTGTTCATTGTGAGTGGGTTCCTGGGGACAGATGTATTTGAAATGCATGCCAGTTGTCTCTCGCCCAGATTGGACTCAGCATAAGAATGTAGAATACAGAAGTGTTTGCCAAATGACATCTCTTCTGCCTAGTGCGATGTTGGCTGATTGGTGTGCAGCCTCTCCAGAGGTTGCTTGTTGTCAAAAGCTGTGTATAATGTATGTCAACAGAAAAGTGCACAACAATCTGGTCTGCTGAGCTGGCTGTTTGTTGTACGGATTTTACAACCAAACTGAATGATTCGGTCAGGTTGATACTTGAGAAATACCAAATGGAATGGTACTAAGCTTAGTATTTGTCGCAACCGTTTTGGCCATGTATGTCGCAACGTACGCAGCCAGTGCTATTATCATAATTTACTCAGTGATGGGCAGTAGCTTGTTACAAGTAGCTAAGCTACATAGCTTAACTACATTTTCCGGTAACTTGTAGTGTAGCTTACTACATTTGTTCTGGGAATAGCTTGTAGTGAAGCTACACTACATTTTCGAGTAGCTTGTAATAAAGCTACACTACTTATTTTGAGTAACAAGGATTGTAGCTTACTACATTTTCCCACACACATTTTCAAATTCCGCACATTTTAATGGGTAGAAAACCTAAAATATACATCCCTCTAATATGCATAATACACATTTATTGATATTATTTTATTATTATGATTATTATTTAGAAAGTTGTACATTAAGTTGAGATATATATTTTTATATATGTAGTGTTGATGTAGCAAGCTACATCAAGCTACTTTTGTCATGTAGCTTGTAGTGTATCTTGCTACAATTTACTAGGGATAGCTTGTTGTGTAGCTTAGCTACATTTTTCCGAGAGTAACAAGTAGTGTAGCTTACTACATTCTCCCAGTAACCCATCACTGAATTTACTTCAGTTCTACTACTAATGCAAAAATGAGGTGAGCTGGGAAACTAATAGGCAAGAACCTGCTTGTCAAATAATAGGATCTCTTCTTAGATGATTCAGTGGCATTTCACATTTCACAGAACAGGTACATCCGCTTTCCCAGCGGAGTGATATTTGCTTTGTAAATCAATTGTGTTATTTCCCCTTATGGTTATGCATCTCTGACACCTTTGTGTTGTGTGTTATTGATTTACTGTTTTACAGAAACAAACTACCCAAGAAGCTACGCCAATACCCTCATAAGCTCTAATGGAGAGGGCCGGGAATCCCCTCGGAGAACTCCGGACTACAGGTACTCATGACAGAGAGCATCTCATTAGAACAGTAACTGATCTGCATTTACACTTGCAGCTTTGTCCAAAGCGCCGCTGTTACAACGTCTGTGTTGCGCTCTGCCTATTCAGACGACAGCGGAGGCAGCCATGCAAATCATCAACCTACTCGTTGAGAGCAGTTAAGGGGTTCAGTGAAACGCTAAAGAACACATTCAGCTGTGTTGCGTCATACAGTGTAATGTGATTTACTTATCTGGTTTTTATGTGGTTTTACATTATCTCGCTTGATGCTGCCGCGTAGCCAATTTTCTAAATGTCACATTGAAATGCACAGTGTAGATGGTAAATGCCTTAAAAGTAAAGTCAGAGGGCGGTTTTGTGGAGGGCGAGGGCCTCTGTCTGTTTCACTTTACAACACAGTCTGACTCTGCTGTAGAGTCTGCTGCATGGATTTAAATTTTTAGAAGTGCACAGTAGTGCCCATGAAGCCATTTACAACAATACAACCAGTGGAGGCTGCAGAGCAGCATAGAGGAGCCCCCAAATGAAAATAAATAGCACACGGGAGTTTGAACACTGGCTGGGATTTAAAAGCAACACGGCATTTCATTATTCTTATTATTCTATGCCACGGGGCAGATCAGTGAAGCAGTGATGAAATTGACCTACAGCACGTCTGTCCATTCATTGTTATTATTAAGCCAAATCGATTGGCACAAACCCATGCATACAGTATGCGCATTCTCACCCTAGGACTTGGTTCTGTGGGTTTTATTTTTTGCCTAAGCTGTGCTGCGCCACCTCCTTAAATCCAAATCACACGCTGACGGAGCTCAGCTCCAGCTCCTTTATTATCACACATAAATTAGATTTTTCTTTTCCGCCAATAAGACGCCCATATAAATATTTATTAGTAATTATTTTTCAAAGGCAGAGAGGGTCAAGTCTATAACGTGTGAAAAAACCCTCGTAGCATGAACCTGGCAGAAGGGCGAGCAAAAGAGGGAAGGCAAGTCATGGGATGACCAAAATTACACATGTCTAGAGTAAAATGTTGATGTGTTTAGATTTGTTTTAATTCATTCATTCATCCATTCATTTTCAGAGGATAGTGATGGGTGATAGGCCATATGGGGTTAGTCAAATGCCTGTGGTTTATCATCAAAATAGCACCAATTAGCAATCTGCCCATGAGACTTGTTTCTGGCGCATTTGAAATTCAGACTCAAGTGTGGTATAGGCTAGGGGAAAGGCCAGCTAGGGGCCATTCTCTGGGGAGAATTGATTTATTGGCAAAAATCCATACGCAGTACATGAATAAGTATCTGTACATCATGTGTCAAAAGGCAAAACCCACATTTCCATTTCTATTCACAGTACGCTGCAGCGCTTTGAATTCAAGAGTATGTGCAAAATGAGTGTACAATATGCTATAACATGGGTAGAAACTGTTAATTCAACTATGGTTATTTAGACCCATTCAGTCAACTATTTCTGGAGGACATTAGTAAATTACGCAATAGAAGCTGGTAGCTTCTGTCAGCCTATATCTACAATATTTTTGTTCTTCGTAATTTAACACCATGTTTAAACATACCACAGCGTCACACGAGTGGTACAAGTGGTGTAAACCGCTTTCCTTGCTATGTTCCTGGCTGTGAGCACGGAATGCTCATGCCTTGCTGGCTGTAAGCATAGAATTATGTAGCATATTCTCACCATCGAATGTCACTGTTGTAGCACTGTTGATTTGCTTGTTTATTGATGTTGCTATGCACATTAGGCAAGGGCATTTATGATGAAATTAGGCAAGTGCATTTATGAAGAAAAAGTGCATTACCCTAAAAATGCAATATAAGGATTCTCAACTGTTTTTTTTTTGTTTTGTTTTTTGTAGTATTAGGTGTCCTTAATAATATATTAGAAGTTTACCAAGTTTGACCATGCAAAATGAGCCTCAAAACCATTAACATCCCACTGAGCACAACACGGTTAAAACACGTATGGTCTAAGTGTAACACGTGATTTACACCGGCTAAAATGGGTGTTGTATGGTGTTTTTTTAGACCAGTATATTTAATCCGGTTTTGCAGACATATTGATAAAATATAACAACCGTACGTTGCATACCTGATCTCTGCATGCAGCCTAAACACATTTAAGGGTTGTTAGTGGGTAAATAAGCTTGGG
The DNA here is from genome assembly GCA_039105355.1 of Benthosema pterotum. Classification (NCBI taxonomy): domain Eukaryota; kingdom Metazoa; phylum Chordata; class Actinopteri; order Myctophiformes; family Myctophidae; genus Benthosema; species Benthosema pterotum. The sequence continues at coordinate 15,301,698 of CM076977.1, forward strand.
TGTTCATCACGTGTTGGACAACACCGCTATTACACGTGTATATCCTACACCAAATCTAGACCATTGCCTTTAATGTCTTAATGAAAACTCTTTAATTGAAGGAACAACTGAATGCTCCATTAATATCTCCAAATGTTGTAGGAAAAAAAACGTTTTGTTAGCTATTTAATGAAGTTACAAAACGTTTAGTGTTTACACTTGTTGAAAACGTATTTTTATTAGACCTGCGCAGTGACGGCACCAGCCCTGTTCCACTAGTGGATTCCTCATTCATTTCCCTCATAGACTTTTCGAAAATGGTTAATAAAAACACGATTGTGCCGTACCAAAGCCAACTCGGGTCGTGACAAATCATGACAACAAACACAATATCGTCATATAATATATAATTAGGAAGAAGTAGAAAACGGCATGATACAAGAGTTTTTGTTTCGTGTTTCATCTTAGAAATTATTTTAGGGTCCCAAAAGTTTGTGTGTGTCATCATGATTCGTTACGACTCGAGTTGGCTTTGTCCGCGGCGAAATCGTCTTTATATAAATTATTTTCGAAAAGTCTATGAGAAAAATGAATGGGGAATCCATTTCTGGAACAGGGGCGGTGACGTCACTGCGCAGGTACGTCACCATGACCACTAGACGACTGCGCATGCGCGGAGCTGCCGGCATTGTTCAAAGCACAAGGAAGTTCTTGCAGAGGAAGGACACACATCGCGTCGTGCACATTGGTCGTGCATTTCTTGGAATAAACCTCAATATGTCATCCAATCCCCCCCAAAAAAGAAGCGACTTGCGTGTGCAGCAAGGGTGAGTGCTAACAGAAGTGGTTATTTCATGTTTTACTATCGTTTTGGTTAATTTTACCGTGCTAATGTAAATGGAGGAGGAGGAGGAGGGCGGCGGCGGCGCACATGAAAAATAATGCCTCTAGTCCAGGGGTTTTCACTAGTGGTCCTTGAGAGGGTTCCAGGTGGTCCCCAGCTAAGTTGTTTTACCAGATGTAACTCTTGAGAACGTAAAAATGTTTTTACAGTCTTTTACAAATTACAAATTTTTACAGTCTTAAGAGTTAAAATATCCATCATCTGAATTAGTCCAAGTCTACACAACTGAAAGATTAATGGTCATGGACAGAAGCAAAAGAAATCTTTAGTTTTGGGGTCTGTGGGTCTAAAAATATCCTCAAATGGTGGTCCGTGGCTCAAATGCTGAATAAATGGTGGTCCCTGGGATGAAAAGGGTTGAAAACCCCTGCTCTAGTCATCAGTGGTTTTCAACCTTTTTGACACCAGGGCCCACTATTTAGACAAAATTTGTGCCACGGACCACCCTTTGATGATATTTTAGCCGCACAGAACCCCAAATACTAAAGATTTCTTTTGTTTTTGTCAACAATTCCAGGGTGGATTTTGGAGAAAGCAAAACCGTCAAACGTACAGATGACCATAAATCAGGGGTTTTCAACATCTGGTCCGGGGACCACCAGTGGTCCTTGAGAAGATTCCACGTGGTCCCCAGGATAAATGATGGAAAGTTGGTTAAACAGATGTAACTCTTGAGAGTGTAAAAATGAAACCAAATGGACCCGCAAGGGTCCATTTGGTTTCATTTTTACACTCTCATTAGTTAAAATATTCATCATTTGAATTAGCACCACTTAATTACGAAGTTTTGTTTTGTTTCCCAAATCCAGGCTGGAATTGTGAACGAGAAGATTTCTATGGCTCTAGTGATTCTCAAACCTTTTATAGCGACAATATATAGACCCCCATCTAAATTAGAAAAACTAACTGTTTTACTATTATGCCCCCATCTTAACAGTAGAATGTTCCAACACCTGAATAGACAGGCTGGAGGACCACCAGCTGCTCAGCAAGGACTCCACAAGGTAATCTTTCATTCATTATAGAAATGAAGATCACAAAAGTGATTGTGCAGTGAGTGTCTAAATTCTGTTTTCATGATAACAAATGAATTTTACACTCTGTTTCAGGAAAGTGATGAAGACTACGGAGGAGGATGTGAGTGACTTTCACCAGACAGCTGAATGTGCACAGGTATGTAAAGTTCTATTGTGCTGTTATTTAATTTCAATTGTCTGTATTGCTGTTGACATGTCATGATATGTAGTATGTGTTTTGAGCCGTGCTTGCGCAGCTTTTTAATGTCTGTCCTTTTTTTGCACAGGATGTGCTCGGCTGACTGGCTGAGCAAGGAATATGATCGGATGTCTTCCAGACTTCAATGGCCTGATGGTGCTTTTTAATATGTTTGGTGGTTGGCAGCAGGTAATAAGTATTGTTTCTGCCAATTCTTTCATGTTATAATGTGTGAGTGACAAACATCCTGTTTTCTGGAGTATACTAATCTCTGTAATGGCCACTGACTGTTAAAGCTTTTTAAAGGATCACTAGGCCTATGGCTATAATTGTTACTAAATATTTTCAGGAGGTTATCTAATACTGTAATAATCTTAGAAAAGGGAAAAAAGAAAGAAAGTAATTAAAATCTTAAGATTTTTTTGCTTATAAGTTTTTTTCCCCTCTCATTTCAGAGTTGGTTCACAAGATATTGAATGGAGCGGCGCACAATGGAGAGGAGAGCCAATTCTGTGTTGACTGACCGCATCAAACAGGCCCTGCACAAAGTAGTGGTGGTGGGCGTGTATAAGAGGGCAAATAAGTAGCCATGGCATTCATCATTATTTGGCAACATTTGTATGTTATTGTTTGTTATGATTTAGAGTTGACACTGCATTTTTAACACTATGGCACTTTAGGAGTCCACTGCTGTAGTTCTGTTTTTTTTTTTTTTGTTTTTTGTTTTTTACAGCCAAGCACATTTGCAACTGTTGCACGCCTTCCCCCATTCACCAATTAAATGTGTCAAAATGCCTGCACTGATGTCCTGTCAATGAAGAACAGTGTTTTTTTCAGGGGTCCATTATTTAATTTGCATATGAAGCATGGGCAACCATTTTACATGTAGCTTCTCAGAACAAAAGATATGTAATGATTCCATTTGTTACAGTTTTGTCCACAAACATTATAGTGTAATACAACTACTGCAAAATTGAACCAAATGGACCTGAGAGGGTCCATTCGATTTCATACTTGAGATATTTAAGGTTCCATTTGGTTACCAACTTGCCATCATTTAGCTGATGACCACATAGACCCACCTCAAGGACCACTGGTTGAAATCACTGTTCTAGTCTGATGACCAAGGAACCTGATTTGTTGTGATTATTGGAGTGCTAATAAAAAAGAAAACATTGTTTCCAACGTTGATGTGTTAAGTATTTACCAGTGGTGGTAATTGTCAGAAAATTAAGGGATTATTTGCAGCAAGGTAAGTTTTGACCCTTCCCTTTTGTACTCCAGGAAAAAGATCTGAAAGAAAAATCATTAACATAGTGAAACAAATTGTGATGCAACATTGAGAAATGTTTCAGCATGCTATTGTTTTTTATATGTCCACTCAGCAACTCATGCATGTTGAAAATGGATGGAATTTCCCTTTAATCTGGGTGTTAATTAGATTGGATACTTTATGCCCACTTCCAATTTTAGACGTTTTTTCCCGATTTTTAGATGTGTTTTATCAACGTGTTTTAGACCAGAAAATGGGTCTAAATCACGTTGATAAAAACACGTCTAAAAAATGGTCTAAAAGTGAAAGTTTAAAACACGTCTAGTCTAGACGTGTTATAGACGTCTTAGTCTAGACGTGTTATAGGCGTCTAAAAGAAGGACGTCTATAAACGGTGTTGGGCTAGACGTGTTTTAAACTTTCACTTTTACACCATTTTCTACCGATTTTTTAGACGTGTTGTATAGCCACAAAAACACGTGTTATCAACGTGTTTTAGACCAAAAAATGCCCAGAGGGATAGGCTAACTCCTTCATTATCCACCCTAGAGAAGTACAATGTATGTCTTGTGTCTAACACAAGACATTTGGCAGAGATACAGTTTTGCAGAGACACAGTTTGATAATTGTGAAATACAATATTTTGCTTCTGACTCTACTAACACCCTCTGAAATGGACCCTTTTCAAGTTAATTAAACAAACTAGAGCCGGTGGCCAGTGTGCCACTAGTACTAGCGATGTCCCAATACTGTACCGCAGGTGTGCTCTCACTTTTTTTGTGAGCATCTTTCAAAATGGCCAGCTCAACAAGATTTACTGCCATAGTCTGGGAGTTGGAGGCTGATTTTTGGCTGAAGGTGGTTTCATCTGGTAGTTTCACGAGGGTGCTCATGTGACCATTTTTGTTGTTAACCCCTTAATGCCCAATTCACAAATAATCCTCCCAAAAATACAGTTTTATCGTGCAGTATTTCATGCAACATACTTTGAACTGGTAGCCAATAACCTATACAGCACCCTTGCACATTATACATCTCCGTGTGGTATACGGTATGTTGCTGTACTATTTTCTATAGCTCTGTTCTATAGATCTCCCACCATTTTGAATTATGAGTATTACCATTTATTTTACAAAGATTATTCTTCTCTCTCTCTCCCTCCACTTCAAAGAGTGTTCAAAGTTCAGTTCAGTTAAGCTTTATATTCAGAGCATATACAGCACATACAGACTTGTTCTTTTTTTTTTACCATTTCCTGTCAATTCTGATCCACCGAACAATTAATAACTGATTTAACGTATGCTTTTAACCCAGACTCCCCACAGTGCTGTTTTTATCAACCTGGTCTTCTTTCAAAGATGCCAGACTATAGTGCTTAGTAGTGTTTTGAAGGAGAAACTGCGCTGGGGTGTTACATGGAATTGAATAAAGCAGGCATCATAACGTGTCCTCATTTGTTTGGTTAACTTGACCGGCATTAATTAAACAATTCTGTTGGTCTGGGATGGTGGCGCTGTTCTCCATCTTGTCTGTGTGTCTTACTACAGATGCACTGTGCTGTATGGAGACTCTCCATTCATAACAATGGTATTAGGGGGGTAGTGCCATCTAATGGGCTAAAGCTAAAGGGCGAGGAGCATTTCTGAGACTGAGATTTTCATTTGAAAAGGCGTCTTATATTCGGGACAATGTGTGTGTGCCTGGCCCAGTGGTGTGTCCGAGCATGCGTCTGTCATGGTATTTTTGGGACAGCTTCTTCACCGGAGGTGTTGGTGGTGTCTGTGGGACATTAGTGAAAAATCCATGCATGTCAGCATTAATGTGAGCTATTATGTCACATACTGGAGCAGAGCTGTGTTGGAATATGGCTGTGGAGCCAGAGCGAAGCAGTGAACGGAAGGGAAGGCTGAAAAACACATTGAAATGTTTACCTGACACCAATATTAGGCTACCGTAAATGTTGATTTTCAATGAGTGTGCAGGTTTTTCCTGCATTTTTGTCTTTGCTTCGTTTATGCACTCCAAACTTGCCGTTGGCAGGCTTAATTTCGTGTTCAATTTAAAAAGGAACAATGTATAGGCACCACTGGCCTGTTTAATAATGCACCCATCAACTTCTGAGGGCCATATTTTTTCAATTCAGCACCTCATCCACATCATAATGATCTGTTTTCATTTCAACCCGTGGATTTTGCAGTTAATTACTGAAATCCAACTTTGGAGGTCACACTTTGGTCCCTGGTATTTAAGTCATGAATGCAAATATGCATTTATTTCAAAGAAGCCAAATAAAAGCTACTGAAACCAGGCAAATTATGTTTATTTTAACTACATCAGCACTCAGTAGAGTGCAGACTTGCACATTGCGCACAAGTTTCATCCGTGTTTAGTGACGATAGAAAGACAGAGGGAAAAAATCATTTGTTTCAACACTGGACCGACTTCACATGTCTTAAGAATGTTTTGAACATAATATCCACATTTTCACTGATTTTGCCCCCCATGATAGCCTGGGCCCCCATGAAATTTTGTCTGTAGGTATGTGTGTGTATGTATGTATGCATTTAAGTCATGCTATAATGTTAAAGAACTACCTTAAGGTGCCATGTACTCCTGATTATGATGAGAAATATCTTTTCATGAATATGTTACATTGGTTAAAATATTCCCGTGTTTAGTGATGGTGTAGCAAAAAATATGCCTAGTGCTCTGGGGCTAATTGGTAATTGTTACCACTTTAACATTAATTTTATTTAAATTGACTTTGCAAACGTGCCCATTTCTCCCTTCTTATATGGATATAACAAGTGCAACCCTTACATGGAACGACCTGGAAGACCATTCTTTGAAGGTCCCTTTACCATATGCTAATCCATTCGAGCAGTGCTAGGCTGAATGCTAATGATTGGAATTCTGCCATTACTTTTGTAGCATATTGAGTGCTGTTGAGGCCACAGCAGACCTTTTTTTTCATAACACGTACTGTCTATGCAGGAAGGAGAGAATGTCCGTATACATGTTGGAACTTGGAAGGAGGGAGCATTTGCGTGACTCACGGCGCTTGTTTTTTTTTTTTTATCTTGTTCTCATAACGTGCTGTATAACATCTACAAACAGCTCCTCTGTCATTTAATTAAACCTTCAGTACACGAGCAACATTAAGATGGTTATCGGTTCTAAATATGGGTTCCTAACACTTCATTTGAGATATGTTGCGGCAACAAAGTCGTATAGCGGAATACATTCTGTGGATGTGCAGTATTTTTTCAGAAAAAGGGCATTTATGACACGCTAGTCCCTTTGACCTGTTTGTGTAAAAAACGTCATTTAGATTTTGGTCTGTACTGTATGTACTGTATTTAAAGAAAAAATAAATGCCAATATAAATACGACAACACACTATTTTGTTGTACAAGAGTGTCATGACGTTGCACTATGAATATGTTTGAAACATTTAGAATGTGAAGATTGCTTTCTGTGGGTTTTCTATGACCACAGTGAACACAGCATATTCATTACATTTATTGAAAACTTACAGCTTTGGACTAATAATAGAGTCCACCCTACAGCGACAATAAAACATTAAACATTTCAATGTGTATCCAACCCCACCCTGTAGTCGTCAAACTCGAATGGCTCAGTGGTTTTTAACCAAAAGACAAAAACATATGAATAATTTATTGGCATAGTCGCATCCCAGCTTAGATCTCCGATCAAAGCTATTCCGGCATTCATGTCGTGCACGGCTAAGAGATATGCGATATCAAGGCATACTAATTTAGGTAATGCTCATATTTGTACCTTATCCATTGGCACTTAAAAATCCATCAGAATCCACTGTGAATAACTGCATAATTGTTTAGTCATGTAAAGTTAT
>CM076977.1:15316445-15396445 GCA_039105355.1 Benthosema pterotum
TCACATAATACACTATAATCACCGCTCCTCGCCATTATTGACCGCTGCATAAACAAGTTCCCCAAAGTGCAAACAGCTGTGTTCATATCAATCCGGCTGCGCTTCCGCATTTAGTTCCAGCACGCCGTTAGTGGGTCCATTTGGTTAGCTACGTATTTGGTTGTTTACATGCCTTTGTCGTCACCCTCTCAAGGACCACTGGTGGTCCTCGGACGTTGAAAACCACTGACGTAAGCCCGCGGTGCGCTTCCGCATTTAGTTCCAGCACGCCGTTAGTGGGTCCATTTGGTTAGCAGCTACGTATTTGGATGTTTACATGCCGTTGCCGTCACCCTCTCAAGGACCACTGGTGGTCCTCGGGCGTTGAAAACCACTGACGTAAGCCATGTAATAAGCGGGATAACACCCTTCGAGGCGGTGATTTGTTTCCTAACTAACTGACCTCGGCTGCGCCTCGGTCAGTTAATAGGAAACAAATCACCGCCTCGTCGGGTGTTATCCCTTACTTAATGACTTTCATTATTGGTTTTAGCCTAGATTAAGACATTTGCTATAAAAGATGCTATTTTTATTTACAGAGCATCAATAAACCATACGAAAATAGCATTTAAATTTCAAATACTAAATTTAAGTAAGTATGTATAGTTAACTAAGTATAGTTCTCGGTAATACACCCTTGTACTGCTGAAGTATAGTTCTCTCTGTTACACACCCTTGTACTGCTGAAGTATAGTTCTCTCGGTTACACACCCTTGTACTGCTGAAGTATAGTTCTCGGTTATACACCCTTGTACTGCTGAAGTATAGTTCTCGGTTATACACCCTTGTACTGTGTGCTGAAGTATAGTTCTCGGTTACACACCCTTGTACTGCTGACGTATAGTTCTCGGTTATACACCCTTGTACTGCTGAAGTATAGTTTTCGGTTATACACCCTTGTACTGCTGAAGTATAGTTCTCGGTTATACACCCTTGTACTGCTGAAGTATAGTTCTCGGTTATACACCCTTGTACTGCTGAAGTATAGTTCTCTCGGTTACACACCCTTGTACTGCTGAAGTATAGTTCTCGGTTACACACCCTTGTACTGCTGAAGTATAGTTCTCTCGGTTACACACCCTTGTACTGCTGAAGTATAGTTCTCACTTTGCAGTGCCAGCAGCCTAGCCTGGTAAAACGACTCCCCCTGGTGGACAACATGAATTACATGCCGTTCAGAAGAGAGCTCAAAAGCATTTCTTTAAACGACCATAACTTTTGATAGGAACGTGCTAGAGACTTCCTTTTTTTATAATAGACTCAGACATTTTTGCTCTACAAGCCTGGGGCCGGATTAAATCATCTCGCGGGCTGGATCTGGCCCGCGGGCCTTGACTTTGACACATGTGAATTAGAGAGATTAGAGGGACACTGTTGAGAAATTTATATGACTCATTTTGCTACAATGGATTAAAAATGATACAAAATTACAGTACTTAAAGCTATTCAACGTCTCCCATCATTTTGCTGTCCGAGTTTTACACCCACCAACGGCTCATTTTTATGCCCATCAAATGTGTCACCTTAATTCATGCGGCATATGAATATATATAAAGTGTATAATCTTAGGCATAGGTCTTGTGGTCTGCACCGCCTTTGTGATCTACTGGTAGATCGCGATCTACCTTTTGGGGAGCCCTGCTATAGAATATAAAAATAATGGCATTCCATCTTTAAAACCATAGAAAATATATTATTGCTATCCAGAACTCAATTTTAACCAATATTTTTGTCTCCACCAGGCTGAAGGCATGGTGAAGAGTATGCTTTGCACTCCGTCCTTGTGTCCGTCCGATAACAGATAATCTCTCAAATCGTACACCCGACCGATGCCAAAATTTGCACACACACTATTATGGAGTGTATAATGGATGTCAGCCATGAACCTCTGTCCTAAATTCTCCACAACGGCCTGTTAGTGCCACCAGGATTTTTGCTCTTTTTTTCTTTTTTTGCTAAAATGTGTGTGTTCATCTGTTAGCAGCTAATCTCCCAAACCATTAACCCCGTTGATGTCAAACTTTGTACACTCTTTTCACAATGGCTTGTTATAGCACCACCAACAGGTGGATACTAGCAAAACACATTTTTTGAACAACATGCCTCGAATCCTCCAAATGCCAAAGTCATAACAAGAAATAGCACCCTTTTAACATTGGCCTATTTTAGTGCCACCAGAAGGCCACAACCTCACCTGGCCTGGTGCAGACCTGCGCTCAGAAGGGCACTTTTCTAGTTTTTCATAAATCAGTACATTTTGATGTAAGGTGGTTTCTTCCGACAGCAGAGATATTAAGTGGCGAGGAACCGAGGACACAGTGCAAAGAACCTAAAATCATAAACGTGCAAGGAGAGTTTTCCCCTCTAACTTCCTAGGAAGTCTGTTCCACAGTTTTGGTGCATAAAAAGAAAAAAATAATACCTCTGTTATGTTTTGGGGGCTCTTGCTCCAGAGCAAGCACAAGTAGTTTTCGGTACGCGGTCGGATGACCGCTTTTTAAAAACTTGTTTGACTGGTTTTGGTAATGATGTTATAGTGATGTCATGGGTATTATCTCCTGGAAGTGCCGGGGGTACTTGCGCTCAAGTCCCTCACTCTCCTCGCACAAAAGTAGGCCATGTATAGTCTACTTGTGTGCAATGCACAAGTAGGCACTCGACGGAGTGCAGATGGGGAGAGTTGCTAGTTTCAAAAAGGACAATCATGTACATTTTACACCATGTTGATGTATGATGAGCGCCCCGGGTTTGATTTTCTGATCTGTAGACCTAGTCTGTGATGTATACAGGGCCTTGGTGGTGCTTTGTAGACTATGAGGAGTACCTTGAAATATATTATATGAGGGACCAGAGCCATTGGAGGGTGTACAGGACTGGGGTGATTTGTTTGTTATTGTGCACAAATCTGGAGCCCAGTCCTGTTATATTTCTCATAGATTTGAGAGTGCTGTTCGGAGTGTACGCATCCCATCTATGGAGTTCTGGGTCTGTGACGCATGCACAGACACATGCACGCACAGACACATGCGCACACAGACAGACGCGCGCACACACAGACATTTCTCCTCTGCTTACATAGTAATCTCGCTCACTGCGTTCGCAATGACAGGACAGCAGCTTCATCCCCCATGATTCCTTTTTGCAGCTTATGCAAATGTATTTTTTTTTGCAGTGGGTTGGTGGTGCAAACCACCAACCCACTGCTCCACCTCCTGAGCCACAAGTCCTCCTGTTCACCAGTAAAGGATGTGATCCTAAACATGTTTGATAGATGAATTATTTGTCGTTGATGAATTATATTATGGTGATTTATTTAGAAAAGTCTCATACATTGCATGGTTTTATTGCATTGAGTATCGTCGCTGGTTTTCTGCACTGGGAGACTGCAGGCTTTCCCCCTGCAGTATTAATAAAGTATGCAAATCAAGATTCAGAATGCAACATTCCACCTGTTGGAAGTTAAAATATTGTGCCGTTATAGCAACTGCCAGGTGTAACTGATGCAAATTGCTCCTGATTGACATGGCAGAGAAGAGGCCTTTGGAATGCAATGTGTGAAATAAGGATGGTAGTCTTGCAGTGTATGACAAAGTGATGAATATCTTTAAAGGCTTTCATATCATCATGGTGAAATCATCTCTGTGCAAACCGACGATCGCTACAGCATATACCCCGGAGGAAAAGAGGGGGAAAACTATATGAGTAAATGGCAAAACGTGGATCAATGTAGGATCAGAGGCAGCAAATTAGTTTGGATATTCTTCCTGACAAACATCTTGCAGGGAAATTAAAATCGGTATATTTTAAAATTTAGATTTAGATCAGTGGTTTTCAAACTTTTTGATACCAGGGCTTTTTGATTTAAGCCACGGAGCACATTTAATGTCATTTCCGCCCCACAGACCTAACTAAAGATTGCTTTTGTTTTTGTCCACAATTCCAGGCTGGATTTTGCAAAGAAAACAGTCAAAATATAAATACAAATGAAAATGACCATTAATCTTAAGCTACATTATCTAGTTGTGTAGGCTAATTCAGATGATTAATATTTTAACACCTGGCAACACAGTTACACCTGGTTAACAAACTTTCCATCATTTAGCTGTAGACCATCTGGAACTCTCAAGTCTCAAGTACCACTGGTTGAAAACCACTGTTGTAGATTAACCATTGTTTGAGAAAAGGTCTGCAATAGCGGCGCCCACTGGCCTAATAGTCCATGTGCAGACTACATAATATAGACTCTCGCCTGACAGCATGTTGTGTGTTCGAGTCCCGTTCATGACAACCTTTGCTGCGTGTCTCTCTCCCTCTCTCCTGTCCATGTAGTATGTGTCATTTTTCTTCTTAGCCATTATCCAACTGTTGTGTAAATAAAAAATAATAATAATCCCTGTTAGTTAACTATTATAAATGCCAACCGTATGTAACGTAATTCTCGTTTCACTGTTGTGGAATGGTGATTTCTTTCTAGTTGTAGTCTTTGTTGCAGCAGCAGCAGACCACATTCTTTTTGTTTCTCATAATTATTATTATCATTATGATAGTTTAGTTAATTGTTCCCATCTGTGTGTGCTTGTGTGTGCGCAGTAACTTCCTGTCTTGCTAAAGTCATGTGACTCAAGGCTCGTCTCTCACTGGCCGGGGGGAGAAGAAAAAAAAGCTGGGGGAGGGGGTAGCGAGGGTGACTGACAGCTGACTGACCGAACATACCCGGATCTCAAACGGCTGTAGGTCGGTTCAGACACTGGTTATTTTCCAGATATCGGTCTTACCCAAAGGATTCTAATATTAAACAAGAGTTGTGCCCCTACGGGGTACAGGTCTCCACCGTCCGGCTCAGCTACGAGATCTATGACGTCATCATTACATCACACACGGGACGGAATGACGGGGTACAGACACGGGCGGAATGACGGGGTGCGTTCCATAGTCACCCCTTTACGGTGATATCTATGACGTCATCATTACATCACACACGGGACGGAATGACGGGCTACAGACACGGGCGGAATGACGGGGTGCGTTCCATAGTCACCACCTTACGGTGGAGACAATAAAGCAATATGTTTCAGAGAATTAACTATAACTAACTCCTTACTTCTTAAAAGTAACTTTCCCAACACTGGCTTTATGTAACAGTTTTTCTGTATTGCAGCTTTGGTACTTTTACTGAACTGTTGGATTCTTTCTGAGAGCTGAAAGCCTTTGAGTCAAAACATAGACATTGGCAGTTTAAGCCTTTAATTTAATATACAGGGTGCAGACACAAAAGTGACAAAAAAGCCTGTATTCACCCTGTATATTAAATGAAAGGCTTAAACTGTCTGATTTGCTCCAGTGCCTCCCTCTCTCCTGTCCTGCCTCTGAGATGCACCAGACAGGAATGCCATAGGCTTTATGCGTGGCTGGAACCATGAACCGTGGGACTCAACTAAGGCCAGATCGAGGCCAACTGTAGCCAGATCAACATTGAAACTGAGTTTATAGTGTCTGTAGTGATGCAATTCATAGTTGTTCATACAACTTGCCCACCCGCTTCTACCATTATCAAGCGATAATTCCCAGTAGGCTGTTAACGGTAGAATCCGCTGACTTGCCACTGTTGTTCCTCTGGACAAAAACTAAACCTATTAAGTCTTTTCAGAAAATAACTTACAGTAGCGGGCCTACTTTAGTTGAATGCATGTCAAAATGTAAATAAAAAATATAACCACTTTCAACACGGATAACCTTGGTGTGTGTGTTTAGTTGTAAACAGTTTTAGATGGCCGGATTTAACTGCCAGTGTGTAGGAAATATGTGAACATATGTGAATGTTATCAGAAATTCTGAAAGTCACACTGTTGACAAATAGCTGCTGCCTGTCGTTGTGGCAAGCCTCAGGATTTAAAGGTTGACAAGGTTACTTGTCCATAATGTTCATAAACAGTGGGTGAGATTCATTTCCGTGCATGCTTCCACAAATTGCAATTTCGAAATAAATAATGATGGGAAATGGAACATTGGGTTATTATTTTTATTTTTTTCAGAATTCCAATTCACAAACAATATCCACTCTACAAGCTCAAATATGTTCTCAATGACACGTTTTGACCACACAACTGGTCTGCACATGCACATTTACGCGTGACATGATGGACCAACCCCAACATCTTGTCCCTGACACTTCATCATGACCCATTTAGATGGATTCAAATAGCTACTGACTGTACTGTAAACATCACACAAGAGGTGGATACCAGACAATGACTGAATACTGATCGTGGGCGTCTGTATGTATGTGCGTGTGTATATTGCCTTGACCCCTGTGCAATGATAATACCTTGCATTCTATTCTGCAAATCAGGAGCGACACATGCATATTACATATGCTGTATTAAACACACACACACACACACACACACACACACACACACACACACACACACACACACACACACACACACACACACACACACACACACACACACACACACACACACACACACAGTCAGTGATCCATGTTAGATATTGTACATTCCTGTGGTATTAGTACTAGTACTGTCCCTTAAAAACATTCAGTGATTTGGGTGATTGAAAAACCCTCCAGTCCCCCCGGTAACAAGATGTGTCCACGCACACTTTACCGTGGGGGTAAGTACAACAGGACAACAGCACGTGCACCAAGGCACCAGCACCACTCGTTCCTGATTGGATGTGCAACGTAAGTAAGTAGCCTTGCCAGGCCATGATGTCATGAGGCCCGGCTGAGCCATTGAGGCCCATATATAGGTCAGGAGCCTATCACCTGTTTGGATGAAGGCCCCTCTAATCCTGAATGTTTGACCACAGGGACTCACTGATGTCAGGAAGGAACTCTATATATGGTCATCACATTCTATAGAAGGGAGGATTAGCCAAAACAGAATCAAACAAACAAACAATTGAATTAAGTGAAATCACTTAAGGCTCATTCAGAGTTTCGGGCTATTCATAGAACACCACCACCACCTTGCCCCTCCCCCTCCCCTCTCCCCCCTTTCCCGTTCTCCTCAAAAGTGTTTGTTGTTTTCTCTTTCTGCTTTCTCTCTCTACTTCATACCTGCCTCAATTATAATCCTTTCTGCTCCTTTTATGTTTATTTCCTATTCTATTTATGTCATTGTCTCCATCATTGAAATTCCTTCCTTCCTTCGTTCTCCTCCAGCCTGTTGCACTGTGTTGTGTTGTGTTGTGTGATTTCTTTTTCTTTCTTTCTTTTTTTACGTCTCGAGCTGTCAACAACAAGCTCCTTCTCCAAACTTCTGGACCAATCAACATTACCTGGTGGTTCAGCTCTGTTTGGTGGGTGTTCCTCATGAGCACAGCTGTGGTGGAGTTCTGGAAAGAGCGGTGGTATGATGTCATATAGGCAACGGTGGTCGCAGTCGACGCGGTGATCACCAAAAATCAAACTCTGAATAGGCCTTTACTGTATATCAGTGGTTTTCAACCTTTTTGATACCAGGGCCAACTATTTAGTCAGCATTTGACCACCATTTGCGGACATTTTAGCCCCAAAGATCCCAAAACTAAAGATTTCTTTTGCTTTTGTCCACAATACAAGGCTGGATTTGGGAGACAAAACATACGTCACACATAGATAAATAATGACTATTAATCTTCTACATTCTCTAGTTAGACTTGGGTAATTCAGATGAATAAAAATGAAACCAAATGGACCCTTGCGGGTCCATTTGGTTTCATGTTTATGCTTTCAAGAGTTACATCTGGTTAACCAACTTTTCATCTGGTTAACCAACTTAGCTGGGGACCACCTGGGACCCTTTTTTTTTTTTTTTTTTTTTTTTAACATTATTTTTTTGATTCATTTTCCAAACCACACACACACACAACTCACTCACACAAAAGAAAAAAGGTACAAAACCAAAAACGGGGGGGGGGGGGGGGGGGGGTTACACTATTCAATCGTGTATCGATGCCATTTTTGCCAGCGTTTTTCAAATAGCTCTGCCTTATTCCTCAGGTTGTAAGTCATTCTCTCCATAGAATATATTTCCTCTATAATGTCCATCCAGTGTTCCATTCTAGGGGGATCTGCGATCAACCATCTCCTCGTGATGGCTTTTTTAGCAGCTATCATCAGAATCCTGAACAAATATAAGTCATCATCTCCTATTATGCCCTCAGACGTCAGTCCAAGGTACAAGCAGCGAGGGTCACGATTAATGTTATATTCCATAATCTTTTCCAGGTTCTGATGTACACTGTCCCAGAATGCCTGTACACGGTCGCACAACCAGAATATATGGGAATGACTGGCACTCACGCAACCACATTGTCTCCAGCAATATTGTCGCTCTCCCACTTGTTTGCTTTTAATTTTTGGCGTAATGAAAAACCGTATCAAATTCTTCCACCCAAATTCCCTCCATCTCTTAGAACTTGTTGAGGAGTGTTGTGTTTTACATATAGAGTGCCAGTCATCCTCTGATAACTCAATACCAAACTCAGATTCCCATTTCGATTTGACATAGAATGTATTCCTTCCAGGTTGCTGTTGTAAACCACTATACAATTTGGAGACAGTCCGTGTAGGTGTTTGCTTATATGCATCTGTGAACACACTAATTACCGCATTGTCCTCTGCTGAGAGGCCTTTTTTAATTTCAGTATCATAGAAATGTCTCAACTGTAAATACCTAAATAATTCCCTGTTTTCCAAATCAAATTCCCTCTTAAGCTGTTCAAATGACTTGAAGTGATGTCTATCAATAAGTGTGCAAACAGCCGTCAGGCTGTTTGAACACGTATTTCCCCACCTCTCAAATGTTTTGTCCATCACCCCAGGTTTGAATTTGGGAGTTTGAGTGGGCCAGACCAATAGTCTACTGTCTCCTGTCAAATTGTATTTCTTAACCACCTCATGCCAGACATCCAATGTGTTATTAATAATAAAACTATCACCTTTATATATTTTCCCACCTAACATAGACTCAGGCGGTGCCCGGCACAGGTGTAGCTCAATGACCTTCCACCTAGGTATGTAATTTGGGGAACACCAGTGTACAGTGTATCTCAATTGTGCTGCATAATAATATTCTTTAAGATTTGGCAATGCTAGCCCACCCTTCTCCTTGCTTAATTGTAAGGTCTTGAGTCTCACCCTGGGCCTAGCCCCCGCCCAGATAAACCTGGAAATCATTTTATCCCATGCTGAGAATTGTGAATCTGGAATTCTAACTGGCAATGACAAGAAAAGATACAGCAGTCTCGGGAGCAGATTCATTTTAACCGCCTCAATTCTTGAACTAAAATCCAGTACCATTGTTGACCATTTAGTTACATCCCTCTTTATGTTGTTATTTAAAGCAGTATAGTTTGCCTCATAAAGCCTGTCGGCTTCCTGAGTGATTAGTACTCCCAGATATTTTATTGATTTAGCCTTCCAATTTACTTTAAAGATGGAGTGCCGTGATTTTTTTCTACCCTAAAACATGATCATCAGGTATCATTGTTATATGAAGAGTAAGATTTTTTTCAAAAAAGTGTACAGTGTTCGTTAAACTGTCATTTTTATGATTCCACTCAACCAGCTCATTAAGTATGCCTGGTTTGCCTGGTGGGTGGTGATGGGTGGAGATCCACCTGAACTGAAGCCACGCCCACAGCTTTAGTTGCATGATAAAGGGGGAGGAGTTAGGGGAGGGGCTGGACAGGTGATGTCACTACATTGCAGTTTTTTTCATTGGCACGTTTGACTGGAAAGGTTCAGCCCCCAGGAGGAAACCCTAAATACAAAGGGAAGACATCATTGCACATAAAAAACACACCTAGGGGTCTATTTACATACTGTTACCTCTCAAACATGTACAAAATTGGAAAAAATACAAAAATCACGGCACCCCCTCTTTAAAACTGGCCCTAGTTTCTTTGTTTGGTACATAGTTAAGTGGTAATACTTGCGTTTTTGATATGTTTAGTTTATAACCAGACAGTGATCCGAATTTTTCCATGACCTCCATTAATTTGGGGAGCGTTATGTTGGGGCTCCGGAGGTAGGTGACTATATCGTCCGCGAAAAGCCCGATCCTATGCTCTTCAATTTCCCCTGGAATTGAAATCCCTGATAACTCTTTATTTTCTCTAATAGCTTGAGCCAGCGGCTCTATAAAAATAGCAAAGAGGGCGGGGCTTGCACAGCATCCTTGCCTAGTACCTCTAAAAAGCCTAAAACTGTCAGTCAAATGGCCATTGATTTTAATTCTAGCAGTTGGTTCTGAGTACAGTGCTTTTATGCAATCAATGAATTGTTTGTTATGCCCAGTCTGTTTAGTGTTTCGTACAGGAATGGCCAAGAAACCCTATCATATGCCTGTCTTGCGTCAAAACTGAATATCCCAGCGTCTAGATTATGCTTATTTATGTATTCTATAATATGGAGGGTACGTCTGATGTTGTCCTGCGTTTGACGTTGACTTGAAAAACCACATTGATCTTCGTGAATGAGTTCTGGAAGGTATTTCTTGAGTCTATTTGTGATGATAGATGTAAACAACTTATAATCAACATTTAGGACTGAGATAGGACGATATGATTCACAATATTCCTTATTTTTACCTTCCTTGGGGATAACTGATATTATAGCCTCCCTCCATGAGGGCGGTGCTATTGCTTTTTCCAATGTCCAATTGAATGATTTCAAAAGGACAGGAGCTAGCTCTTCTCTGAATTTCTTGTACCATTCATTGGGAAATCCATCGCTACCGGGACTCTTGTTCGTTTTTAAGTGACTTATAGCTTGGTCTAATTCATCCCTTGTAATGGTTGCTGTGAGATAATCATTTTCCTTATTGCCCAGAGAGGGAAGGTCCAAAGCAGACAGAAACTGTTGTATTTCTTCCTCATTCACCTCATCAGGCTGTGAATATAAGGTCTCGTAATATTCTTTGAAGGTGCTATGGACTTCTTCTGGTTCATATTTTAGTGTATTTGTTAGAGGTTCTCTAATTTTATTTATCGAATTTGTAATTTGTTGCGTTCTAAGACGCCTTGCTAAGATTTTGGTAGCTCTTGGACCGGATTCATAAAAGGTTTGTTTTGTGAATCTCAGTTTTTTTTCTATTTCATCATTCATCATGTTTTCTATTTGTTTTCGCACTTCTTTAATCTGGTTCATTACTAACTCCTTGTTATCATCTCGTGGTTGTCGTTTCTCTAATTGTTCCAATTCTTTTTCTAATTGATCATATCTTAACCTCCTCATTTTCTGTCGAAATGCTGTTCTAGTAATTAACTTCCCCCTCATCATTGCTTTAATCGTGTCCCATAAAATAGTTGGAGCAACCTCATTATTATCATTATCTGTTACACATTCACCAATTTCCTTCTTAATTTCCTCAACTACTATGGCATTATTCAGAATCCCAGTATTCAACCTCCATAGTGTGCTTCTCGGCCTGTCATTCAAATGTATATTTAAATAAACAATATTATGGTCTGAGATATCTGCTGTTCCTATTGAACACCCATTGACTCTGTGCCTGTCTATAGTGTTCATTAAAAATAAATCAAGACGGGAGTGCACCTGGTATGTAGCCGAATAATGGCTGTACTCCTTATCCTGAGCGTGGACATTCCTCCACACATCAAAGAGGCCAGATTCTTTAATCAGAATATTCAGGTCTTTCGACCTTCGAGATTTTTGTTTGTTTTTACTTGTTGTGTCCCGGTAGTAATCCAGGATTGTATTCCAGTCACCACCACATACCAGGATTCCCCCACTTTCAGAAACCATTACATCAAACAATATTTTAAGGAATTGTCTATCACTCTCTGGAGGGACATATACATTAGCAAATGTCATTAGAACATTGTCTATCCTGCATTGGATTATTATATATCTACCATCATTATCCCTCCTTTCTTTAATCAACTCAAAATTCACAGAATTAGATATCAATGTGGCAACCCCTCTCCTTCTGCTGTTTTTACATGAGCTAAAAAAGGAATTTGAATACCCAAACTTTTTAAGCTTTTCATGTTCCAGTTTTGACATATGTGTCTCCTGTAGAAATACTACTTGTGTCTTATCTTTTTTCATTTTAGCTAACACCCTACTTCTTTTGATTGGACTGCTCATACCATTGACATTTAAGGAAGCTATTTTCAAGTTACGTGATCCCATAATATAAACAATAACATAGGGATACCATTACAGTGTTAAACCCCCAAAGGAAAAAACGCATAAAAGGGGAAACAAAAAACCCACACACATGCACACAAAAAAGGTAGACTTCCAAACTGAGAAGAGGGGCTCCTGCCTCCTCCAACATGACCCCGTTGGTGGGTCTAGGGAAAACCTATCTCTACGAAAGGGCCCTAAAGGAAAGGCAACTAGGCTGTTTGTGTGAACTAACCTTGCCGTCCAAAAAGAAAAATACCAACGTACCTAAAACTAAATGAAACCGTCTCTTCCAGATATTGTTTAAATACCAGGTAACGAATATATGACAGTATACCCTAGTCTAATATGAATGAATGAACTTTCCATCCCAACACTGTCATTATCATCAATTAAACCTCGAAATGAATGAATGAAATTTCCATCCCAACACAGTTATCATCATTGCACCTCAGAATGATCGATTAATGATTTTTCTAAATTTTGATCAACACTTACATTGTTATTATCAAATACATCTCAGGGTTGTAGCAGACGCACCATGCATTGCTTGGTCATTACTTTTTATTAGCAAACCCCTTCCTCCTATTATTTCTGGGAGGAGGGGTATCACCTGCTTGTTCACGTTGAAAGTTCTGTAGCTTATCCCTTGCTCTCTGCAGGATGCTCTCTCTCTCCGTCGCGTCGTTCTCTGCTCCACGGTGCTTTTTAGTCTTCTCCCATGATCCCAGCAACTCGCGCAGCCGTGCGCCCACGCTCCGCAGCCGTGCGCCCACGCTCCGCTCCTCTTCTCCAGTAGATGGCGCCTCGTCCACATTGTAGCCTCGTTTCCTCAGCTCTCTCCCAGCCTCTGCAGCACTGCTGTACGTCTGAACTCCAGTGTCCCAGTGGATTCGCATGTTTGTATACGGGGTCTGGAATCGGGTACCTTTCATCTTTAAGGACCTCTTTATCCAGGAGTAGGCTTGGCGCTTCTTGACCACTTCAATGGGATAATCATGGTCAAAATACAGAGTTCTGTTGTTCAGCTTGATCTTCTCTTCCTTTGTTTTCTCCCAAGCCTCTTTCAGGACCAGTTCCTTGGTTACGAACTCTTGGAAATTGACAATAATCGATCTTGGTTGCTGATCAGGTGGGGGGCGTTGTGGCTTGGATCGGTGGCAACGCTGTATTTTGAGATCTAGTGATTCTGGTAGCTGTAGCTTGCTGCGGAGGAGGGATTCCACAAACTCGGTCACAGACGTGAATGCTCCCTCCTCCCCCTCGGCTGCGCCAAATATACGAATATTATTGCGTCTAGATCTTGCCTCTAAGTCGACTATTTGCTGTCGCATGGTCTCTTCTCTGCCCAGGCATGTAGTCAGCACCTCCGTCAATGTATCCGCCCAACTCTCAACCTTCTCCACCCGTGTTTCCACCTCCTCCAAGCCGTCACTGAGACTTTTTATTTCAGACCCAATTTTGTCGAGTTTACCGTTGATTTCTTGTCCCAGCTGGGTGATTTCGTGTCTCAGGCCCTCATTAAACCCCGTGAGTGAAGTCTGTAGCTCTGCGATGGCCTTGATTATGTCCGCGGGCTCCATTGCTGCACCTCCTCGGGGGGCACGCTGCTGCTCGTACCGCTGTTAGCAATCTGTGTTGTTGTGGTTACTTCGTTCTTATATTGGGCTTACATTCGATTAATTTTAGTCCTGGACGATTCTTGTTCTCTCATCTGACTTTTCCATTGACTGAAGATGAAGTATCGAGTTGTTTTGTGATGATTTAGACGAAAATCAGGGAGAGCGGTTTCACCTCGCGACTGACTACTCCATCAGGCAAACCGGAAGCCCTTCACCTGGGACCCTTTTAATGACCACCCGTTGAAATCCTCTGCCTGATCTCTGATATATACTGTATATATTTAATATCAGAGATCAGGAAGCTGACATTCATACAATGTGTCACAGCGCTTGACACCAGTGTGCAACTATATGCTGTATAAATTAATTAAAGGACCACTTCACCACCTTTCAACATATTCATATAATAGGTCCTCACTAATGTACATGATAAAATACCACTATTTTTTTCCTACTCAGTCTGTGTCTCACAGGAGGGCTGTGGGCAGTTCAGAAACTTCTTCCAATGACATCATCAATGGTGGAATCCAAGCTAATAGAAACTGCAGGCTTTCTATTCCTGAAATGTCGCGATGCAAAAATGGCATCCATCGTTCTCCCGATAATAAAAATATAAATATTTTTTTCAAAAACACACATGTTTAAACAAATCTGCAGAATGATGATATCATGGGGCACGGTGGCACAGTGTTTAGTGCTGTTGCCTCACAGCTAGAAGGTCCTGGGTTCGATTCCCGCTAGGGGCGCTGCTGTGGGTGCTGGCGGCGTGTCTGCTCCTCTGCGTCATCAGTGCCCATACCCGAGGCGGGGTTGGCGAAAGGGCCTTTCTGTGTGGAGTTTGCATGTTCTCCCCGTGTTCCCTAGGGTAGATACCCTCACAAAAACATGCTGTAATCCTGGGCTCTAAACTGCCTCCCCCTGGCCAGCCGGGGCGCCTGATGGAAGGGACTGGAACTGGTTGGAATAACGTGTTCCTTCCACGCGCTACGTCCAACCAGGGAAACTCCCCCCTGTCGGGTGAAAAGAAGGCAGCTTAGACTCCTCATGCATTGAAGGAAGCATGAGGCCAGTCCGCTGCCTCCCAGGTTGGCGGAGGATGTGTAGAGCCCAGGATCACATTAGGAATTGGCACTGGGTGAAAAAATGGGTTACAAAATCGTGGGATAAAATATTTAAAAAAAAAAAATAAAAATAAAAAGAATGATGATGATGAAGTTTCTTCTTCCTATGAAAAAAATAGTGGTATTTTATCATGTACATTAGTGAGGACCTATTAAATGAAGATACATTCAAAAGTGGCGAAGTGGTCCTTTAAGGAGGTGAGTTTCATCGGTATTTGGAAATGTGCCATTTTGTTTATTCTCTTGCTCATTCTGTTAGAATTGTATTTTTTTCTTTGTCAGTATCCACAAATCTATTACAAGCATCTCCATAACATCAATGAGATATCAATTATTAACACCAACAACATCTAACCCGCAAAAAAAAAAGATTTCCACCAGGTTTACAGCTGTCGGCACATTAATTATCTATAAACTGATATTGCTGTCTGAAAACCATTTCATCAAGGGAAACCTTGCTATTGTTTATTATATTTTTTATTCCATCATTCCATATTTGTATAACTGGATCTCTTTGTGTTCTATCATTGGGGGATTTGCTGTCATTACTCATTATGAAGGTTTGTTTATAGAAGATTTGGTACCATGCTTTAATACTATACCTTTAAATCTGAGTCATCCTTGACATTGTAAATCACTTAATTTAGCAGCAAGGCTCCCAGAGGGATTTTAACTGGAGAACTGAACATTTTGATCAGGACTATAGTGTCACGCTCTGCTTGTTGAGTCATGCAGTAGAAAACAATCCCCTGCAGTAGCTTTGGATAACGGCTGAAATAATAGAACATAATGTAAATTGAAAGTTAACGGGGAAGTCATTCCACTGCCATGGAACTGTGCCAAACCATTCTAAAGCAATCGTGGAGTTGGGTGGGTGGGGTGGGTGAGTGTCGGGGGGGGCAGTCAATAGAAGTCATTCTAGGTCACTCGCAGACAATGCAGCAGTTAGCAGCCGCTCTTAAATCCACAGCAACGAGTAAAATGACCTGAACTCTAGCCCAAAATGGAGAGACAGCGAAATCATTTCCCAACGGCGACCGCTGGTCGCGACAGCTATAAATCAGTTGCGACTGTTACTAACGGTCGGCTGTTTTACTAGTGGTACTAAATCGCTACTAAACCTAACCTCAGTAAAACTTATGGCTTTATAACTGTTGCAACCAACGGTTGGTATTGGGAAATGATTTCGCCCCTTCTGTAAAAACGACATAGTACAATAATTGTTGAGTATAAGTATAAGTATAAGTATAAGTTGATACAGCACAGAGAATAGTAGGAGGGCCCAAAGGCGTGCATGTAGATGTGCAGTTCTGCAAAGCTATGTACAACGCATATAGTTCTAGGGACAGGGACTCCCCATAGTTCCGAAGGTTCATTGTTCATTGTGCTTGCAGTCATGTTTAAGGTTAGGGATAGAGATAGGGTTAGTATTTTCGGAACAATGAACCTTCCGAACAATGACCTTGCACCCTTGGGACTCCAGTCAACCAGCTTAAAGGGATTAGTTCACAGCTAACCCCTTTTAAAGCTGTAGGAAATATAATACTTGTCATAGTGGTTGCAAAGCATTAATTGGGAGTTCTGGTCTGGTTTTGGTGAATATTAAGTAATCCAAAATAAAGAAATAAAAAATAGAATTTATTAATCTTGAGCTTGATCTACAGAGGCTACCTGTAATGTTGTAATGAGAGTTTATTACAAGACGGTGGCAAAGACAGCTAGATCATCAACATCTAAAATGACAAAGCTGTGCACTCTTTCACTGAAAGTCTTTCTCTCCCACTCAGCATGGGACAGACGGGCGGACAAGGATGAGAAGAATATCTCAGCAGGGAAAACAATAACATGATGCAAGGAATCAGAAATTCTAACTCCTCGTGGGCAAGTTAGAAACCAGAGAGGCATGTTTTCAGGCTGAGGTGTAAAATTGTTTGTGCATCTGTACTGTAACAGCTGAGCTGGAGGTCAGTCCACAGCTGCAAATATGAAATGTTTGCTTGATGGAGGGGCGTTCCAATTTTCCGCTGCATGGGCTGTTGTGTTTTTATTTTGTTTTGTTTTGTTTTTTCCAGTTGAAAAACACACAGGTAATCTGCATGAAAATTCCGGCTCCTTTCAGCACATGTTTCCGCTCCCACAGCAGCCTGCCAGAGGCATCTGTGCCACAGTGCCAGGGGCATAATTACGGCTGGCTGTAGATGACAGATGTCAGACATCAGAGCACATGAGGACCAGTTCTGTTTCAGGTTTGCCGCCCCTCCTCATTCTGGCATGGATTATTCCTATTGCGCAGTGATCCACATGTATCGAGGCAAGTCCTGACCAGTCCAGACCAGAAATAGCCGGAGAATCGGAGCAGCAGGGGCGGTATTGCAGTCGCTATTTCGCACTGTTGTGACGAAGTTGAGCCAGAAGGTGAAGCTCTCTGTCTACAGAGCTATCTTCATCCCTACCCTCACTTATGGTCATGCAGTGTGGGTCGTGACTGAAAGAACAAGGTCGCGAATACAAGCGGCCGAAATGAGTTTTCTTGGGCAGGTGGCTGGCATCTCCCTTACAGATAGGGTGAGAAGTTTAGCCACTCTGAGTAGAGCCACTGCTACTCCACCTGGAAAGGAGCCAGCTGAGGTGGTTCAGGCATCTGGTTAGGATGCCTCTTGAGCATCTCCCTAGGGAGTTCCTCGATGCACGTCCCACAGGGTTGAGCTGTTGCCCCCGCGACCTGATCTCGGATAAGCGGATGAAGATGTATGGATGGATGGATGGTACGTCAATGAACCTCACTAAAATAATGTGTTTGTGGGAAAGTAGTTACTAGAAAGAATGTTGTTGCAATAGCCATCGAGCAGTAATCTATCCTGAATTGATGTGGATGTATGAGTGACGTCACGGATAAGCTATACTGTACATTTTCACACAGAATCTCTCCCAAACAAGAATGGCTCACTTGCTCACTCACTGAGTCACTCCCCCATCCCCGCCCCCTCCCACCCACCACTCATTGGTAATGCATTGCGACCTGTGTCTTCAGTGTGTGATACAACCTCTCTGTTGTCTATTGTGTGAAAGGCCCCTTAGTCAGTGACTGTACAAGGCTTGGAAGAACGTAATTACTGCTTTCCAATAGCGCTGATTTGGTACTTGGCTGCGTGTCACGTCGCACAGCGACAACGGCCAAGCGTGCAACTCGCAACGTGTTACCCCCGCACCGCTATGCGAGCTCGTAGAGCCGCTACATCGGCACGTTAATCTAGCGTAAAATCAGGCCAAGCACTACGTGGGTGTTTTCCACTGTGACTGTGTCTATGAATGGACTTGGCTTAATACCTCTTCGACAGAGAGACACACGGAGAGATCAGAACGGTGAAGTGGTGGAGTTAATTTGTCTCTTTGATGACAGCAGGACACTCGGAATCTGATTAAAATGTTAACCCAACCCCCCGCGAATGGGAACCCTCTTCCATCTCCTTCGTCATGAGTCACGTCCTCTCATCTCTCACCCCCGCGGTATATCTGTCGACAATCATTTATCTCGCCATCTGTCTCTCGCATCTTGTCGTCTTTTTTCCCCTCTCAGTTCTTTCTTAGCTTCTCCCTATCCCTACATCTTCACTCTGCGACGTGTTCTCTCTCTTTCTCCTCACGTAGGGACCTCACCTTTTATCTCTGTCCATCCTTCACCCACTCCCCCCCATCCCCCCTATTGCGTTTGTCTTACTCCATTTGTTTACCTTTCTTCTTTTCCATTGTTCATTTTTCCTCTCTGCCTTCTGTGTTCTTTATTGCTCTCTACCTTCACTCTGTCTCCTTCCTTCTCTCGTTCTGCCTTTCATCTTGTTCTCCATCTCTCCCACCATGCCTGAGGTATGTTAGTGCCATCTAGTGGTGTGGGAAAACAACAACACTGCTGACTGTCTTAGCAGCATGAAGTACTCTCGCTTTTCCTCCTCCTCCTCGTATATTGGATGGCATGTATGATGATAATCTTTTTTTTTATTCCTCAAGACATCTTTTCAATTTGCAATGAAAATCTGTCAGCATGATGCACTCGGTCGTTGAGTAGTAGCTCTCTTAGAGGGGGCAAGCCCTTGGGCAGGGAGCAGGCAAATTAGCACACAAGTCATGCCGTAGTGTATGCAGGAATTACAAGTAGGCCAAAATATCCCCGGGGGGAGATCGGAAAGCAATACCACTTCGAAAATACCGCATATAAAAAAATATATACAATATACCTGCGAGACGAGTAGCCTTCACAAAAACACAAAGGCTGAAAGGCATGCATGTATTTGCATTCCAATGGGTGATTGAGGGTCACAGTTTACTTGCAATGACCGATCTGCTGTCCACAAAGCCCCCAGGTCTGGTGTTTGTACTCTCTTTTTCCTGCTTTTATGGATTTTGGCCAGGGTAGAAATGGAGCCGGTGGCCCCTTTGTGGCCTTATTGTACATACACTACTGAAGCCATGACTGGTTTCCTGGTATTCAGGAATTTAAATAATTAAGCTTGCCCCTTGTAGTTATCTGTTGCAGTCTGATATCTGCAGACTGCAACTAGCTAATGCTTTAGAAACTAAACAAATCCATACATAGAACTGTGTGAATTTGCCTCCAAAGGTTTGTGTGTTATCCCCATGTAAACTAAACTCATTATCCACTTGCTCAAGGTCGGATTCAGACTTTTATGCTTAGCTTTCCTGTGGGGAGACAGTGGCCAGGAGAGTGGGAAGGAGCTGCTACTTCTACTCAAATGTTTCTCTATGTCTATAACAGATGTACAGAGAAACTGTGCTTGGCAAGAAATATTGTCTGACATTTACCCAGTTAATGGTTTGACAGTTTGATATTTGCCTAGAAGAGCCTCAAGATGGCAAACTTTGCTGATGTGAGAAGGATTATGGGTATAACATTTCTGATGAATATGTATCAGTGACCATTTAAGGGAGTCGTGCATCAATGCTGGTTTGAGGCCTCCTGATGCATGCAAGGAGTAACGATCTAACTTTTTTTCTCCGGTCCGGATGAACAGCAAGGAGCTTGACTGCATAATGAGGAGGGAGATTTGTGCTACCACCTGGTTATCTCTTAGTCTAGTCGTAAATCTACATTTGTTTTGCAGATGTTATGACCCTGTGGGTCACCTGGATAGTTTAATGCCTTGCTGTCCTTTGTGTGTGAATGAGTAAGGAGTGACTGATAGAGGGCCAGCTGAGGTGAATGTGTGATGAGTAGTGATTGAGTGAGGACCTTGTTGATAAGTGTCCTAAGCCCCACACCCCGACTGCATGGCAAGTGTGTCGCAATACATTCCGTTTTAACGCACATTTATTACGCTACTTTATTGCGGCCGTTTTGGTCAATATACTCATTACTCACCTCCTCCTATAACCCTAATCATAACCGCAAGCAAGTTTCCACGCTGACACAGGCCTTAAAATGCCTCGTCGATAAGAACGGCTAATAAGCAGCCTCCTCGGAATTATCGCTTGATAACAGTCGAAGCGGGTGACCAGGTGGACTCTGCTGCTGATTGGCTCCTCTGACCAGGCTCAAATATAAAGCTGCTGTATTCAGTCATTCTGAAGTCTTCCTTCTAGCTAAGTTCTATGCACCAGCACTTTGACAGTTTTAGCTTTGTGATGTGATCTTGGTGTATTTGGTATGAAGCCTAGGGGTGGGTGAGCTCTTTTTCTCTTTTGCTTTCTTTTGTTTCATTAGTTCTATCAAGCTAGACGTTTGTATTTTATGTTATGCTTTGTTTTGGTCCCCACTAGTGCTGTATAGTTGGACTAATTCTGGCCTTCGAACGTTCGCTGGGAATTATAGGGCGAGCTTCGAAGGTTCGCTAAAAAAAAAGCAGCATGCTACCCCCCCCCCCCCACGCCCCCCGCGCAGCGCGCGTCTACTAACTCTTAAAATCGTGGATGTTGCCATCGGTAGATAGGCTACGTTTTCTACTGCCCTGAGATGTGATTGACATCTGTGAATACACCAGTCATGACACCGCTCTCCTTTTCTCTCCTTTCTGATGAGACTGATCCGACAGCCACGGGTAACACGCTGTTTGGATTGCCAATACATGCTGTCCATCGGCTCGTTTAATTATTTGTTTGCTGTGAACGACTACGTGTCTATTATTGTATGTAGGCCTATAGGCTTAAGCCTGCTGCCCACCAGCCTGCTATGGTGGTCAGTGAACCATAACACCAACCTTAACCAAAGGCTGGTTTAATTATTTGTTTGCTGTGAACGACTACGTGTCTATTAGGCCTATTGTATGTATAGGCTTAAGCCTGCTGCCCACCAGCCTGCTCTGGTGGTCAGTGAACCACAAGACCAACCGCTCAGCGTGCAGCTCTATAGAGTACAGACGGAGTTGCGCAAACTCCGTTCACTTCCTAGAGCCAGTCTAATGGCGGATCGCCTACATAGACTTCTATTGAGAATGGGACACCTTCAGTGAAAACAATGCATTTCTAACTGCAGTAACAGCGCGTTTCACAGCGAGTTTCTGACCGATCAATGTCGCAGATCTACTAGATGGGGGGAAAAGTTAAATAAATAAATAAATGCGAATGGTTCGGCATCATTAATATTCGTTCGTGTGGCGACCTTAGCGAGCGAATGGTTCGAATCCCGAGCTTCGGTATACAGCCCTAGTTTTGGTCCCCACGCTGAGGTATTGCCATATATAAGGTTTTCAATAAAAATAAATTCTACAGCCATAGGGTTTTAACTATGTGTCTGAAGTTGGAAACTGGGTAGGAGGGAGCCCATTTTGTTATTGCAACTTAGCTACCCCTAGGCTGGGTCGTAATGGCAGATCTGTGACGCATTGTGAGCTTGTAGATCTGCAATTTTCAGCATGCAACCAAGCATAAAATGACTTGTCTTTTAGTCCTAGTTGATCTGTTGTCCACAAGCGTGTCACATATTACTTGCGTGAGCCAAGTGGGCGCAAGTAAGGCAATCGGTGCGTGGCGTTTGGTTCTTGGTGTTTGGGGTTTGTTTGTTAGCAGTGATCAGTTTAGGTGATGATGTAATGATGATGTGAGTAAGAGACATTTATAACTAATGCTTCACTCACGCACAAGTTGGCCATGGCCTACTTGTGCGCAACATGCACGTTTACACTCTACAGAATGCTGATTTAGTTTGTCTAGTTTTTATTTGTCTAAATTGTCTGTATATTTAGCCTTAGTTTTAGCCATCATTTGTTTTTTATTATGTTTTTATTTCGTTTTTTTTTCTGTGAAAAAAGTTGTTGATAATGGTTTCTATCGACTACCCAACCGTGCTGAACAGACTCCCCGACAAACTGTGACAAGTATTGGATGCCATCCCCTGCTGGCAAAGCAAACGTGTGAACCCACCTGTGAAGAAGGACAATATTGTGTTAGTTGGACGTGGCTTGACCAGGCTTAAATCCTGGCATTGGTCCAGTGTTGATTTTTATCACAACATTTCAGAATCTGAATCGAGTTGAATCGGTGGATTGTTTCTATTTTTCAGCTCCTGTACTCTGCCCAATAAAGTGTTAAGAATGTGAAGCTGATGCATCACATACACATACTGTATAAGATCAATATCAACAACATGTGCTTTCTGTCCGATTAATGGATCGGTACTCTGCTGTGCTGATGAACAATATTGCACGGCAAAGAGGGCTCAAGTATATTGGCAGCTGTCTGTTGTTTGGTCATGCACTACCAGGGTCTAATCCACTGAACTTCATTTGTTTCATTGGCACTTTGAGGCATTAGGTTGTTTACAGTAATATTTGAATATGGTGAATGGTAAATTACACACAGTGCATTTAAATACAGTCATGGAAAAGATATTAGACCACCCTTGTCATCAAAAACAATGGTTATGCAATCAAATATTAACTCTTGTGTGTATCATGTGTTTAAAGCAAACAGAAAAAAAAACATGGAATGCTTAAAAGTAGTGTTTGGCGGTACAATGCCATAGCTATTGATGTTAGAATTAAGTAATGTTGATTATTTTCAAGAAAACCATGGAAAATGCACAGTGTGGGCGTATGTACACTACGACAAGCAATTTCACCCTTTCAATGTTGCTCATGACAAACAAGGAAGTCAGCACAGTGGCTCTTCAGAGGCAGTGTTGTTGTTTTTTTAGAATATTTTCATTTAGTCTTAGTATTTTGAACACACCTTTAGTCTTTTAGTCCCATTTGTTTTTCTCAAATTATTTTTTGTTAGTCTAGTCTTTGTCAACTTAATATCCCTCTTAGTCTTAGTGGTTTAGTAATAGTCTTGTAGTCTTAGTCATCTCTTATTCTTAGTCAAATACAGTTTAGGTTTGAATATGCAATGCATAGATAGATCAAATGACTGAAAAATAAATAAATAATGACCTTTCTATTATGTCATGCTCTCCTGAAAAGGTGTGAACTATGCAGTGCATATCCCAGATATGACATTCATTCAAAGCAAGCTAATCTACAATGTTCTTATTTTAATAGATCTACTCTGAAGTCTGAACAAGTTATTATCTATACAATTTTACTCATTTACAATGTCATAAGTTTTAGTTTCTGATAGTCTTCAGAAAATACACATTTCAGTCCCATTTAGTCTTCTCTTTTGTTGTCGTAGTCTTAGACGTCCAAAACAACACTGTTTCAGAGGTTAGTGTAAACTCAGCATTGAGATCTTGGAACACGATTGTTTAATCACAGCAGGTGAAACTGTTCATTAACATTCACCCATTAGCTCACACATCCACACAGGCACCAGCGCTCCACCACGCAGGGCACTAACGTGCACATCAGGAGCAGTTACAGGGGTTCAGTAACTCCCACACAAAGCCAGGAGGCAGCTGGGGATCACACCGGATTGTGATGACCTGTGTATAAACTAAGCCCACAGAGAAACAGTTTAGAGACCAGGATCACTGCATGTTTTCAGACCCAGATGAACATGTGGTTCATTCTGGCTAATAGAAGGTGAAGAAAATTTAAGAAGTAGAGCAGCTCCCGGATGGACGGACAGAGTGCGCACACACACACACACACACACACACACACACACACACACACACACACACACACACACACACACACACACACACACACAACACACACACACACACACACACACACAATGGTTCATACATTATTTGAATACTACTGTGTCTGGAACAGACCCGGATCTGAGCCAAGACTGGCTAATAAGTAAAAGTATCACTACTGTAACGTAGAAATACATCGGCTGAGATATAATACTTGGATCCAAGATGTAGTGGAATGAAAGTAAAAGTATTGGAAATTGGAAATACTCCAAATAAGTATCTTAAAATGGTACTTAACAGTGCTTGACTGGGACTGCCAGGGACTGGCGGGGCCCAGCAACCCCTGGCTGTGTTTGTTTGCTTAGCAAGCAGACTAGCACTTTTTGTCACATGATTGACAACAATGTCTGGTTTGACGTCAGATGCAGGCTTGATGTGATTGGTTGAGGGAAATTTGAATCACTTCCCCCTTGACGGACACATACATGGACACAGTACGGTATACCTTGCCTTTTTACTTTTACTGGTGCCTAGCTTAACAGTAGGATATATACAGTACAATATAGAAAAGAATGCAAGTTTGCAAAAAATACGGTAAGATCCAGAGTTTTAACCCTGTGTGTACTGAACGTGTTTTGTTGTTCAAAGCATTATGTTACACTTTAGCTATTGAAAAATATCAGATCTATAAGCTCATATCGTGCCACCGAGTGGTGCGATATGAGCTTGTAGATCTGATATTTTAAAAAAAGACGTGAAAATGATGCGCAAATCTAAGAATATATTCTATTTGACGCCTGATTGTAGTTTTCGACACCAGATTCTACA
Organism: Benthosema pterotum; assembly: GCA_039105355.1. Lineage (NCBI taxonomy): Eukaryota > Metazoa > Chordata > Actinopteri > Myctophiformes > Myctophidae > Benthosema > Benthosema pterotum. Next base: position 15,341,259 of record CM076977.1, read on the forward strand.
CAAATTCTAGTTTCTCTGAAAAATCTGTTTCTGTGTCAGTGATGCTCAACGTATTTCAAGCCAAGGACCACCAGAATTATCCATATTTGGCTGCAGACCCCCACCTGAACACATGCTGTTCTAGGGATCCCCCAGAAGCAAAAAAAAGAGTTAAAATGTTTGCTTCCAAAATAATGTATTCAGAGATTTGCAGCACATTTTCAATTTTTTTTTATAAAAATAGCAGAACTACAAGCTCATATCGCGCCACTCGGTGGCGCGATATGAGCATGTAGATCTGCTTTTTTTCAACAGATAAAACACCAAAACGCGTTCAGTACACAGAGTTTTAATTGAAGTCTGGGGGCGTTAAGACGTACAGAGTTCTTCTACTGGAACCTGCTAACGGGAATCAGCCTGCTGATTACTCTGCACTACAGTGTTTGTCTGGGGGAGGAATGTACTTGTTTCAGTGCTAATGAAAAGTGCCCTACCTAATGCATTTTCTAATGGAGCCGATACCCTTGATGATGCTGCAAACAATGGCCCTTATAATTATCTTGTGAGCTTAGTTAAGTAGCACATTATTAGGAGCTTGGCTTGTGTGGGGTGTTGGTGCGTAAAGGGAGGACACACACAGAGCAGAATACTTACTGACTTGCAACTTCCACTCCTAATGCATCTGAGGTTAAATGCTTGCTTTAAATGTGTCTTTCACCTTACTTCAGGATGAGTTTCTCCTTTTTTTATTTTTTTCATTTTGGGGGCTGATCATAGATCTTAAGGCCCATAGAACAGACCCAGCATTTTAGCTAGACTTCTAATCAAATTAGTTCATTGGCACCAATGTGTACACATTGGTGCCAATGTGTACACATCCCATTCATACATCATTCATCACATCACAATGACATTTCCGCCTAGAAGAGGTGCCTTGATCACAGTATCCATGGCATAGCATGTACCTGTGTTCCCTTGTTGCTAAATGGTCTAAGAAGGCAATTGAACTATGCACCTCACACGGTAACACCTATTTCCAAGAAAGCACTGCAGCTCCATATTTACTTGTGTGGTTCATTGATTTTGCCTGTGAGGTGCCATGTATGAGACGTGTTCAACGGAGAGGAGCGTGACACGGCTCACGGTCAGGCGTTTTATTCCTCAGAGGAGAGCCCTTCTACACAGGGTGAAGTCTCCCTAGGAGCTCTGCTGCTAAATGAAGCGATCCACAGTCACGGACCGCCTTGGATGACAGGGACTTCTAAACAACACATTAAATGTGGTGGAGCAGCTGCTGCAGCAGAACAGAGAGATGCTACAGCAGTAAATGGGCACTTTGTTGTCTGCTCTGCAGCACAGGGCTGTGAGAGTGGAGATGAGAACTAGAATGGGACTGTAGGACCCAGAGGTGGAACTGCACCAAATCTAACTCAATGCACAAATTATCCATGCATTGATTATTATTATTTTTGCCTTTTTATGCCTCTTTGTTGCTCCTACTTTGATGCAGCTGCTGTTTCCCTGCAGAAAGACCAGGGGTGGACTGGGAGCTCAAAACGTACCGGGCAATTTTGTCTCAGAGCGGCCCTCTGAATCTTTGTGGGGGCTCCGGGGCCTGAGCCCCCATGAGAATTTAAGACATAAGGGGCTCTGGGGCTCGGGGTAACTAAAATTAGTTAGTTAGTTTTAGTTAACTATAAAAACCCTGCAATAGGCAGTCTCATTTGAAGAGGACAGAGGGCCGCCAGCACTGATTCGTGGGCCGGTTTTGTGCAGATTTTTTTTTAAATTAAAACACGACATTAACGGCCCCCGGGGGGGGTCGGCCCACCGGGAAAATGCCCTGTATGCCAGACTGTCAGTCCACCCCTGAGAAAGGCACTTGCTTCATCCTGCAGAAGGTCCAGAATTTTGTTGTTGTCGACAAATTGTGAAAACAAAAAAATTGTCGGGCTCAGGAAAGGTGGTGCTAATTTGTGTGTATATGTTGGGGGGGGGGGGGGGGGTGAGGCAGCGTTTTAGCCAATCACAGCACAACAGTCTCCAGCAGATTCATAATGAACCAATAGAGTTGAGGTGAGGTGGAGTTAGGTTCTGGTTTTAAACAAATCTGTGTAACTAAAGTTGGCTCTATTACCTTTAACTCTGATTTGTCATCCAACTAAAACTCATGATTCACCAACCAAATCTTTTGGAGGTTTGTTGTGTGTTGCTCATCCCACACATGCATGCCCAGTCCTTACAAGCTATAGCTCGTTGTAAAGTCAATCAGTGATTAAAATGATATAAAATACACTAACAAACTATTATGGACGAAGGTTAAGTTTCCAAGCTTTTGTTGCTCAGTTTATTAAAAGTGGAAGGCTCACATCTGCTATATTGGCTCTAGTGAAGCAACTGGTCTGCATGGTGCAATTACAGAGTAACAACCAGTGCAGGCTCGGCTCCATGATAAAATGAGTGAGAGGCAGTTGTAAATGGCGAATGGCACACATATTGTATGTAGATAAATCCTTAACTGAGGGGTCAAAATTTGCAACGGAGGGTGCCATTGTAGCAGTGGCTGCAGCTTCTGCCATGATGGCCTCCAAAGTCTAGTATCTACCCCAAGTCCAAAGAGATGTCCCTTTGGTCTAGTGCTTAAACTGTTGGACTTCCATGCGGGAGACCTGAGTGCGAATTGCGGGCGGTCCAGCAGAGTCCAGCATCGTCGAGCGGTGCTGCTCTCAGTATTTCACATTCAATGGTTTATTGACGGCCAGTTTAAACAATTAAGGCTCTATTTACTGTCAAAGTAAAAGCTTGCATCCACGATCATCAGTTAACAAGACTATTAACCTCCACTCTGACTGCACTCTGATTGCTAACTGCTCCCTCTAGACATCGATCTTTATAAGGGAGCTTTTAGTCCAAGTATCTATAGACAACATAGCAGGTTTTCAAACTCAATGTTTGTTTAATTTTAAAAACAACAACATATAATTCAGGGGTTGACACTAAGGTCTCCGAGGCACTTGCCCATCGGGCAAGTGCAAGTCAGGTTCTACTTGCCCTCAGGTCATGGTCACTTGCCCCCCAAAATTATATTGTAAATTTTGCATTTAGGTTTACTTCCTACTTGGGTGCTTTAAACCAGGGGTTTTCAACAGGAGGTCCGGGGACCACCAGTGGTCCCTGAGAGGGTTCCAGGTGGTCCCCAGTTAAGTTGGTTAACCAGATGTAACTCTTGAGAAGGTAAAAATGAAACCAAATGGACCCTTGTGGGTCCATTTGGTTTCATTTTTACACTCTCAAGAGTTAAAATCCTCTTAATTAGCCAGGTCTACACAACTAGAGAATGTAGATTGATTAGGTCATTTTGATGTGTATGTTAATTTGCCTGTTTTGTTTCCCAAATCCCGCCTGGAATTGTGGATAGCTAGAAAGCAGGGAAAGACACAGAGGTCTTGCCCGATCGGGCAACCAGGTAGCAGTCTTCACTTGCCCCAACATTTTTTTTTACTTGCCCCGGGCAAGTGTTAGTGCGGTTACCTGGTGCGGTTTTGGCCGTGTCCAAAAATAGTGGTGATTCCGGTACTCACCGAATTAAATCCTATACTCTGAATGAGCCTTTAGACATCCGTTATGGTTGAAACAAAACATTTTTCACTTTTTGTGTTGTTTGTTTCTGGGTCAGCCTGAGGGGAGGCTTTCAGAGTTAGAGTCACAACTTTGTTCCATTTTTTATTACATCAAGGGATGTGTTAAGAGGCCAACAGAACTCAGAATGCAAATAGCGTGTAACCCAATGGGAAGAAATTAGTCTAACCGACCTGATATGCTACATATGAGGGAGACTTATAGTGGTGGATCAAACCAAAACAGTTCCACAGCATGTCACCTTTTGGCATACTTGTATCTGCCGTATGACGCTCCCTCTGTGGCTAAACACACAATTATTCTGAAGGTCCTAGTCACAAAAAGATGTAGAATCGGTCTCAGTTCTCGAATGAACGAATGGATGAACACAGCCGATTAATGGTGAATTTATGTGAACATGGATGAATCATATGACAATCTGACATGACACTTGCCACATACTGTATATCACAACAGATTATTATTTATGTGTTTTTTATGGATTTAAGATTTAATTAGTTTTATGGTACCTAAATCAAGTTTTAATGCATCAGAATTTATGTTATGTTATAGGCTGTAATGTCTTGTTAAAGCATCCCCGGAGCTTTCTGTGTTTGCAGAGGAATTTATTGTTCCTTCTAAGGTGTGAGATAAGGGAGTTATATAAGTGTCTTCTATATATCCGTGATTCACACATTGTCAGATCTCTGTGTGCGTGCGTCTGTCTCTTTGTGTGTGTGTGTGTGCGTGTGTGTGTGTGTGTGCGCGCGTGCGTGTGTACGTGTGTGCGTGTGCGTGTGTGTGTGTGTGTGTGTGTGTGTATGTGTGAAGGAGGGGGGTGGTTCTCAGATGTTACAGAGATAATACAGATTGTATAGTACATGCCCCTGGCATATAAACAAATGCCACCTACGTTCTCACCCCTCATAACAACACCCCCCCCCCCCCCCGTCTCTCTCTCTCTCTCTCTCTCTCTCTTCTCTCTCTCTCTCTCTCTCTCTCTCTCTCTCTCTCTCTCTCCCATGCTCTCAGTTCATTGGGTGTAGTATGTAGGGGGGTATTCCCCTTCTAAATAAGGGGATGTTATAAAATGTATGATCCGGTCAGGTCCTCGGAATCATTGATTAGCACATACAGTAATACACATGCTGCTTTTTTTTTCAACCAAGATTCAAGCAACCTTGGTTGTTATTAGATAAATTAAAAGGTGTGAGTCTGTGAGTGCTATTTTTTTTGCATCACTGTTACTGTAAGTGCTAATAGGTGAGATGTTCTCCTACCTCTGAAGCTGTTTAGAATTTCCTTCAAAGAACTCTAGCTCTCCGTTCATCATTTTGAGTTTTAACTCATGTCTGTGCTTTCCGGGAGGTCCCTGGAGCATATGGTGTTCCTTGACATGCAATACTTTTAGAACCACTGATACAGAAACAATCAGTAAACTGTCATTAGAAGACATTTGTAGAAATGGTTCCAGCTTTAAGACAGGTGTGTTTTGGTGTTTCCTCCAGTAGGTGGCGACAACTGACCATGCCATCCTGCATAGGTCAACATCTGCAGGGAGGTGGACATGCAGCACTAAATCTGCCTCCTCATTTAATAAATATATAAATGAATATATGTGACAATACATAAATAAATGCATAAATAAATCCATGAATGCTTCATTTTATAAATAAATAAATGAATGTATGCGATAATAGATAAATAAATCAATAAATCAACCAATGAATATGGAAATCAATAAATAAATCAATAAATAAATGTATAAATAAATACATAAATAAATAAATAATTAAATAAATAATTTAATGCATAAATGCATAAATAAATAAATATATAAATAAATAAATAAAATAAATATCATTCATTGAAATGTGCATTGAAGTGTGCCTTTAAAAACACTATTTCAATAATCTTTTCTGTATATCAATAATCTTTTCTGTATATCATTAATCTTTGTAATGTGTATATCAGTACACATTTCAGTACACATTTCAATACACATTTCAGTGAACCTATGTTAATGAGGGGGCGTGCTTTTCCAGTTGTGGGCGTGTCTTTCCCATTCAGCCACTAGCAATCAAACCCAGAGCAAGGGAAAAAATCCTCTGGAGATTTTTTTTTTATTTAGTGGTATTTGTGGTGTTTTCTTATGCATAATTTAATTTAAAGTTTCCAGATATATTTAGAAAATAACGTACCGTTCACCAATCTCACTTCGTTTCTCACAAATTAATGCTTGTCTACAAGTAAGTTGTAATTGTGAACAGAAGTGTCCAGACTATAGTGGGGGGGGGGGGGGGGGGGGGGGGGCATAGACCATGTGAGACCCGTCTGTATCAGTGTTGCCAACTTGGCGCATTTGGCGTTACATTTAGCTCTTTTTCAGACCCCCCTAGCGCCAAAATTAGTGGAAAACAGAACTCCTGGCGAAAAATCTAGTGCTTTTGTGCTGTTGAGTTGGAGTGAAATTGGTTGACAGATGCCAGGAATAAAACCCTCGTTTTTCACCATTTTCCTCCTATGATAGTCCTCCTTCTTTCCTTCCTAGAAAGGACCATTAGTAACCAAAGCGACCCTATAATTTAACTCTTGAGATTGTAAAATGAAACCAAATGGACCCCAAGAGTTAAATTATATTTCTATATCTGAATTACCTAATTTTCCAATCTACACATTTTAATCTACACATTTAGAAAACATAGAAGAATTGTTATTTTGACCAACATTTTGCCAGTTATCTCTCCTAAATTAGTCAGAGAGACTAAAGTCAACATCAAATGGTGGTCCTCCGTGGCTAAAATGCAGAATAAATCGTGAGCCCTGGTATGAAAATGGTTGAAAAACACTGCTCTAGCGCATTCTAGTGCATTTGGATTTTGGCAGTTGGCAACACTGGTTTGTATCGAGTTTGGTGATGTTTTCGTGTGTCTGGTGGAGGGTTCTTCTCTGTCAGAGCCTTCTCCGTTCTGCGCCGCTGGTGTGGAAGTGCATACGGCTACTTGACAGCACGACAGCACCCCAACACATCCGGGCTGGCCTGGAAGTCCGGTTGTGTTGGGGCGCTGTCGTGTGGGGGGTGAGGAGCTTCTTCTTTGTAGCTAGCATAACACGACAAACTAAACTAAACTAAATGTAAACCAAACGGGACTCTCACGGGTCCGTTTGGTTTCATCTGTGCACAGTGCACTGTCAGAGTTAAGGGGGGAGTGGGAGACGTTTTGTCGTGTTGTGCTGGCTGTTCTGGCTTCACTTCTGGCTAGCCTGGTCTAGCCCTCAATGATTTTGGCCTTGGGGGGCGGGGGTGTCGTGGGATCCACACGGCGGAAGTGCTGCGCTCTGATTTGATCTCACTAACGTGTCGTCATCTCCGGCCCCTCCCACGCCCGTCCACTGCTGTTCTACGTCACATTATTTAGAGCGACGCCCACCCCGGAAGGTTGACACTCCCCTCAAGGCCACTTTCCAACGTGCGTTAGTCCAGGCTTTCCGTTTTCGCGCAAGGCGGACGAAAATGAAAGCCTGGGTGTAGAGGCTACTTCTGGCTGGCGTGGCGTTGCTCGCCTTCGCTTTAACGGTGGGGGCTCTTCACTTTCTACACAGGTGGCTGTCTGCTTTTGTGCCGGCGCCTTCGTGGCGGTGTGGCGTGGGGACGGATTCCAGGTGGTCCCCGCCAAAGTTGTTTAGCCAAATGTAGCTCCTGAGAGTACAAAATGAAACCAAATGGACCCGCAAGGGTCCATATCGCATGATATCCATCAGCGAATTAGTCCAAATCTACAAAACTAGAAGATTAATCGTCATGGACAGAAGCAAAAGAAATCTTTAGTTTTGGGGTTGGTGGGTCTAAAAAATATCATCGATTGGTGGTCCCTGGCTCAAATGCTGAATAAATGGTGGGCTCTGGGATGAAAAAGGTTGAAAACCACTGAGCTAAATACTCCTTGGAATTTAAAACAGCTAGGAAACTGCGTGTGTTATGTTTACAGCGACGTCCTTTCTGCCCGCCAGCTAGGGGACGGAGAAACCACGTGACTGAAAGCTATGAATTGCCATGAAAAGCCAATTTTATAGTATCACCATTTCCGGGCAGTGGCGTGCACAGAGAGTTTCAAGGGCAGGTGCTCAAATTTAACCATGAGGGCACTCTAGCCGCCGGCAAAGCCGGGCGGGAGGAAATTTTTTTGAGTTTTGGGGGGTTAAACACGCATAGAAAACAGCATTTCAGCATCTACAAGTACAACTATACAAACGCATTAGGCTACTGCTATATAAAATGGTTTGAAGAAAATAATGGCTTCTTCTCTAGAAACTGAATTTCAAGCTCCTGTCCCTTAGAATGAAAGCAGATCCCCTTCCCTTTAAAACAGGCCATGACTCTTGTGGACAACAGTTCCATATTCTGACACAAAGTGGTAGTGTTGCAAACCTACTGCACTGGACTGGACTCGAATGCCCTCCTAGTGGAAGAGTGGTGAGTGGCACTCACCACTCTTCCACTAGGAGGGGCATTTGAGCCAACTCTAGTAGCAGAGTTGCGTCATGACCCAAGGAATGCTGGGAAAAAATAATTTTAAATTCATGACCTACGGTTCAAGAGTTATGGGCCAAAACGTAAAGTGGGCTGTTATAGCGCCACCATGAGGCCGACCAATGGATTTTTTTTGGCTACCTGTTGGTGCCACCACCCACAACATGCGATTCAAATTTGGGGAGGTTTGGACATTTGAATGATTTGTGGCACTTATTTGTGAAATAGGCCCCTCCCACTAACTTTGGAAGCCAATTATGGGCAAACAATACGCTTAATCAAAAATCTGTGTGGTCACTTTTATCGGATAGGTCCACAGAGCATGTGTGCCAATTTTTGTAAGATTTGACTAAAATATGTAAGAATAGGGGCAAAAAGTGTGTTTTTAAGAACATCCAAAATGGCGGAAAAACTTTAACGGCGGAAATGGGCGTGGCCTATATGGAGAGATGCATCATGACCCAAGGAATGCTGGGAAAAAGGAATTTTAAATTTACGACTTACGGTTCAAAAGTTATGGACCAAAACGTAACTGGCTGTTTGGTGGGCTGTTATAGCGCCACCATGAGGCCGACCGATATAATTTTAAAATCAAATATTTTTTAAAAATATGTCCACCCACCTCCCCAAGTTTTGTAAACATAGCCCTTATGGTTTCAGAGGGAAAAAATCGTTGAACTTTAGATTTTGTTCTTTAAAAAGGGCATGTTGGTCCAGAGAGGGCCACTTGGGAGAGCTCAAGCACCCCTTAGTGTCTTACTGTGCACGCCCCTGTTTCCGGGTAAAAAAACAGACAAGTATAGTCGATCTGTGATCTCCTGCATAGATTATCCAATGGTTGCTTACTGACATCATCAAGGTCCGCCTCATCAGTGAGTGACATCATCAAATCCTGCCCCCTCATTAACATAGGTTCACTGAAATGTGTATTGAAATGTGTACTGAAATGCGTACTGATATACACATTACAAAGATTAATGATATACAGAAAAGATTATTGATATACAGAAAAGATTATTGAAATAGTGTTTTTAAAGGCACACTTCAATGCACATTTCAATTAATGATATTTATTTATTTATTTATGCATTTATGCATTAAATTATTTATTTAATTATTTATTTATTTATGTATTTATTTATACATTTATTTATTGATTTATTTATTGATTTCCATATTCATTGATTGATTTATTGATTTATTTATCTATTATCGCATACATTCATTTATTTATTTATAAAATGAAGCATTCATGGATTTATTTATGCATTTATATATGTATTGTAACATATATTCATTTATTTATTAATAGAATGAGGTGGCAGATTTAGCCCTCCATAGTGGACATGCAGCATGACATATGACACACTGCAATGCACTGTGCAGTTGTACAGAAGGCCGCAGACTGGTAACTGAAGCAAAGACCCCCAATTCGACATTCAGCCCATTTAAAAGCTATATGCCAGGGCCCCATTGAGAGAGGTTTTTATGGCTAAAGGCAGCAGTGATTCTCACTCAATTTAACTTCAAGGAGCCCCTATTTGGCATGCATTAGGCCTAATGGCATTTCTATCTCTGGTGCCCCAACAGTGTTAATTTACTTTAATGGACCTGGCAGACACCCAAGGGTCCATTTGGTTCAGAGGACCAATCAGACCTGACAGACACCCATGGGTCCATTTGGTTCGGAGGACCAATCAATGTAATCAAAATGTGAAATGGCTTGCTTGAAGGGGCCTGGGTAACCTGTTTGTGTTTGTGCCATAATTAGACCCAGGTTAAAGGGGCAGATGTAACATTTCCCAATTGGGGGGGAGGAGAAAATGGTATGGATGCGGCTTCTGGAGCCACACCCATACCATTTTTGGTTACAGGACTTTTATTAGGCAATTAAGCATCAACAATAATAATATCAGTTGTTGTTGAAGTTGCACCAGACACGCAGCATGCATAAAGCTATACAGGTCTGACTCAGAGAGTTTTCTGTTTTCAATGATGAAATGCTGTTGGTTTAGTGGTGCCACAATTGTAGTTAGTTAGCAGTAGTAGTGTTTCAAATCATTTTAAATATAGGCACTTTAATTTGAAATATCTTGGGTTGTTTTGCATGCCATCGTGTTTGGTGGGGCAGACTGGGAATTTAGGGCCCCCCCCATTCCCATGCATATATCCGCCCCTGTCAGGTTATATGACAAATACATCTCTTCTGAGTTGTGACATTTGTGTGGTAGCCTTTCAAATGCCCTGGTCTATATTTTTGGATGTAGGCCTATATGCACTGCACCTCCTTGTGGATAGGGGGAGGGCTCTTACTGAGACAACATGCCGTCCAGGAAGTAGTGTCAGTGACATACATGCACACATAAAGACCACCAGACAAGTCTCTAAATGTCATTAACAGTATATTGTTTTGCAAAAATGGTCCCTTTAAGTCAAAACATGACCCTAATATCCCATGAATAAAATGAATATAGACTATCATTGATTTAATTTGGTTATATAATAAAAAAAAAATAGCTTGAATGGCAATAATGAAAAAGTGTTTTATGAGCTCACAAAAGAAACAGGTGAAAGATAAACTAGATGGTTGTCAGGAAATCCAACAGGGAGGCTGCAGGCAGACAGGCAGACAGATCCCAGACAAACTAAAACACATGGCATCACAACAAAATTAGAAATCATGAATTTAGGTGTGTTGTGTTGTTTTGTTCCATGCTGAAGGTCTCATGGGTCTCCTAGAAAATGTGTATTCTTGTAGTGTAAATGAATGCTTCATTCAGCAGATTGATTTTTTAGTTTTTTAGTTGTTTTTTTACATGAAGCAAAACCTAGCCATGACTCTGCTGTAACATACCCAACCTTATATCTTATCCTAACCATAACGCACATAACGTATCCTAACTTTAACAAAATTATCGTCTCCTTATCCTAATCTTAACTTATTGTATCCTTAACCCAAATACTTGTATTGCAAACGATGCATCTCCACGTGGAAAACTATCCTAGCATTAACCCAGCTATTTTCCCCTAGCTGGCCTTGACCCAAATAGTTTATCCTTAACCCAGAATTGTGCTTTAACTCTGGAGCCTTATGAGAGCAGAGTTATCTGGATGTAATGCTGAAGACGGATGAAGGCTGTGCATTCCGTCAACCAATCACAATCTTGGGTGTTGCTCAAAACTACAGGGTTGATCATTGCGGCCTTGTGTGTATCTCAGCTAGTCTGTGTCTTAGCACCCATGTCAGACACATGCTATACAATTGGGCCTGTCGTGATATGTCATTATGCGTGTGACAAATGAATAGGGTGCAAACCAAATGGGCTTGAATGTCCGCCATACCCCGAAATGGAAGTAGACATCACGTCTTTATCATGAAACGATGTGGACGTTGAGAGCTGCCGTGGTTGCAAAGTACATTTACTGGGTTATGCACTGTGTACATTAAGTCAATTGTTGGAATATTTTTATTTTATTTCATGCAAGCTCATGACTATGCCTCCGCTACAATTCAAATAGAAATATTGTTCTTTGGACTCTACTACATCTAAAGGAAGAGACACAAACTGATAAAAAGATGCAACCTCAAAACATTTTATTGTTATTGATGCTATTATTATTTGGTGTGGATTGGGGGGATTCTTTACAAACCTATACAAGCCCACTATAACTTCTATTATAGCTCCATTTAGCCGTGATAGATTCGAATTTGAAATAACTATAGAATGCTATGTACACTTGAGTAAAGCTGCATAACTGTTAAAGCAGAGTTCTGACAGGCAGGGTTTTTTTTGCTTTCTTTTCTTTTTTTGTTAGACAAACAGACAGACAGGAAATGGAAAATGTCAAGAAGAGGAAGTCAAGCCTCTCGAATGAAGAGGAAGCTTTGAGTGGAGCAGAAATGGAACAGTTCATTCTGTTCACCAACTTGAATGCTTTTATGTAGGCAGGTGGGTTGCAGATTTCCAATTGGTGGGTTGCAGATTTTTATTTATTTTTATTTATTTATTTATTTATTTACTAGATTTTGATCTCACAATCACATCCAGATATATGTATGCCTACTGGCTACTTGAAAACAGCACATCTACAAGCTTGTTTGCTGATGAATCTGTTAGAGGATTCCCTTTTCTGTACATTTTGAAAACATTCTGCATAATGAGCACATTTTTGCTCAAGTGCACTACATTGCAGCAAGTATTCTATTGTGATAATAATACTCCTACTACTACTACTAAATACTACTAAAATAATAAATTAAATGTTTACCAATGTTTGACGGGTTTACTTCGCGTTGACAGTGACAACTGCTCAGTAGTGTTGTTTTTGACCACAAATTCTGATTCAGTTATGTAGTTTAGTTTTGTTGTAGTCTTTTGATTACATTTTCCTTTAGGCCTAGTTTAATTTCAGTCATCTGAAATGAAATGTTTTAGTGTTTAGTCTATTTTTTTACTATTAGTTTTGCTATTAGATTTAGACCTTTTGTCTACCAAAATGTATTGGTGTAATGGTGGTACCATAGCAGATTTTAGACACACTCACAATGCTTTGGGGGATTATGAGCTTGTAGGTCTGTTTTTGTCTCCATGCAACAAAGCATGAAATGAGTTGACTTTTGTTCTACCGGAATTCTTCTCCTCTAGTTCCTATATCTAATAGTAGTCTATTTTTATGGAATTTGCTGCAATATAATTATAGTTTTAGTCATCATCGCTTTTTTAAGCTTTAGCAGATACAGGTGTTAGGAAAAACACATTCTAAGAGCCTGTCAGTGATCTACAGCTACTCAGTCAGGGATACGATTTTCTCTCTTGTTATTCAGTTTTCCTCATTGAGAAAAAGGCAACAGGCACTTTTCATCATCGTCTTAGTCGGCGAAATCAACACTCCACTCCACACCAGTAATAATAATGATTCCCTGTATAGCTGTATGGTTACTGATACTGTATGTGGTGGAACGCAACGCTATCTGTGACCATGGAATGTGTTCAGTCAGGGAATTGGTGGGAGTGCTCTCTCTCTTCTCTCTCTTCTCTCTCTCTCTCTCTCTCTCTCTCTCTCTCTCTCTCTCTCTCTCTCTCTCTCTCTCTCTCTCTCTCTCTCTCTCTCTCTCTCTCTCTCTCTCTTCTCTCTCTCTCTTCTCTCTCTCTGTCTCTCTTTCTGTCTGTGTGTGTGTTGTGTGTGTGTGTGTGTGTGTGTGTGTGTGTGTGTGTGTGTGTGTGTGTGTGTGTGTGTGTGTGTGTGTGTGTGTGTGTGTGTGTGTGTGTGTGTGTGTGTGTGTGTGTGTGATTATGTGCTTGTCTCGGTGTAAATGTGTGTGTGGGAGTGTCATATCCCTGCCCAGACTGAGAGTCAGCTAGAGCTAAAAATAAATGCTCAGCCGCACACCTGACGCTACAGAACCTTCACCTCAATAATAATAATAGTGCGTGTGTGTGTCCTTGTACATATGTGTACATGTGTGTGTGCATAATTGCTTTTCACTTTTATTTTATAAAAATGTGTCGTATCGCAGCGCAACATGAGGTGTATGTTTCTATGTTATTATCTATGGCTATTTGCCGAGGGTGTGTCCACCAGGGCAGCCAGAGGTCTCCCTGGTCATAGGTAAGATTCCAGGACAGGTCAGCAGTGTGTTGATGTGTGACTTTTGGCTGGAAACTGTGAGACATATAAGGAAAATGCTGCTGTATACTGTATGTCAGTGGTTCTCAACCTTTTTTATACCAGGGCCCACTATTCAGCCACGGACCACCATTTGATGACATTTAAGTCCCACATAGCCCCAAAGATTTCTTGTGCTTTTGTCCACAATTCCAGGCTGGATTTGGGAAACAACAGTCAAACATGCAGATCAAAATGACCATTAATCTTCTACATTCTGTAGTTGTGTAGACTGGCTGTAATTCACATGATGAATATTTTAACTCTCAAAGAGTTGCATTCGGTTAACCAACTTTCCATCATTTATACTCTCAGGGACCATTGGTGGTCCCCAGACCACCTATTGAAAACCCCTGCCATATGTCATTGAATCCACCCAAAACATACATAAGCTAGGATCATAGCGTTTAGAGAAAATCAAGCTAGTTTTCTGGTCTTAAAATAATAATCTGTGATATTAGCGTTCTAAAATCTGCATCCCCATAGCACAGCATAATACCAGCAGATATTCCATTACCTTTTTTCCCCTATTATTAAACAGCATGTGTTATGAGTGCAAACAGGACACAGTTGCTAATCAGTCGTCCAAAGGAGATGCCTTTGTAAAACAGCCGTCAAAATTTGGTTTGAGCAATAATTTAAGTTAATATGAATTGGATCCCCATATGGGTATAATAGCAATACAGTGGACTCAAGTGGACTTCAAGTGGGAGACCAGACTTGAGCAATACAACAGAGCTAATATAATAAACAGTACACTTGAACTTACACTTGCCCTGAGATTCCACAGGTTGGTAGTCAGAGTAGAACATGGCACACATCACAGAGTACACATCCACTCTTTAACGTTGTTTTTATTCCTGAGTAATAGTCTTGCCTTTTTCAAACGCAGTAATGTTTAAAATTGCGACTTTGTGTTTAAAGAACGTTAAACATTAACAAATGTGTGCATGCTGGCGTTAAGGCAGGTGGCTGTGAATATTACGCACATATTGAAACTCTGTGAGTCAGAATGAGAGTACAGTACACCAAGACACCGTTAGTATCATTTCTCAGTTTGACTGGCAATAATATTGTGATCTCATTCTCTCTAAGACGACCTCTGACGATCAGGAGAGCACTTGTCGTTTCTTTGCCCTGAATAAATAAGGATTTATTCTGATTCTTAGTTTGTTTGACATAATAAAAAAATCTTATAGCATGGAATTTATTCGATTTGATGGACTTAAAGGGGAATTCCACCCATTCTCAAGATTTTTCTCGAGAGTGTACAAATGAAACCAAATGAACCCTGGCGGGTCCATTTAGTTGCATTTGCACACTCTCGGAAAAATCATTAAGGTGAAACACAACCTCATGGTTTTATCAAGTTGTGTTTCACCATGTTAAAGGGGAATTCCACCCATTTTCATTTTTTTCCTGAGAGTGTACAAATGTGAACCAAATGGAAGCTAGCAGGTCCATTTGGTTCCATTTGTATGCTCTTTTTTATGTCGTAAAAGGAAAATCATTAGCATGATGAAACACAACTTGATGACGTCATCAAGTTGTGTTTCACCATGTACTGTATTTTACGGACTATAAGGCACACTTAAAAGCCTTTCATTTTCTCAAAAAACAACAGTGCACCTTATAATCCAGTGCGCCTTATATATGAAAACAGGCCATAAAATAGGCCACGCATTGGAGGTGCGCTTTATAATCCGGTGCGCCTTATAGTGCGGGAAATACGGTAATTGATTTTATTCAGACCTCCATTTCTACACAGAAACAAACAGGGTGGGGTCATTTTTATCATGTCTTATAGGCATATTAATGACATAGTCAAATGTTGAAAATGGGTGGAATTGTCCTTTAACACATTGTGAAGGTATTATAATGTCCTAGTGTGTTGAAATGTTCCAGTCAGAGGAAGCCGCAGGAGAACACTGAGAACCATGAGGTGATTCATAGACATTCTTCAGCCTCCATACAACTTTAAACAATCATTAAAGAAGGTTACTGGATGGAATAAAACAATAAACCCACAAATTAAGACCTGCACACACACACGCACACGCACACACACACACACACACACATTCATTCTGCGTGTGCATGCCCGCACACGCCAGCACACGCCAACACACATGCACGCTCGTGTTCTCTTGCATGCACAGACACACAATAGGCAGTCAGCAGGCAAAGTCCAGCCAGCGGACATATATATTGACGTCATTTTATGCTTTATACACTCTGTCAATAACTGAGGGTGTATTTATTAGGCCAATTATTGTTCTAATAAAATGCACAAACACACGCACGCACGCACGCACGCACGCACGCAGCACGCACACACACACACACACACACACACACACACACACACACACACACACACACTCAGAGCCTAACTTTAGGTATGTTTTGATGCCAATACTTTTGTACTTTTTGAATACCATCAGATGTTATTCATTCTCCAACATGTTTTGTGACATACAACAGCTCATGAAATGTAAGCAACCTAATCATGATCATGATTGGCTGCCCCTATGAGACAATGAGGGTCTGATCCAAAGTGTAATATAAGGATAGAGACCGAACCAGACCAATCCACAGTCTGACCCACCCAAACGAATTCTGCTTGGCAAATGCAGACGTGCAACTGCTGCAAGGGGCAGCTTTATGGGGTTTTCTCCTCACACATCCATAGGTCTGCCTGCGGTTCCCACTCTAACCAGAGGGGCAGAGTGCTTGAACCTTGGATAACCTCTACCTGGGACTTGGACTGACTCCATACTGAAATGTGGGCTTAAGCCAAAGGCAGTCTGACCCCTCAAAACACAGAGATCAAACCAACAGAAAAACGTGACCAACAGAGGAACGTAAAACGGTGGTTTGAGTTGAATGGCCTATTCTGTCTATGAGTCATATCAAGATTGCCTTAGTAGAACTAAATGTTCTCCTGCAGAGGTCTTTTCGTGTCCATGCAGTCAGTGGAAAAATATTACTTCCCTTCCTGCCATTAAAGATTGTATTACTGCAAATGTTCTAAACATTTGTTCTAAGTAGGGCAGGTCAAGATTGACCACTGGCACAATTCACAGGTTCACACACGAGTGCACACTCACCAATGACACCAAAGACACACAAAGGTCATTCCGCATACATGTAACCAAATCGACGCATAAGGGTCCATTTGTATGCTCTGAGTTAATTGTTAATAACTATGGCCTGACCCATTTGGGTACCTTTGTACACACTAAAGGATAAATAAACTCTGAACGTTTTCCATTGTAGTAGTGTTGATCTCTAATGCTTAATTAATGCTCTTACTCTGCCATATAGCCATGTTGAAAATGGCTGATATAAATTGCTTCAAGTCTTACAAAACATTACATCTATCATTGTTGCAAGTCCACACATGAAATCTCCTCATGCATACAAGAGAGAAGAGACGGTATCAAATTAGAATCAGAGGCGTGGTTTCAATGTGTCTTATGTGGTTAATGTGCAGATGCCTGGGCTGCACCTAAGTGGCTGAGTAGACATTGAAATAAGTCAATTTAAAGAAAAAATACCTCTGTGCGTATTAATTTAATTTTAGGTTCAAAGGGACCGAGACTTAAAGGTAATACAGACAACTTTAGTGGGTACAAATAATGTGTTTGTAAACATTTTGTTTGAAAACAGAATCTAACTCCACCTCACCTCCACTCTATTCGCTCATTATGAAACTGCTAGAGACTGTTGTGCTGTGATTTGCTAAAGATGCTGCCTCATCCCACACAACCCCTCTCCCCTTCACACATTAGCCACGCCTGTCCTGGGCCAGAAGAACGTTTTGTTTCATGATTTGTTGACAACAACAAAGCTCTGGACTGTCTGCAAGACGAAGCAAGTGTCTGTCTGCAGGAAAACAGCTGGAACATCAAAGCAGAAGAAACGTGGAGCGGAACCCCCCCTCCCCCCCCAAAAAAAAATATATATAGCTATATACAGTATCTATTTTGATGTTTAGCTAAACAGTTGCCTCTATTGCCTTTAAGATGTTCATAAACTGAGTGTCCACTGCATTCCTGAGTCCATAACAATTACCTGCAAGTTCCATGCCCTTCAATGGATATGCAACAGCAGTATGTATCCATCTCTGAGAACTCGTTCCACCTCTAATTGGGTCCCTTTTATGCCCATATATGCAGTTCTGTGTCAGGCATACCCAAACATGAAGTGTGCTACCTAATCTTGATGTGGCATCATGGAATCTACACTGGCAGAGCCTGACCAGAGCCTTTTGTGGTGCTTCTGGACAACCGTGTACCGTTTGACCGGCTCGACAACGGGTAGTGTACTCCCTATGGGGGTGTGGAATGCCTGTGACAAATCTGAAGTTGGTGGGGTGAATGGCTCTCGTGTTACATGGATTACAGAGACATGGTGAATTTATAGATGTCCTAACTACTGTATAGGAAAACAATGGGCATGAAGCCACTCTGTGTGTGTGTGTGTCTGTGCACTTGTGTACACACACACAAACTGTACAGTACATACACTGTCACTAGGCAGAGTAAAACATACCTGGCTGGGTGTGTGCATGCCGTAAGTACACATCACATTGCTAACACCTACAACTATGCAATAAGGCTTAAACAAACAGAAACCACCTACAGAAACCTAGCACAATAATCGGTTGAGTTAATTAGCTGTGTGTGTGTGTGTGTGTGTGTGTGTGTGTGTGTGTGTGTGTGTGTGTGTGTGTGTGTGTGTGTGTGTGTGTGTGTGTGTGTGTGTGTGTGTGTGTGTGTGTGTGTGTGTGTGTGTGTGTGTGTGTGTGTGTGTGTGTGTGTGTGCGCGCGCTTGCATGTGTGCAGTGCACGCACTTCTAGGGGTGATACTAATGAATGCAACTGCATGTCTCCTGATATTACAGCCTATATGTCTACTTTGTGGACTCTCTTGGGCTAAATATCTGGTCAGTTGTCCCTGCCTGACTGTACACAGCCATGTCTTAAGGATCTGTAACATAAAAAGTGTTGATACCAACCATGCACCAAGATAGTATCGCTGGTGCATCCATATAGGACACATAGATCACTACCTAGGTCGGCACAAACTTGTCAACCGCGCCTCAGTTATTCCGGTGCCAGTTCCCATGAGCTCCCCAGAGACTCAGTTATTCCGCTGCACGGGTCATCATTGCTGCTTGTTTCATTTCGGAAAGGGCGCATCCGTGGGATGCGGCCTATAGGGCCTCAATTTTCCAAGTGCTGCTGCTACAAGTTAGGACACTCTTTCACAGCAGTGGAAAGTAAGCACATTTACTTCATTCCCCACCAAGGGCGAGACTGAACAGGATTAATGGTCACAGATGGCCTAGGGTGAGATTGGACAAGATAAGGATTTATAATGTTTAATGAGCATCTTTACCGGTATCATCGTCACCAGGGAACAGAAACTTCAATTTTTAACATTTTTGGACTACTATTTTAGGTTAGGCTATTCTACATTGCAGTGAGTGCTGTTTCCCCATGGTCATATATTGTAGATGGAATTATTTGAGACATCATGAATATTTGGCAACAGTAAAATGATTAATCATCTAAAATAAATCAAGCTGAACAAAATGAGGAACATACCATAAAACACACATGGAAAGATGCACGTGCACAGCACACGCTGAGACAGTATCACTAGCCTATATCTATCCCAAATAAGGCTAAAAGCCGCCTAAAAACAATCATAACATAATTTCAAAACACAGGCCCACATGCACATGATCTTATCTATTGGTCATGTATGGACGTTGATGCAGGACAGGCTACCATGAGGTCATTGACAGACTTCCTCCAAGAGACTCTCACACAACCTAAAGTGACCGGGAGGGGGGGAAAGAGAAGCTGGGTTGACTCTCACATAGCTCCAGTCTAGTCAAACAAGAGCCTTAAAGTTCAGTTCCAGGAAATATCGTTTGGTTTTGGACCAGTGGTTTGTATACAGGACAGGTCAAGATCCACCACTGACGCAATTCATAGATTAGCATAGCAGCCAGGGGCGGATCTAGGCATGGGCATGGGGGCGTGCTTATATTTAAAATGATTTGAAACACCTGCTGCTACTAACTAACTAACAATTTTGGCACCACTAAACCAACAGCATTTCATCATTGAAAACAGAAAACTCTCTGAGTCAGACCTTTAGCTTTATGCATGCTGTGTGTCTGTTGCAACTTAAACAACTGATGTTATTATTGATGCTTTACTTGACTAATAAAAGTCCTGTAACCAAAAATGGTATGGATGCGGCTTCATCGCCCATGTCGCTTCGCGCCACGGGCGATGAAGTCGCCCCCATACCATTTTCTCTTGCCCCTCCAACATGTTCTCTTGCCCCACCAAATGGGAATGCTACATCCGCCCCTGATAGCAGTGCACACGCACCAATGACGAAAGACACACAAAGGTCATAGCGCACCACGCTCTTAGCATGCATATGTAACCAAATCGACCCGTAAGGGTCCATCTGATGGCATCTGTATGCTCTGAGTTAATTGTTAATAATTCGTTGGGCTGATCCGTTTGGTTACCTTTGTACACACTAAAGGATAAATAAACTCTGCAGAGTTTACTGTGTGCAGTACAGGATGGTCACTGAAAACAAACAAACAAATGAGCTCAGGTTTCTTTCGTGCTGTGCATGCGTTTGGAGAGAAAATTGCCGTCATGTGCCAGCTGTGTTTTGAGGGTATTTGCCTGGTAAATGGTGTTTTAACTGTGAGACTAGTGAAACTTTCAATCTGAGATAAAAAAAAAGCTTACCCTGCTAGTTAACCCGTCTGCACCTCCCTCTTACAGACTTAGGCAACACTGTATAGTATACTCACATACTGTACAGTACATCACATGTTCCCTTAACCTCGCCCAGCGGCTAAAAATGAATACCATAAGGCAAACTGGAAGTTAATGTGTAATATAATTTCCAATACAACAGTTCTACATTTAGCTCCGTGGGTCAACTTTTGTAGACACAGTGTTCTTTCACCATACAACACAACAAGACCCAATGTAATGCACAAATACAGTACAACGCACAGGGAATCAATAAAACAAGTCAAAATAATGCACAAAAATGAACAAAAAACATTGTAATAGATCAAAACATAGAAATTGTCATCATCTATCCTACGCAAGCTTAAGAACGTAACAGTGGAATGTCTATCTCAAGACACTATACACTATAAAGTGTTTGCATATGTTGAGTCTACGCATATACAGTACACCTGTAGGAGATGGAAGAACTACAGTGAGTGCTATGGTCTCGGGTAAAGTCTGAAGAGATGTGTTAGCAGCGGAAGATTGGCAGTGAATCTGCAGTTGTGATTGCAGTTGGAATTGCATTCCATACTTTGGAGCTAGAATGGAGAGGAGTTTGGGGTGTGGGGAGCGCTGACCCATTTTTACGTAATTCCTTCTACCCTGTGTTGGTAGACATGATTGCTCGGCAGGGTTTGTAGTGTGCAGCAACCAGGAGCCATTGGAGGGAGCAGAGAGTTGGGGAGTAACGTAAGAATTTTGGATGGTTAAAAAAACAGGCAAGCTGTAGACATTGACATTGCACACCTTATACTTGTTCTGTCACGTAGGAACATTTCTGATGGGTATGAAGTGATTCAGCTGTTTCCAATGTTGAAACAACCGTGATTCAGTTGTTTCCAATATGGATTCAGTTGATTGAGTCGTTTTCCAATATGGAAAAATTGCCAAATGTCATTGCTCACCACTCCCTGATTCTGTAATGGTTTGTTTTGGCCTGCCTTTTAACCTATGATAGAATCTGCCGCAGCAGCATTTCTAGACACACGATACTGAGTCAGGCGTTAGGTGTCTGTCATCAGTGTTATTGTTTGAAAGAATAAGCGAGAGTGACACGTACCGCATGAAACTTAATGACACACCCAAACCCTGATAACACACATTACTGTATTTACAGTGCTCTACTACTCTGAGTGCATACTGTGGATGAGAGAGATAGAGACGTTTGAGCTTGTATGAATCTGTTTTGTAACATAGAACAGTGGTTTTCAACCAGTGGCCCCTGAGAGGATTCCAGGTGGTCCCCAGCTAAATGAAGAACTGCTGGTAACAAAATGTTCCCTTTATAGATCTGTAACCCTTGATAGGAGAAATGGACCCTTGCAGGTCCATTTGGTCTCATTTTACGCTCTCAAGAGTGAAACTATATTTAAACATCTGAATTACTTAATTTTCAAGGATTTACACAATTAGAAAATATAGAAGAATTGTTATTTTGACCAACACAACACAGAATGTTATTTTGTGGACAAAAACCTTGATTTTGGGTCAGAGAGACTAAACTCAGCATCAAATTGGTGGTCCGTGGCTAAAATGCAGAATAAATAGTGGGCCCTGGTATGAAAATGGTTGAAAACCACTGTCATAGTGCATTGGAATTACAGCTGTATAATTACAAAAATGTAACATGGAGAAAAGAGGTCTGTGCCTGACCATATAATGCAATATGGCCCTCTGGAGGAAATGTAATTATACTGGCCCAAACTTATCTTTTGTTTTCAAGACACCATTGTTAATTAATTAATGAGCCCTTTTCAAAACCCCACCCTTGGGGAGGGGTTTGTTCACTGTCCAATGCCAATCCACATACTTTAGCAACTGTTGCTATCCAGGTCAAGCTTTCCCCTTCTAAGGTGCCTATTGGACCAGGCCGGATTGGGGAGGGACTTAGCGAAGGGCTCATTCTATGAAAACTTGGTTTGTTTTGTTGATAACACAAACATTATCACCTGCCGCACCTAACATAAACATTATGTCATCGTTGTAGGAATATATTCTGTTAGTAATCATCATTTTTAAAAGGTCGGCTACTGTAGAAGGTTGCGGGTTGGATTACGGACGCTGGGGACACCGGACGCTGGTGGGGTCTGGGGTGTAGAGCCCAGGAATACATTGTGGTAATCACCAGTGTTTGTTCAGTAACTCTGGTCTGTGCAGCTCTTTAATGAAGAGCTACAACAATAGCCTACACGTCCAGACAAGAGACAGCAATCAGGGGAGAGTACACACTTCAGTGTTTCACTTCCAAGTTCACACATTCATATCTAATCTGTATCCTGTCTGTGTTCTCTGTCCTGTTTGCATATGATTGATATCCTGACCTAATAAAGTGCTGTCATAAACAAGGTTAAACAAGCACTAATTGGCTCCATTGCATTTGAACACAATTGAAATCATCTCTAGTTTTAGTTGTAACGTGTGCTCTGTCGTCTGCGGCAGCATTAGCTAATGAAGATTAACTATTATCATTTGTCATTTTACGATGAATATCTTTCTTTTTTTTACATTATGCTGCTGGAACATATCAATTTCCCTGCAGGGACGATAAATGACATCTCATCTCATCTCATCTCATCATGTGTATAGACACGATTGGTTGTCTTATCATGATAAGACAACCAATCTGGTCATTTACATTATCACAGGACATGATGAGTTGGTCATCGTTCCTCATGTCCTTTCAGTGCAGTTAAAATCAGAGTATTTGTTTTATTATTACATGTGACCCGTGGCTCATGTGCATGTTTCATTCTCAAGTCATAAAACAAGCTGATGACCAACCACTGAGGAACTTGTATAACCAAGATTTATGGAGGCAATATTGCAGAGCATAGAGGTTCTTTTTAACTTGTGCAACCAGGGAAGTTACAGTAGAAGCTCAAGAGTTAAATGTCTTCATGTCTTACTCAAGTTTGCACAAAGACAGCATATTTCAGATGTCCGTCTTATAGACTCAAGAAGGTATAGCCGATAACGTGTGTGTGTGTGTGTGTGTGTGTGTGTGTGTGTGTGTGTGTGTGTGTGTGTGTGTGTGTGTGTGTGTGTGTGTGTGTGTGTGTGTGTGTGTGTGTGTGTGTGTGTGTGTGTTCGCTCGCTCGTGGCTAAACATGTCTTCAACAGACCACAGGTCTACAAGTATTTGTTGAGAGAGAGGCTTAAGATATTGCTAAGAATGAACTTGCCAACTTGACTCACTTTGGACTTCAGTCATCCGTGTGCGTGTGCACGTGCACGTGCATGTGTGCTTGCATGTGTGTGCTTGCATGTGTGTGTGTGTGTGTACGTATGGGCATGAGCATGCGTGTGACTGTGGTGGTGAGTCATTGTGGTTGGAGCCTGCCTTGGCAGTACCCATCCTCATCATGTGACTTTGCTACACTGTGGTTTAGCAGGCACGCGCGCACACACACACACGCACGCACGCACACACACACACATACACACACATCAGAACAAGGACATTGCAATTAAATGTCAAATGTTGGGTAAACAGGGAGGATCAATCAGGGCTGTATTTGTTCAGTGTAGTGTCCTATTAACAGTGGCAGCTACTGTAGCTAAGTAGGACCACTCATTTCGTCACAGAAACCACATGGTGTGGTTAAGAAAATAGTAACAGTCACAACCGTTGACATCAGGCAAACCTGGCGACCGTTTTATAGGTCGGCCATTTTTCCCATCAGCCATAGTTGATGGGCCATAGGTCATGACTCAACACTATGGACAGAGGGAGAGAGGAAGTTTGCGGAAAAACAATGGATTTTAAAACTTAATACAACATTTCCACAGGGTTTAAACCACTAGATAATTCAGATTAGTTATCTCAGACATAGATAGACTCTCCTTCAACAAAGATGGCGAATGCAAACATTCTCTGTATTGTACTCATACATAATGTTGTAAGATACAAAACATTGAAGTCTTATACCACAAACCTAAACATAACCGCAGTAAAACCTATGCCTAAACCTACTATCAGCATTCATTTTCCAGTTGCCACGACTGATGGACTAAATTTATTATCCCTAGAGCACTGATTTTACTGAAAGCCAAGCCGATAATTGGATGCAGTGACATCATAGAAGGTACCGTTGGTTTGGTTCGCCAGCTCACATCCCTTTTTTTCTACAGGCAGGTGTCAAGATGAATTTCACCTGAGTATAGTGATAGGCGAAAAATCTCAAGCACTCACAATGTTTTATTTTATTCTTTTTACTTTTTTATATATATTTCTGAAATGACATCGACATAGTTTATTCAAATATTGTGAAAGCAGCAGTTCTACAGGCTTACAACACTACAGTGTTGTGAGGTGTTGTGCGCCCCCAACCTTTATACTATTTGACAATTTGATGTGTCACCAGTTTTTAAAGTATACCATCTGTTGAATACTTTTGATACCTCTTTTTTGAGATATTAAAATTCACGGTGGATTGTTATGGCCTATAGGGACAGCCAATAGAAAGACAGAGGCAGAGGCAGCTCGTTCTCCGATTGGCCGATTGAGGTGATGACGTAATGGTGATTTAAGTAAGAGAACTAATGTCATAAGTTTTAGCTCACTCTGCTCATGCACAAGTAGGCCATGGCCTACTTGTGGACAGCGTGCAAGTTTGCACTCTACTGACTCTACTGATCTCTCTCTAATATCTGTGTAATATTTTTACTTGCATGGGCGGAGTGGCCATCGGTGCGGTGCATGGTTTGTGGTCGTCTTCCCTCGGGGCATCCCGATTGGCCGGTTGAGGGAGTGATGTAATTGGCACCTCGAAAGGGAACTTACCGCGGAAGGTTTGGCAGTTTGGCAGATTCGGGAGATTGAGAAATGGAGATGTAATCACGAGGACTTGATGACTAATGTTGTGGGTATTTCCTCTCCGAGGGTGGGGTTTGGGGGTCAGTGGGTGTTTGTTCTGGGGTATTCAGAGGAATAACAGTACGTTTTAACAGCCAGCGATGGACAAACAACGTCGACTGGCATCCATTATTTGTTTATGGGAGCCACTGATTCGGCCGATAGCAGCCATTCTAAGCAAGAATCTAAGGTAATGACCGCCGGCGTTGCTGATATCGGCCGACGTCGTGTCCATCGGCTGTTGTTAGAATGTACTGTAAGAGCTTGTTTTTGTTCATTTCTGATTCGCCCGCTTCGCACAACACACTTGTACTTGTGCACAACACACAAGTATGCACTCTACCAAGTGATCTAGTTTTAGTTAGTTAGAAACAACACTTAGTGGGCTTAGGCTTAGTGGTCCAGGCACATTCTGCATATACTGTAGGCTTTGGCCTGATGCACATTTTGTGTTCGAGTCCCGTTCATTACAACCTCTGCTGCAGGTCTCTCCCCTTCTCTCTGCCCCTGTCTGGCACAAAAGCCAAAATCAAATCTAAAAAAACAGAAACGCAAAATCCTACAGTTTCACAGTTTTAGTTTCACTCTGTAATCAAGGCTGCATTGGCTGTGCAGTGCACACTCAGCGCAAAGGAATTTGCTCTAGGCAGGGATACCATCATTTACAGGAACACACTTTTTTTATCTCATTCTCTCTCTCTGGAACTTATCTCAATAGATCTGGGATTCTAGGAACAGCTTTTCTGGAAATCCTCCTGAAGGGTTTGGAAGCATTCATGGTAATGGTTTGAGAAAAAGTGTGGGATAAAAACAGGTCAGCTTAACTTCTATTGGCTTTCATGGATGTGATAACGTTTTTCTTTCTTTCTTTTTCAATAATTAAAAATAGACTTATGGAGTTTCCCCATTCCCAAAATATTCCCATTTTTCACACCCGAAAGGTGTGAAAAATTATCAAGTCACCAGCCCTTTAACCTTTAACTGTAATATTAAAATGTTTGAAGTAGAATAGAAGTAGAATAGAAGTCAGTTGAATGTGGGAGGTAGTGTCTGTACAGATGGTAGTGTACTGTACAGCAGTGGTTCAGGTGGTCTGGGGACCAACAGTGGTCCTTGGAAGGGATTTCACATGGTTCCGAGCAAAGCAAATGTTGGTGACCAAATGGACTGTAACAGATCTTTACTTCTTGCAAGTCACAGCAAGTGTAAAATGAAAACCAAATGGATTTGGTCTTCTCCAAAGCAATCACACAATTCTCCAAACAATAACAAAATAACAAAATCGTATCCAACAAGCAACCACGTCCATTCGTTTTGGGTGTGTGGAGCTATACTGTACATCTCCACAAATGTTGGTCCAGGCCCACGGCGCAAATAAATGTCATAGAAATGGGCCTTGATTGGAAAAGTTCTGCTCTCCAGGACGGTCCAGAATACTCCCCTGTGAGTACAGAGATGATAACGTGTCCCAGCTGGTGTCCTTATGGCATGGAGCTCTGCTCTGCACTGGTGCACACTGTTCAGGCTCACATTGCACACATTCCTCACTGACTCACCACCGTGTGTGTGTGTGTGTGTGCGTGTGTGTGTGTGTGTGTGTGTGTGTTTTATAAACAAGCCAATGAGTCACTGTCCACACTAGTATCAAACACAGACTGCCCCCACCACTACGACAGCCATGCTGACACAAACCCGTGCACCCATTCACAGGAAAGGTCAACTCACGTCAGAGACCCTAACTGAAGATCAGCACATTTATTTAGAAATTTCTCTAGAGGATGCTTGAGTTGCATCGACTCATTTTAGAGGGGGTCCTCAACAGACGACATACAGGAACCATAACCAACAAAGCTCACAGTAAGACATACAAGAGGACAAATAGGAACATAAGCAATACTGACATACAGAAAAGCTCAACCCATCACAAACTCAACACCAGCAAGTACTTTCATAATACCAACATTCTGTTTAAAACAAATAGAATAAAAAACATAATACAAGAAACAAGACATCTTCAAGCACATGTTGATGTGTGACTACTGTTTCGATGCTGTACTTTTGGTATTGGTACTTTACTAGAGTATTTGCAATGTTCTATATTTTTTCTGCTCCACTACATCTCAAACCCCAAATATTGTTTATTAGACTAGGATTGAGTGTTTGTTTTGTTTTGTTTTCTACAAAACATAACCACTTCAGCCATTTCAAAATAGTTACAAGCTACAAGCTTGCAGTGCATGGCGTTGTGACTGAGCCTGTAGATCTGCTAGCTACATTCATACAAAACTCCAAATGAGTCATTCTGCAGAATGATTATTTTTCCATAATTTTGGTACTTCAAGTTATATATACCAATAGCTTTGTATTTTTTCACAAGTGCATTTGGGATTCCAGACTTTTATATTATTTCTACACTGCCGTATTTCCACAATGCAGTATCGATACTTTTACTTAAGTAAAATATAGAATAAAAAAGGCTTCAGCAGTATTTCAATTTAACCCAGATTGCTAGCCAATTAAAGTGTATGCTATGCTTGCTATCACAGTACGTTGTTTTCTCTCTGGGCCCTACATCGCGTTG
This sequence comes from Benthosema pterotum, assembly GCA_039105355.1. Taxonomy (NCBI): domain Eukaryota; kingdom Metazoa; phylum Chordata; class Actinopteri; order Myctophiformes; family Myctophidae; genus Benthosema; species Benthosema pterotum. The sequence continues at coordinate 15,369,338 of CM076977.1, forward strand.
CATTGCAATGTTATCTGTGTTTCTTGGTTGAATGTGTGTTGTAGAAAGATTATTTTGGTTTGTGTGCTAGCTTTCATCCTCGGCTTCCTGTCACATAAAAAAACACACCACATGAAAACACACACGTGCGCACAGACACCGATGCCCACATCATTTCCTGTCACGCACTCTAAAGTAAACAGGTTCCACCTGCTGATGTCATAAGGCCTCGCCCTTACGCAACCAGGCCTGCCGCACCCAGGCAACCTGCCTCCAGGCTAATAATGTGAGCACTCAACCAACACATTCTTTCACAACGTAGAATTATAACAATTTTATGTGCAAAATGTTAGGTTGTGATGCAGTCCTGTGTGTGTGTGTGTGTGTGTGTGTGTGTGTGTGTGTGTGTGTGTGTGTGTGTGTGTGTGTGTGTGTGTGTGTGTGTGTGTGTGTGTGTGTGTGTGTGTGTGTGTGTGTGTGTGTGTGTGTGTGTAGTGGGCGTGCAGCACCACACAGTCATGCCTGCATGCATGCACACACTGCACTGTATAGCGTAGGTGTTGCAATCAGAACACTCTGACCTAGATAAAATTACAAAGGTGCTGATTGCATTTAAAGGCTGTGTCACACACATTGCAGGCATGCAGACAACTGAAGGATACTGTGCCTAGGGTGTAAAGTACTGTATTTCACACTACACAGTACAGTCATACCCCCAGAGCTTTAGTTTTACTTCAATGCTACGAGGTAGAAATACTGGTACTCAAGTGTATTTTAAAATAAATTTAGGCCTATAAAAGTATTGGCATCGACTTTCAGAAAACTGTTTTAATATGTCACATAGGTATGTGACATATTAAAACAGTTTTCTGAAAGTTTCTGAAGTTTTCTAAAAAGTTTCTGAAAGTTTTTCAGAAAACTTCAGGTCAGAATTTAGAAGGCGTTTTTAGTATTGGCCTCAGGCCCAATGATCCAAGAGTACTGTTGTAAATTATTCACTATGCAGAATGCCCTATTTAATTCATGACTATCTTTTGAAGATAAAAATCGGACATGTGATACAACAGGTCTTGCATAGCCGGGTGGGGCATGATATGCCATTTCATATGGCCTATTCTGATTATTCTACCGATTATAACATGCATTTCCACCCTGTCCTGGTAGAATGACTCCTCATCCCATCCCAAGCTCCCTCTCAAAATCACCCAAATCCCCTGCGCAAACTTTCAAATTAAGGACTAAAATTAAAAGTAATAGAGGCAACGTTAAGTGTGTACAAACATTGTGTTTGTGTTGAAGATTTGTTTCGAACCTAACTCCACCTCACCTCCATTCTATTGGCTCATTATGAATCTGCTGGAGACTGCTGTCTCTGCGGCTACAAACGCTGCCTCATCCCACACAACCACCCTTCCCCTCACAAATTAGCACCGCCTTTTCTGATTCTGACATGATTTGTTGACAGCAGCAACGTTCTGGACCGTCTGCAGGATGAAGCAACTGTCTCTCTGCAGGGAAACAGCTGTAGCATCAAAGTAGAAGAAGCCTTGACACTCAGGCTTTCATTTTCGTCAGCATTGCACAAAAACGGAAAGGCTGGACTAATTTGTTAGCCACGGTGAGGGGGGAGTCAACTTTTCGGGGTGGGCATCACTCCAAATGATGTGACGTAGTACAGCAGTGGACAGGCGGGGGAGGGGCCGGGGATGACGACACGTTGGTGAGATCAAATCAGATCAGCTCATCTGCCCCCCCCCAGGCCAAATTCATTTCCGGTTAGGCCAGGCTAAAGTAGAGGCAACGTAGAGGGGGAAAAGGCAAAAACTATAGCTAGATATCTATTTTCATTTTTGGCCTTGATTTCCTTTAAGGACTAAAATTGGTTTTGTATGTGTCAGCAATGTCTTGATTTTGTGTTAGACGTTGAGGGATTTTTTTTTATGTGCAGGAGATCTTCAAGGATGGTCCCTAATATGACCTTGCATGGCCGTTTTGCATAGACGTGTAAGCTACCATGCCATGCGTCAGTATCACGCTTGTTTCCCTGAGTTCTACCTAAACGCACAACGTCAGACACTCAGAGAGAGAGAGAGAGAGTCCTCCAGTCCTCAGACTTTGTGGGAATGTGACATATGACCATGATCTTGTGTTTGTAGCAGCTAGGTAACAAACACACGACACACACACACACACACACACACACACACACACACACACACACACACACACACACACACACACACACACACACACACACACACTATTCCTTATCCTCCCCTCTCTCCCTTCTTGAGAGTCTGCTGTGTGAAGTGTGTGAAACAGTAAGGAGGTGTAAAAGTGTAAAGGGAACACTGTGTGTGTGTGTGCGCGCGCGTACGTGCGTGCGCGTGCGTGTTTGTGCGTGTGTGTGTGTGTGTGTGTGTGTGTGTGGGTGTGTGTGTGTGTGTGTGTGTGTGTGCACGTACACACACGTGCGTGTGCACATGTCAGAGATTGTACTATGCGTATGTGTGAGTGTCAATAGTGCCATGGTGGGAAATACAAAGTATATGTGAGAGAGAGGAAGAGAGCTGAGCAACAGAGAACAACAGAGTTACAGTCTCTCTCTCTATCTCTTTCTCTCATGCCCATCTATCCTCTCTCTATCACTCTGCCTCTCTAAATATTTCCTTCAGATTCTGTTGGATTTTTCCAGAGGCAGACCGGTACAGTCAGTATGTCTAGGGTAGCATTACTCACTCAGGTGTTGCTCATAGGTGTTCTTTGTTTACAAAATATTATGTCACCTGAGATTGTGATTTGTGATGGTTGCACTTATTGCTTATACGGATCGGCATGCCTGAATAATTGAGTCAATGTTACGCTAAGAAAAACCTTTGAAAAACTTTTTTGTTGCAAAAGAAATGTTTATTTTGTCATAGTTAATAAATAGAATATGTTAGACATCAAGCATTATGCTCCTTGAGGCTGATTATTCACAAAGAAATAATATGTTCGAAAGTACCAGATGGAGAAGCTTGCATTGTGGCACCTATTCAGCACAATATGATTATATACCTGTAGCATAGGTCTGAAGGGGTTTCATAATGATAAACACAATCTCGAGTACATGTACTGTACTGTAGTTACTTTCCACCTTCAACATACCCTTCGACAGGTAACACAAGGAACCTAGTAGTCTAGACCAGATGTTTTCATATCAGGGCCCACTATTCATTCTACATTTGAGCCATGGTCCACCATTTGATGACATTTTAGTCCCACAGACGCCAAAACTAAAGATTTCTTTTGCTTTTGTTCACAATTCCGGCTGGATTTCGAGAAAACAAAACAGGCAAACATACATATCAAAATGACCATTAATTATCTACATTTTCTACTTGTATAAACTTGGACTAATTCACATGATGAATATTTTAACTCTTGAGAGTGTAAAGATGAAACCAAATGGACCCGGAAGGGTCCATTTGGTTTCATTTTTACTCTCTCAAAGAATTACATCTGGTTAACCAACTTTGCATCATTTAGCATGGGGACCACCTGGAATCCTCTCAGGGACCACAGTTGAAAACCCCTGATATAGAGCGGATCTGGGTGTTTGCAGTGAGATTGGTGTTGATATGGCTATACTTCCTTTTATTGTTTTGTTTTGTTTTTATTTACTTTATTCCCTGATGTCTTAGTTTGTGTTGTTTTCATTTGAACTGAACTGAGACAGAGGGCTCATAAGGACACTGTGGAATGCAGTCAGACAAATGCAGCGATGTAAGGAGAGATAAAACTGTAACATCGATGGCCTGGAGTGAGTGACGTGTGCTATATAGAGTGCAGGCATTCTCTGGCTGTCTATCTCTCTCTCTCTCTCTCGTCTTATTTTTTTTTTAGCGGTGTCTAACCACTCTATTAGGCGGCGATGTATGCATCTGCTGTATGTCCGTACATGGGTCTGTATATCCGCTAAAGAAAAGCTGCAATGCGATTCTTTTTCTGCCATTTCAGAAAGGAATGCAAAATATTAACATGGTGAAGTTGGACTTTTTTATTATTTCCACTGGCAAACCGGGTAGCATTACAGCTTCCAAGGAGTTGGTTGCAGGCTCACGTCTCATCAACCTTCATTGGGTGCAATTCTCAATCGCCTTGGTGTAGCCAGGTATGGTGTAAGTCATGGCTCATTGGCTGCATGGCAGCAAATCAGGTGTGGGTCCGTGCTCATTGGCTGCATGGCAGCAAATCAGGTCTGCGGCTTTGGGCTAGGCCAAAAGCCTATACCACCAGGCCTGGGCCTGGGCCTACCAAATAATTATTCATAATAATTAAAACCAGTCATCGCGAGCTTCAACTCATGATGAACAAAGCCGGGAGTATAGTAACATTTTTAATTGGGGGGTCAGGTGATTTCTGAACCTTTTGAATTGCAGATTTTAATTATTCTGCGTAATTATTTGGTAAGCCCAGGCCCAGGCCTGGTGGTATAGGCTTTCGGCCTACTACAGAGGCCCCAGAGCTGATTTGCTGCCATGCAGCCAATGAGGAGACTTACACCATACCTGCTACACCTCAGCGATTGAGAATTGCACCCATTATCTTTTAGCGCGAGTGATGGACACCTGAGACAGAGAGCTGTCCACTGACTGATAAGAGCGCATCTGTAATTTACCCATCAAGCTTGAACGCAGTCCAGATGCAAAGCATGCTGTTGTGGTTTCCAGGCACTGGTCCGGGGACCACTCGTGGTCCATGAGGGGCTTCCAGGCGCTCCCCTGTACTAGATTTCTTAAGACCTGACACAAGAATGTCAAGAAAACATAAAGAAATACATTAAAGAGGGGGATGAGTTGAATCAATGTCCAGTTTATTACAAGAGCTTGTGCCCGGAACACAACACTCATGGAGTTTGCCTAGTGCAAGCCTCACTAACCCTCTTCACAGATAGTTCTTATAGTCTAGCTTTCACAGACAGAATGTTCATATAAGGATTGCTTTACAGATAGAAGTTGTCCCCTAAATTTAAAATAGGAAAGGGGGGCACCTTTAGAGTAATATGATAGATCAATTGAGGGCACCTGGGCAGCCACTTTTCTTTTCTGTTTTTTTTTTTTCTTCGGTGAGGGCCACTGGCGCCGCCCTAAGCAGACCTGGCGCCCAGGCAGGAAACTGCTTCGCCTGTGCCATGGGCCGGCACTGGTTGTATACCTCTATCGCAGGGGTTTTCTACCTTTTTGACACCAGGGACCACCATTTATTCAGCATTTGAGCCACGGACCACCATTTGATGACATTCTCACCCCAAAGACCTAAAACTAAAGAATTATTTTGGCTTTGCCCTCAATTCCAGGCTGGACTTTGCAAACAAAACAGTGTAGACTTCTTATTTAAGTGCTGCTAATTCAGATGGACCCAAATGGACTCTTGCGGGTCCATTTGGTTTCATTTTTACACTCTCAAGAGTTACATCTGGTTAACCAACTTTCCATCATTCATGTTTTATGTTGGAAAACAAACATAACATTCGATTGGGGGGGCAGGATCTATTTTCGGGGGGGGGGGGGGGGGGGTACGTGGCTATAAAATCCTATCAAATGGTTGTCTGTGCCTCAAATGCCAAATAAATATGAGAAATGTTGAAAGCCGCTGGCCTGTAGCTGTTGTTGTGCTGCCATGGCTGATTTTGGCTGGTGGCTGGTTATACATACATAGGCCAAAATTACTCAGAGCCTAATAGGCCATTAGGTTCCATTTGTACCCTCTCATAAAAAAAGGTCTGAAAGAAGCTTATTAACATGGTGGTTTATGACATCATCAGGATGTGATTCACCATGTTGATGATCTTTTTCAGACCTCCATTTCTAGGAAACATACTGTACAATGGGGAGACCTTTGTTATTATTCCCACACGACATCTCTATGACATAGTAAAATAGTAAAATGTTCAAAATGGGTGGAATCCCCAGGGAAGATACTGTCAATGGGTGCAATTCCAGATCGCTTGGTGTAGCCAGGTATGGTGTAAGTCCTCTCATTGGCTGCATGGCAGCAAATCAGGTTTGGGGCCGTGCTCATTGGTTGCATGGCAGCAAATCAGGTCTGGGCCCTTGAGGTAGGCCCGAAAGCCTATACCACCAGGCCTGGGCCTGGGCCTACCAAATAGTTATCCAGAATAATTCAAACCAGTCATCAAGAGCTTCAAATCATGATGAACAAAGCAGGGGAGTGCAGTAACATTTTTAATTGGGGGGGTCAGGTGATTTCTGAATCTTTGACTTGCAGGTTTTAATTATTCTGGGTAATTATTTGGTAAGCTCAGGCCCAGGGCTGGTGGTATAGGCTTTCGGCCTACCCAAGGCCCCAGACCTGATTTGCTGCCATGCAACCAATGAGCACGGCCCCAAACCTGATTTGCTGCCATGCAGCCAATGAGAGGACTTACACCATACCTGGCTACACCAAGCGATCTGGAATTGCACCCATTATCTTTTATCTTAGCGCGAGTGACAGACACCTGAGACAGTGACTCAGATAAGAGCTCATCTGTCATCATCGGTTAACGACTTGAATCAGATCCTGAGGCAAACCTTTAATGATACAGGTACAAGCTTAACGTATAGCGTCGCACAGCAAGCTTATACTGTATCACTGACCCTGGGGGACACCCAGGGGTCAACTAAGTAGAGGGTTATTCTGAAAAGATTTTCTTTTTTCTTTTTTTTTTTTTTTTATAATTTTTTATCCCACGATTTTGCACCCAGTGCCAATTCCTAATGTGATCCTGGGCTCTACACACCCTCCACCAACCTGGGGAGGCAGCGGACTGGCCTCACGCTTCCTTCAATGCATGAGGAGTCCAAGCTGCCTTCTTTTCACCTGACAGGGGGAGTTTCCCTGGTTGGACGTAGCGCGTGGAAGGAACACGTTATTCCAACCAGTTCCTGTCCCCTCCATCAGGCGCCCCGGCTGGCTAGGGGGAGGCAGTTTAGAGTCCAGGATGAAAAGATTTTCTTTTTTTTCCCAATGCACTCTATCAGATACGTGATAATGGAGAAATACATGGAAAACAGGTACTGATTTGGCTCACTGATACTGGTATTGGGTGAACAAACATTAGGTTTGAGCACATACTATAGTATCGCTGAGGTCCCATCATGTGAGGATTGGAGTGCAGTTATTGATGATTGCTGCAGTAAGTTTGCAGGTTGTGGCGCCCCGTACCCATTTTAAATTTGGTTAAAAATATCTAATTTAATCTCTATTCATTTCGATTTTTTTTTTTTTCCTAAGTTAATAATAATAATAAAGTTAATGTATTTAACATATGAGCGCTTTTTATTTCACACAGGTGGAATTCTGCACCAGCAGACAAACAGCTCCTCAATTATAGGTCATGATGAGCGCACTGGGGTGAGTTAAAGGGGAATTCCACCCATTTTCTACATTTTGCATTAATATACAGTATCTTAGAGATGTTGTGGAGGTTTGGAAAAATACATATCACTTGAGATCATCAAGTTGTGTTTCACCATGTTACTGATTTTTCTTTTAGGGCCTTTTTTCTGAAAGTGTAATGTAATGTACACTCTCAGGATTCCCGTTTAAAGCCTAATCATACTTCAGCTGACATGGTGGCATGCTACGGTGCAACCCGCTCACACATCACATCACTGCACTGCATTACGTGCACAACACAAGGACACAAGTATTTGATGCAATACTTTGACGCAATGTTATTATTACCCAGTGTCCTCTCTGCCTGCCATATGGCGATAGGGCTGTACGCAATCTAGCCTGCGATTTGGTAATATAGACACGTAACGTAAAAGACATGCATCTTTACTGGAAGCATTACGAAATCTGTCCTCCCTCCATCTCCTGTCCGTCTTTATTATTTACATTATATCTGATATTTATATTGTGGCTCTCGGGCGTGGAAACCTTGCTTCCGCATGTCTTGCAATGGATCTGATGTTATTATATGGCTCTGGTTATTTCGGCATTGCTGTCCTGTTTTGTATGTGTTTATAATCTCTTGTACTTTTCATTGGGTAAATATTTAGATAAACCCCCCGAACAGACTCCAAACATGCTTGAGACCATAAAGAAGCAGTTCTGCAATGGATCCAATGCTATTACTTCGCTCTGGTTATTTCTGTGTTTCTGTTCTGTTTTGTATGTGTTTATAATCTCTTGTGGCAGACTGTCGCCTCCCACAATTTTCCTCCCCACTTCCGTCTCGTCTTTTAACAGTCACGCAAGTTCATCCTACAAATCCAACTCATAGCCTATGTAACATAGCCTATGTAGCTTTCTGCTTAGCAGAGATGGACATGAGAATGTATCAAATGGTATCTAAATACTGAATCAAGAAAGTAAAATGGTGCATTTATATAATAACTTTATTAGAGCTGCAACGATTAATCGATGAATAGTAATTGATACTTGAATTAGGTGTCAACTAATTTACAACGTAGTAATCAATTAATTGCATTGGCAACTAATCACTGGAGTTATCATGGGTATTTCCCACTTGACTATAGTTTTTCCAGTGTTAAGTGTAACTGAACTAAAGAGGAGTGAGTCATCTCTAACCCTAACCCTAATTATGACGCATAATGATTATGTAGCTGTATATTGAAGCACTCACATTTACATTTAGAAGGGTACTGTTCCTTTTAGACTGACACGTGTGTAGCTAATTTTTAATCACATTTATGCAGTCAGAATAAGCCACCATGAGTTGCTTTGATTAATTCAAATGTGTTTGTTTGAATAGCAGCCTAATCGGCAGCTAATCAAATGTAGGTTTGTTAGAACAATGTATTATTTTTGTTAGAACAGGTTTAAAATATATACTTTGAAGTGATGGTTAAAGAAGTGTCACCACCCGATTCATCGATTATTTAAATAACCGGCCGATGAATCGATTATGAAAATAATCGTTAATTCCAGCTCTAACCTTTATCTAAAGCACTTTGCATAATGCATTGTATTCACCCATACACACACTGATTGCAGTGGAAGCCATGCAAGGTGCCAGCCAAGACAAGTAAAAAAGGATTTTACTTTTTTCTATATATATGTTTTTTTTTATTCAGATCTACATACGCACAAGTTCACAACTTATCACAATATGTGCTTGTAGAATTAAACGACAAATACAGCAGCACTGCCATACGGCCAAGTATAAAATAGGCCCATTCAAACAGGCATTCCTTTAGGGTGAAAAAAAAAATAGCACGCTTTTAACTAGACTGCTGCAATATACAGTGTCAAATGTCAACTCCCCACTCTTGCGTAGTGTGGAATCTTGAAGAGCTACACAGTAGTTGTGTGAAAATCCTAACCGCCTGCTATTGCTTAAGAAGACTGAATGTTCAGGACATTTTCCATCTGCCTGCTTCTCGTCTGTCCCTCCTACCCCCAGCCCCCTCCTCTTCTTCATCCTGGCCTCATTTCCTCCAGAGTAAGAGGGCTTGTTCCCCCCAGAGCTCTGAGCGCATACAGGGGAAGGGAAGTGGGAAGCGGGAAGAGAGAGAGAGAGCAGGGGTGAGTAGGGTGACCAGATGTCCCTCTTTGTGTGGGACAGGACAGCCCTACAATTTATTAATGGCAAGTATACAGCTTAACTGCAAAAAATCCAAACTATCCCTTTGAAATAATCGCCGATTCATCCCTGTAACGTCCAACACATGTGTCCAACACATGCACGTACATGCAGTACTCTGTCCCCACATGCAGTACTTCTGTCCCCAATGAACAGTTTAGATCTGGTCACCCTAGAATTGAGAAATACTACAACTTCACAGAAGTGATTAAGAGTCTCAGTGGTATAGAATGACAGGAAAAGTACCGACAAGATAATTTATAGTGAACAATACAGGAAGCGCTAATGCAAGAAGAGGCTGATCAAATAAAGAAAAAAAAGTCATGGAAACAAAGTCATGGAAAAAAGCTTTTCTGTAGCATGGTAATGCGTTTGTTTTGAATCATGTCATTGGCGTTCTGTTTGATTCTGTTTCGATTCCACTCCATCCTATTTGCTATTGGGTTTCTGTTCTCAGGATATTTCCCAATGCGCTCCCAAAGGTTTATGATAAGGGGGTTAACGTTTCACCGCTCTAGGAACTGGCTTTTGTAGACTTTGGGTCAATGATTTCCTGTAACAGTCTAGTCAATGTCTTATCACTGTACACATAAGAATAACAGATTACAGTTTTCACATCTATAATACCGCTTGTGGTTTGCTCGATACTGGGTAGCAGTGGCTCTGAGTTTTGTTCTGAGCCAATCTACAAGTCCACAACGTGTCGTGTTGTGAGCCTGTATGGATCTGCTGTTTTCAAGAAAAATCACAACACAAATCTCATATTGGGGGCTGCATGGCTCAAGATATTTTTAGCTGTGGGTCCATGGGCATGGGTTTGAGAAACACTGTCGTCTATGCTGTTGGTGTGAGTCACTGAATGGGAGACTCATTACTCTCACAAAATAGCTAGTCAGCGGGTTTTGTGATGTTGGAACCGACCTTGGTGCCTGTGCTGTTGGCCAGTTGCGTGCCCCCTCCCTTATAAAGATATCTTCACCACTTTTTTCACCAAAATCACTGAATGCCCCTACAAATTCTCACTTTAGAAATGTGCACCCTAGCTAGCTGTAAAACGCTGCAGGGTCCTGCATGAAGGAAGGAGGGTTTGTGGCATTGAAGCTACGGTGAGAAAAGTGATCTTCTCCTCCATCTCTAAGTGTCTGTTTGTTCCTGCGGGCAAGACTTCACAGTTCACACTGAGAAAATGTGCTTGGGATCCAGATGAGAAATGTACAGCTGTGCAGAGAAAGACACACACGCTCGCTGTGCATGTGTGCATGCAGGGCCGTTGCTAGCCATTTGGGTGCCCTAAGCACAAATGCTTTCTGGTGCCCCCCCCCCCCCCCACACACACATAAGCAGTGATGGTCCATTAGCCATCCTGTTGTTTTCAGAACGATCAAACACCTCCAGTCTCCAGAACCAGTTTAAACAGGTTTTGACTCATTTGATAACAAAAGGCTGAATTAATGAAGTGTAGCACCTTGGAACAACCTTCCTAATGCCATTGTAATGTATAGTTCCCGAATCCCCCACCACTACTCATTGTTTCTCAGTTGCAAGGGCGATTTTTCTCATGGGTTGACACCAACACTTGCCTGCTTGCCCGGGGAAAGTAAAAAAAAAATGGTCGGGCAAGTGAAGACTGCTACCTGGTTGCCCGATCGGGCAAGTGTGCAACTTAGTGCACTATAACACAACACAAGATAAATTTGTCTTTGAGGCAGTCATTGCACTCTGCCTCTATATGTCTTTCCCTGCTTTCTAGCTATAGGCCTACACAATTCCAGGCTGGGTTTGGGAAACAAAACAGGCAAATTAACATACAGATCAAAATGACCATTAATCTTCTACATTCTCTAGTTGTGTAGACCTGGCCTAATTAAGATGATGAATTTTAACTCTTGAGAGTGTAAAATGAAACCAAATGGACCTGCAAGGGTCCATTTGGTTTCATTTTTACGTTCTGATGGCAAGTGCCTCCGAGACCTTAGTGTCAACCCCTGTTTTTCCTTCCCTGAATTCCTGGCCCAAGCTATAGCCTGGACCAGCAAATTAACCACAGCCCCTGTGAAATCCTACTGAAATCCTCATGTAGGCTGCACCCTTGCAGCCTACACAGAGAGGTGGGGGCGTGTGTAGGGTGAGGTGGTGGTGGGGGGCATCCCTGACCAGTTATGCTTAGGGCCTCCAAAACCTAGTAGTGGCGCTGCGGCCCTGAATAAGCCCGCAGCCTGGCTGAGTATTTTAGCTTGTACTTTCAAACAATTACAGCTCTGTCAATTCTCGATCATTTCTTACCATTCAACATGTTATGTTGAAAAAACATGTTCCATGTTTTTTGCTGTATGTGGCGAGCATTTATCCCAAGTCTGCAAAACGTTATTAAATTAAACGTTTAAATTGCAAAAAAAAGTCAGGAAATTCGCGGCAAAACAGACATCTTTTTGATCATTCATATCTCCTTCAATTCTGGACCATTTTGTACATTTCAAAATGCAGCGTGACCGGCAAAAATCACTCTATCAGATGCTGTATAGGATATGCAGGTAGGTCTTCTCTACGAAGCGGAATCAAGAAAAATGTAACCGTCGGGATTTTAGTGGAAACGTGAAAGCAGCAGCATTGCCACAAGTTAATTAATGTATTTAATTATATTATATACTGTACATTACCTAAACACAAGCAAGTGACCGACAGCAGGCAGCTGTCTAGAGCTGTTTATAGGACAATCCATAGCCTAAATAAGGAGATGAATTGAACTGGCGCTTCTGTGGACATCTCCAATGCTGGCACAGTCTGTGCCCGCACGTGGCTTTGAAATCCCGTTATCTATTAGCTTAAGGGACTGCGTGACAAACAGGGGGGCACCATGTCTCTGGAGAGGGGCACAAAGCAGATTCAACAGTTTTCTCGGGAAAATGCATATTTATAGATTTTTTATTTTATTTTTAATGGTGCCCTGCGGTCACGTGGTGCCCAACGCACTGCGCGTTATGCGCGTTGCCCTCCCTACGCCACTGTGTGCATGCATACGCACGTGCATGCACACGCACACTTTTCACTCCATTTTTGTAAACGAACACCCTGAGATCCCTTGGGATCCCTTTGTCGTTTTAGGTAATTTAATCCCAAGGAATACAGAATTGGTTGAATAACCAATTCTGTGAAAACAAGATGGATAGATAGGGGGGCTGGGGCAGGGACACCACTTTGTCAGTGTGAACGGAACACTAGTGTCTCTGTTCTGTCTCACTATAGTGGATGACATCCCAAGCAGGTGGTCTCATGACCACCTGTTGTTAATTACTGCGAAGGCCCATCACAGGTCTCTATACACCCGAGAGGAAACTGATGAAGCAGTGATGGAAGAAGTACTTAGATGGGCCATGGCCATCTATTTTGACATATATATATGACGTATATTCATTGCAAATCAGTGAAGTAACTTGTAGCTAAAGTTTTCCACATAATTGCACACGATTTCCACTCAGAATTCTCCTGAAAAAAGCCTAGGAGTGGCAGTGCCAGTCAGCTGTTTTGTGACGTTGGACTAACCACAGTTCAGTATTAAGTGTTTAAGACTCATAATGGGGTGATTAGGGTCCCAGGTATAGTTAAAAACAGTTATTTTATGTGGAAAAACTGGTATAGGTGGATAATTTTACGAGAGTTTGTTTTTAGGTTTTTTTAATGAACTCTTTACTTTTTTAGTATTAGTTTTGTACCTGTATGTTAGTATTACAACATATTAGTATTATAGAATATTCAGAATGACAATACTATTATTGAACTAGCTGGTTCAACAGCTAGTTAATACGACTTGGCTTAATTTGTCATGTCTGTCTGCACATGTAGTTTGTTCTGAGTCAGACGCTAAATCAGCATAAATCACAGAGCATGTAGAACCTTGGCAGCCTTACACATGAGACACAGGGTTCGGTTTACTGTTGGGAATCTCTGTGCTTTTGATCATTTTTATGGGGTGTCCCCAGATGACGGTTAAGGCTTTTACAACTTTTTTTTATGTTGGCCAAATTGTCAAATGATCTAAGTCAGAGTGGGGTAGCCTGGCTGGCTCTTGGCGAAAAAAGCCTGTCAGCAGATTGGTCTGAAATAGCAGACCAATTCTTTTTGGGGATTACAACCGGAAAAGGTTGATAGGCATTGAATTATCCGTAATAGGCCTACAGTATTTGGACCACATGCTAAAGGGCCACAACAATTATTACAACGACATACATAACTATACAGTATGCACCACTGTGATCATTAATATTGGCTCCACCACTTGACAAAAATCTATTGTGCTTGTTATGGAATCTGATAGTGTTGTAGTCGAGACCGCTTAAATCGAGACCAAGACAAGACCAAGACAACCACAGACTTGATCGAGACGAGATCGAGACGAGACTAGCACCTAGAGAGTCAAGACCAAGACGAGACCAAGACAACCACGGACTTGATCGAGACGAGATCGAGACGAGACTAGCACCTAGAGGGTCGAGATCAAGACAAGACCAAGACCTAGCGGGGCCGAGATCAAGACAAGACCAAGACCTAGAGGGGCCGAGAACAAGACAAGACCAAGACTGGTCAAGACCGAGGCCAAGACCTAGTCTTGTCATGCCCATTTTAACATATAATAACGTTCATAATGATTTTCAATCTTCTATCATAGTAACACTGAATTTGATTTTTTGCCCCATCCACCATTACATTTTTAAACAAAACTACTAATAATACTATAGGGCCGGGGCGATATGGTTGATAACAAGAATATAAAAAATCCCTAATCAGACACATCCCAGTGTCTGTCTTCTTTCTTTTCAATATTTACAGAAAAAAAAAGTATATTGCTATTTGTGCCTGCAGCTGTCTTTATGAATGGGTCCTCGCTCCGCACAATGATTAGAACCTTTCCTTTGCATTGTCTTGTCTCGAGAGGTCTTGTTGGCGATCAAGACCGAGACAATGGCTTCGAGGTCGAGGACAAGACCGAGACAAAATTATACGAGAACAAGACGAGACCACAAGACAAATGAAGTGGAGAGCCGCAAGGTCGAGACAAGACCAAGACAAAACAAAGCGAGACAAAAACAAGACCAAGACAATGAAAATTTGTCTTGAGACTGGCCTCGAGACGAGACAATGTCTCGAGAACTACAACACTAGAATCTGAGCCTCTGAATTCTGTATTTTCACTGTATTTATACAACAAAGAAAATAATATGTCACCCCCCTCTCTGTTTTCATCTTTTTTTCCTTTGAGAGATTTGTCCCAGTTCTCACAACCACAAAGTTGAACTGACTTACAGTATATTCCCTCACGTAGTGGAGCAGTCACTTAGTGGTGACATTGTGTTATCCTACAGCTTAGGTATAAACTTGGTGCCAACGCTATGTGTCATCTCACCTACCAATCATTAACTCCGCTTTAATTTGACGGGAATAAGTGTCGACACTGGTTAACGATCTGTTTTCCTGCTTCGTGGCAAATCGGCCCGTCGAGAGGCAATAAAGTTTTCCATAATCTGTTCCAGGCAGAATCTTGAGTGGACCCAATCGTTGTTGCGTGATCTAATCAGGGTTTCAGATAAATAATGTTACAGCAATACTGTAAGTACCGTCCCACTCAGATTAGACTAGTCAGTCTAGACTGATCAGGTCTTGTGACTTAAGTCAAAACGAGGAGGTGTGGCAAAGCTGTTTGGCCATTCAAAACAGCCAAACAGCTTTGCCACACCTCCACGTTTTGACTTAAGTCATACAACCTGATACTTGAGAAACGCAAAATAGGGCCCCTCAGTCTCTTGACTGTGAAAAGACTAAGGTACTATATAACGGTAGATAGGAGTATAAACAGAAGGATATAATCAAAGTTATTAAAAATAGACAATAATGTTTTAGCCTGGCCCACAGACAGAAGAAATGATTTCTAATTCAAAATAGTGCATGATCTATTACATGAGATGCAGAGACACATAGGGCTCCATTTTCGTTATGTCTAAACCCCTTATCCCTTAACTTCTTTGCCTTTTTAAACAATTTAAACAAAACATGTTTCAATGGTTAAAATTACCAGTCTACAAGCTCACAACATGTCAGTAGATTGGCACATTGAACTATTCCAAAATATTTTGCAAAATAGAAAAAACGAAGTTAGGGATTAGGCATAAGGGGTTTAGCGTGTAACGAAAATGCAGAGCCACATAATGTATTAAAGTTTTATTGCAAATGGTGGAATGGTTCATGAGCTATGACTGTTCAATGTTAACATTTTCAATTGAGTGATTTGGCTATTAATAATTAATTTGCTTCTTAGGGTCTTGTTCTCTTGTGATTGAACTCTTACTTACAGCATTTTATCTGTGGACTTTTCATATTATGTTGTTCAGATGTGCTGGGAATTGCTGCGACCACAGTTGCAGGCATTTAACAACAACGCATGGCTGTGATATGCTGTAATCACATCGTTCGTGTTTTATTTATTTTAAATTGCTATAATGTATACTCAAACTAGAATTCAGCATGTTGCATACTGCATTGTATTATTAGCCACACACACAGTATTAAAAAAGACAAAGATATGAGGAAATGAAATCTGACGGAATTAACGCTCGACTCCGAACAGGAGCATGTGTGCGTTTTGTACCGCTTCCCTATTGTTCACCCTCACAGCACTGACACACATTGAGACATGCACTCACATAGAGCATAATGACCCGTCGTCATCTGTGTGAACCTGCCTGTTACTGGCAATGATGTTCATAATGTGCTCACATTATGGGCTGATGTAAACAGAGCGTACTGTTGCAACATGTTGGGCTTTCTATACTATAGCAACCGCTCCCACCCCCCAGGGGCCGATGCAGAGTGTCTTTAACTCTATTTGACCCATTCCAATGTCGCGTGTTTCACTGAAACAGGTTTGGAATGTCAGACGTTTGGCACTTCCAGTGCTTGTGGAACAAGTCCACAGGTCATGACAAGCATTTTTGTTGTCCTTCTGTTGTCAAGCCGCATCGCTCCCTAATGTCACTGATGCTCTGGAGTTGGTGCAATTAAACCCCTTTTGACTTTAGTGTCCCCATTTTGAGAAAATAAACAACATGTTTCTAAAATATTCGTACAAAATGTTAAACAAGACTTAAGAAATTCTGGGAAATACATTTTTGTATTGTTATGTGTTGTTGTGTCATTGTGACTTAATCACTAAGCCATTCCTGACGGGATGCATTTTTTTTTTTTTAGGCTCAGCAGAAATGCGTCTTCATGACACATCAGGCTTCAGTATTCTAAGGCATAAGGTCATTTTAGGGCATGTACTGTAAGCGAGGTTACGAGAGATACATTTAGGAAATTACTGTAAGTAAATGCTAAATTTCTGTCATGTATTTCATCACGTTAATTGGGTTTTTCCCTGGCAAGCACAGTCAGGTCCGGGATGAATTATTAGCGTCTTGATCGTGGCCATGAATCAGAGAGAGTCAGATGGAGGCCAGGTTAATTAATAATTAGTCATGTCATAACTGGTCAGATCTGGCCTAGAATAAGCTTCATTTCAACTGGCAAAGACGTCCTGGAAATGACGTAAAGATCATCCCCATGTGGCCCAGTCCTGATCATCACTGGAGTCACTGGAGGACGTCATCATAACGCCATCATGGTGCCATATGGCCATCCATCCCTCCAGGAAAATACAGAAACACTAAAGCCATAATAAAGACAATCTGAAAACAAAACTGAAATAAAACAAAAAACAACAACATAGCACAGTACAGCATAGCCCTGTTGGTATTAAAGTAGTGTATATACCTTATGGCTGTTTGGACTAGTACTGCTAGTACAGCATCTCTTAAAAGGTCACAAAATAACGTCATGTACAAATGTCCAAAGTCAAAACACATCCAACAAACCTTACATTTAAAACAAATCAAACATTCTGCTCAGTCACCAACCGTTCAACATCCACAGGCCCTCAAGCTCATCAGCAGCTCAGTCTAGTATGTGGAAGTATAGTTCAGTAAGGGTCATTAATTAATTCATTAATTCATTAATTAATTCCAGGAATTACATTGCAAGTATCCAACATTTCCCAGAACTTCTTTAATTTCCCTCTGAGTAAAATGGGTCAGTTTCTCCAAGGCCATGCATGACAGCATTTCCTGTAAGCACTGCCCCACCAGTGTAGGGCCGTTTATATAGAGCAGGGGTTCCCAACCTGTTTATATTACCTCAGACCAGCTGACTGTGTGTGTGTGTGTGTGTGTGTGTGTGTGTGTGTGTGTGTGTGTGTGTGTGTGTGTGTGTGTGTGTGTGTGTGTGCAACAATATTCCAAAACACAGAGGCAATTGACTGGCCTCAAGCAGCCTATATCCGTGCTGCTGTTATTATTTCACAACATTATGTCCCTGATATAATGGCACATATCAACAAGGATAGTGTAATTATTAGTGGCTGCATATTTGCAGTGGTCTCTGCTCCATTGCTCTAATGCAGTGTCAATTAACAGCATTAGATTAGAATGTGGACGAACAACTTTGTCGCCAGTATAGTTCAACAAAAAACACACAGATTAATTGCATTACACAATGCTGCAGAGCTGGTCTTGTTGCAAATAAGCAGAATTAAGCGTTGTGCGTCACGATGAACCTGAGGTGAACCACAATGTCTGTGTGGGCTGTCTCCTCCTGCCTCTGTGTTAAAATACAGCTAATACTGATAAGAAATCAGTGCTTCACTAATAACAATGGCTAATATAGCTGCAAGCAGCAATAAAACGTGAACAAGCAAGCAGCAATAAGGAGTCAGAACAATATGCAGAAGAAGGAACATATTTTTGGTGCTTTTGCCCCGGGTCCATACAATAGTGAATGAATAAATTAAATGTAAAATTCCTACAGTAGCCTACATGTCAACCTGGCCTCCTACAACAAAACTGATAAAAGCTTGGACAATTACAGTACAATTCAAGTACAACTAGAAGAAATTGTGAAATAAATGTGATTGGACAACAGCTGTTTAATGGCCACTTTGTTCAAGAAGTTAATCTAACATAATCTGGCACAATGTTTTAACCACTACACTGTTACATGAAATGATCAAGGCTTGTACAATGCTTTGGGTAGGTTACTACTGGAAATCTAGAATGTCGGGGTATGACCTGGCGGGAATCGAACCCCGGTCTCCCAGTCTCAGGGCAGACACTCTAACCACAAGGCCACTGAGTTGGTGCCATTACCATTACATTGAGTGTTATCATCTCAATCACAAAGTGACATTTCCGTGAATGTCACTTTCATGATATGCGAGTGTAACTCCGTGCTATTGAGAAGTAGGCAGAAATGCATTGGACTCAAAGTAAAAGCCCAGCTTGAATCCTTTTATGTTAGGTCTTTTTAAGTAATAGCAAATCATACACATTGCAGAGACTTTAATTGTTACTGTAAAATAATTCAAACCGGCTGTCATTTTACATCTCATCTTACTCACTTCAAACAATGTGTTTCAGACACTAGACTATGATTTTTCACCGTTAGGCTCACTGTGACCACTGATCACGTGACTAACCCAATGTAACTGTGTACCCCATCATTGGCGCAACTCCGTCTCTAAATGGCTCTGGTGCGTTGCATTAAAATTGGATTTTAGATCATGCAACAGCATGCAGCAGTGGATAAACAAAACACAAGACAAATCAGTTTATGAAGAAAACTGAAGCAATAGGACATGTGGGTGTGACAATCTGCCACATCCTGACGTGAAACTCTACATACAATATAAAAGTATACTGGTTTACAGCAGTATGTTTTTATGAAGTGTATCCTTTAAAACAAACAACTACCCTTAATCAATGATTATCTATGATAAAAATGCTTCAAAACAAGAGCCTACACATGTTAACAATTAATGTGATTCATAAAATGACCAATGCCAGGCTGCATTATATATTTGATGGTCAAATGAATTATTTTCGAAGTAATTTAAACATTTCATTGATGAGCCATGCGAGTTCCATTGTAAAAGCAGTGAGGTGGCTAAAATGGAAACTCCAACATAAAAGAAGGACATCAAGAGAATGGCAAGGTTTAACGGTTTTTATTAACAACCACTCCCAAAAGTATTAGATTACATTTGTACAAGGGCAGCATTGCTGGTTGAACTGGTAGGGATACTTAAGTAATCTGATTACTTGTAATGAATTATTTACATGATTACTTTACCAAACAAGGAGAACAAAGGAAGACCTGGAGATGCCGCAAACAGAAGGAGGGGGGCCCAGGCCACCCCTAGGGACGTCGAAGCTGTTCCCACCCCTCGCCCTAACTTAACAAATGAATCCTAAACCGAGAACTAAAACATAACAAAAACCAAGGCTGCGGCCATCTCCAGGCCAAACAGAAATAAACTAACTAAAGAGAACTGAAAACAAAGGCTAACAAGAACAGAGCTGGGCTGCTGAGCTGTTGTCTGGTCTGTCTGCCATCAGACTGAAGGAGCTGGCTTTTATGCAGGAGGAGGAGCATGGCTGATTGGGGAACTTGCTGCAGGTGCCAGCTGGGTGTGCCACACAGAGTGAGGGAGAGACAGAGGGAGTTAAGCACAGACACTGATTGACAGACAGAGTGTGTGTGTGTGTGTGTGTGTGTGTGTGTGTGTGTGTGTGTGTGTGTGTGTGTGTGTGTGTGTGTGTGTGTGTGTGTGTGTGTGTGTGTGTGTGTGTGTGTGTGGTCATGGCCACACGCAACAGGTCCACCAACAGGTCATGTAGGCTACACCCGTCTACACTGGAAGTGTAACAAAAACCCATATGAGTACATAAATCACAATATATCATAAAACATTCAAACATGAACATTTAAAAATGGCCGATCTACAAGCTCCTTGCTTAAAGGTAGGAGAAGTGATTTCACTTTTGTCAGATATCACCAAAAAATATTTTTTTCTGTTAAAATGCTCTATTATAAGGTGTGGAAACCACATATGGAGTCCCCCCCCCCACACACGTTAGCAGAGGAGCTAATAAACGTTCCCCAGGTCACCACAATTCTCCTCCAATCAGGAGAGAGCAGCAGGTTCACATAGTGTAGCTACTTTTGGGGGCCCCTAGTGCACCAGGCTGGTACTACACCATGAATTTCAAATCACTTCCCCTACCTTTAAAACATACCTCTGGTTAAGTGCAAGAAAACAAACAAAAGAGGCTCTTGAGCAGTACTGAGGCTTATGCAGAGGTCACCTGAAGAATACTGAACCACAGTGTAAAATTATACAAATAGTAAAGTGTCAATTAGAAATGGCTGATCTACAAGCTCCTTGTGCATAAACATACCTCCAGTTAAGTGCAAACAACCCAACAGGAGCTTGTCCCTCAGCGCCCAGAACTAGGAGGAGAGCACCTGAGGAACAACAGGACCATTTACTACATACAATAATGTGAGTGATGGTTTAGCATAAAAAACACCTAATGCCTACCTTGCTCACTCAGTGCATGTTGACAGCAATAGGAGGACTGAATGACTAAGTCCCTGGCTTTATAGTGGGGGAGGGGCTGTCAGTGGCCACCTGCAAGTGGGTGAGTGTTTGGGGAGTGGCCACAGATCATTGTCTGCAGAGCCCTGGAAATAGACAGTTACGCCAACTCTGTTCACTTCATGGGGCCAGTCCGTCTACATAGACTTCTGTTGGATAGTGACATGAAGAGTGACAGCCGGAAGTTACTGAATGCATTGAAGCCTATGGGCTCGTGCGAGTATGAGACCACGTGACCAGGCGGTTTTCTGACCCCTCAATGTCGCAACTCTTCTACTAGATGGCTCTGATTGTCTGGAGACAGGTCTCCCTGCTACATGCAACACACACTAATATATATATATATATATATATTATATATATATATATATATATATATATATTATATATATATATATATATATATATATATATATATATATATATATATATATATATATATATTATATATATATATTTCATCACATGATGGGAGCTTTTATGTCTTGGTACCAAACTTTGCACATTGACATGCTCGTAACACATCATCACATCACAGATACATGCAAGACCACCAAACCGTGTGACAATATGCAAACAGCACTATATGCACAATAAGCCATATAAAAATGGAAAACTCACCTTGGAAATTGGAAAGACCATATTTCACATGCTTCCCTAAGTTCCACATGCTTATTGCTCTCACACAATCTGGCACAATATACTTGCTCCAGTGTTGCCATTTTTGATGAAAACAAATTTGCTTCGGAACTTTTGTCCGGATGGGGCCAAAGTTCTCATGTAGCAGGTTTCATGCAAATTGATCAAAAGTCCAGGCAGAAAATCAGGCATGAGCATTTTTCAAACTGCTTAAAATGGCAGACACTCTGGGGGTGGAGCTTACCGGTCAAAGTTACAGATGTGTTCCACATGAATCAAGGAACATGTAGAAACAAGTCCCATGATTTTTGGCCAAACAAGGCCGAGTTATGGTTGTTCAAATGTTTCAGTTTCAAAGAATTGTTATAGCGCCCCTGTAATATCCCAGACGGGATTTACATATAATACCCGGAAAATGAAATGATGGGCGGACAAAGGGTTAAGGAAAACTGAGGGTTACAATTTATTGAATTAAAGTAGTAAGGTTACTGAACAGAAAATACAAAAAGCTAAGGGAAGGGACTGGTGGTGCCAGAAAAAGTTACAATCAAAAACACACTACCTAGAACCCCAACCCTCTAACCTACCGGGAATTACTCAAACAAACAATTCTACTCTACCTTCAAAAAAAGGAAATTACAACATGTGGCACTCACCTCTAACCTGGTGTAAAAAACATGGGAGTTACCTACGTGTTGCAAAATGTACAGGGTACCCTGTCTTCCCCTGTCCCTTCCCTGAAGAACTTAACTCAAAATGGGAAGGCTGAACTTAAATACTAGAACTACAAACAAAAGAAAGTACTCTGATTATAAACAGTACAGTACGGTACTTTAACAGTACTTTTACTGTGAGACTGTGGCTAGAGTAGGGCTTTACCGAATAGCCTCGTTTTTAACAACAAAGACTGGTTTTACAAAATGGCTGTGTTTAGGACAACTTCTAAGGACTACTATTTGACTTGTATTTGGACAAACTGGCAAAACTGGTATGCTTAGGACACTGAATGGTTTGGAGCTGCTGTCTGCTGGCAGGCTGGAGAGAGAGTGAGTGGAAGACAACAGGTGACTTATATAGTCTGATGATGGAGGTGATTGGAGGAGACAGATGCGTGGTGGCCCAACCGGTGGTGAGAGGTGGAGGAGTGGGCTGGTACTGGAGATGAGTGGGCTGGACCTGTGAGTATGATTGACAGACTGGAGAGAAGGAGAGGAGAGCAGAATATAGAGGGAGGAACACATGCTGCCTGCACTGTCTGTCTGTTCCCCATAATAATACACGTAACAGCCCCCATTTGAGCAATTTGAGTAAGACTGGTTTTGCTGCTATTTGGCATCCCCCTCTACAAAACTGTAAAATATCAGAAGCATATTACGCTGCATGTGTAGATTAGGGGCATTAGAATCATTTTCACAAACGAGCAATTTTCATTGGCTCGTAAAAACATAATTTTTTCACTTAAAACAAAATCCACACCTATTTTCATATTCGTATGGCTCCAAAGTTCATGTGTAGGTCATTGTTATGCATTTTGATCAAAGATTGTAGGAGAACAGACATTTTAACTGTTTTACATATAATTCAAGATGGCGGTTCATCTAAAGGTCAGAGGTCAAAAGTCAGAATACAAAAGTTGTTCGGCATAAGCAGACGCATAAGTGAATATAAGTTACATTTCTGAGAGTCAAGCAGTTCATAAGTTATAAGTGTTAGCGCCACCATTTGACCAGTGGTCACAGGCTTCGCATCATCACCGTTTGGCATCACCCTCTACCAGATTACAATTTTCGCGAAAACCGACTGCACGGTTCAGCCAGAACAGCTATTTCTGGCGGAAAAAGAAGGAGAAAAGCAGTCAATAACAATTAAGTGAACAAGTCACTTCGTGACTGCTTGTTCACTTAATAATATACGGTATACCACTATAGACACACACACACACACACACACACACACACACACACACACACACACACACACACACACACACACACACACACACACACACACACACACACACACACACACACACACACACGTGTACTTGAAGTAAACAAATAATCATCCTGGCGGTTTCACTCGTGCATAATATTATGAATCAACTATAGTATTATATGAGACGATTTTAAGATGACCCCATTTTATTCTCCATAGAGAAAACCTTCTGCGAGCCCAGTGGCATCGGGTTGAGTGAGTGACGCCGGGCCTTCAGCACTCTATTGCAGGGGTTTTCAACCTTTTTGACTCCAGGGACCATCATTTATTCAGCATTTGAGCCACGGACCACCATTTGATTACATTTTCACCCCAAAGACCTAAAATTAAAGAATTATTTTGGTTTTGTCCACGATTCCAGGCTGAATTTTGCCAACAAAACAGTGTAAACTTCTTAATTAAGTGGTGCTAATTCAGATGATGAATATTTTAACTCTTGAGGGTGTAAAAATGAAACCAAATGGACCCGCAAGGGTCCATTTGGTTTCATTTTTACATTCTCAAGAGTTACATCTGGTTAACCAACTTTTCCATCATTTAGCCTGGGGACCACCTGGAACCTTCTCAAGGACCACTGGTGGTCCCGGACCACCTGTTGAAAACCCCTGCTCTATTGTTCCAACAGAACATCAGGAATTTTGATGTCCTCACACAAAAACAGTACTACAAATAAAATGGACATAATATATATATATATATATTTTTTTACATAATGGAGATGTCTTAGGTGCTTATAGCGTCCGAGACACAGTCCTTATGAATTGATTCCATTACAGTAAATACATCTGTGAGTGATCAGATGTCTAAAAATAAATGTGTTATGAAACATGCTGTCCTGTGCTATAAACATGAACTAAACACAAGAAACCTACGTCACGTGAAATGACATGACATTTTAATCTATTCCTTACACGAGCGAGCCAATGAGCGGGAATAGTGTGTGTGTGTGTGTGTGTGTGTGTGTCTGTGTGTGTGTGTGTGTGTGTGTGTGTGTGTGTGTGTGTGTGTGTGTGTGTGTGTGTGTGTGTGTGTGTGTGTGTGTGTGTGTGTGTGTGTGCGTGCGTGTGTGTGTGTGTGCGTGCGTGCGTGCGTGCGTGCGTGCACAGCACGTGCATGTGTGTTAATAGTATTCCAGTTGGAGAGGCAGGTACTTTCCCTGGTCACAATGTCAACATGGGCTCTAGACCAGCTAAAAGTGCTGACTCACCCCCATGCACTCTCCATCTCCCTCCATCAGTGCTGCCAGAGCTCACCAGGCTTCAACCATCTATCTTTGGGCGCTTCTGATGAGTCACCTGGTTAAAGTCATTCTTTCCGTGTAGTTTTTAATAAACAAGTTATTTTTGATATCGTCTTTCACTGGTATATATTTCACAACAATTGTCCCACATAAACTTCTCAGAACAATATTGAACATTCGTTTGCATGTGGCACTCTTTGCAAAATGGTGTAGCCAGTGGAAAATGTTCATTTCTGAGCCCTCACGGGGAACTATGTTTTTGTGTCCGTATCACACATCCAAAAAGTAGTTTCTTGTGATAGAGGGGTCTAAAATGAATGAAGGATGTGCTATTATTTTAGAAATAATTCAACAGTTTTGTGGATTCATTTACTTTTGCTGTGTGGCACCAGTGACACTACAGAATGACCATAACTACTTAACATTCACCAGAGCAGAACTCCCACCACGGGACTCTGCCATTCAATTAATACAGTTAACACCAATATTATTAATGGGCTGGTAAGTATGTCATACAACTTAAATTCCAATAATCTGAACTAAGTGGTTAGGTGGTTTCAGCCCTTGCACAGTGAGAAATAACGTGCATCATGCCTTGCTGAAAAAACTCAAATGAAGGAACTGAAAAATCGTTGAAGAGGTGAAAGGAGACAAGAAATAGGATAATTAAGATGAGTCAGAATAAATTGTGAAGCACGATTATAGCATTAATCATCATCACCTAATAATGAATTTGTATAATTAACCAGTTAACATAATATGACTGCCAGATTGTTTTCGGCATAGATGATTGCTATCTCTACAGTGTCATCACCATCGTCGTGGCCATTGTCATCGCTATCATAACAGCAATTGCTTATTGTGCACATGCAGTGGTGTTTCTAAGCAATTTGGGGCCCTAGGCAAGATTTTCCCTGGACCCTTACGGGTCCATTTGGTAAGGGGGGCTCCAGGGAAAATCTCCTGTGATGTCATACCTTTGACAGGCACAGTAAAATTGCACCCGCTAAGGGATGAAATTATGAAATATTTAATAACTAAAGAACATATTGCAGTATGTGTTTTAAATGTTCGATTCTAGTTAGAGGACAAGTATAATAAGACAGTAGTATATAATATAATAATATTAAGTAATAATACTATCCATAAGAGGCTTATTAGGCATGTCTGGTGAACGCCCCTGTGCACATGAAAGAAATCTGTCCAAAGTGGTACAGTGGCAGGGTGTCTCCCAGTGTGCGCTGAGTGACCTCACCTGGCTGTCATCAGCAGCCATGTGATGGTGACTGGGCAGTTTACTGCCAGCCCATTCATGATGAATCACAGCCCAAGTTTCCCCCAGTCTGTCCTAAGCTATACGGGGTCAGCAGCAGGAGACTAATGATGCTTTCCCTTTAGTCAGGTCCCTCTTTGAGCTATAGGACAATTATAGGAGCACTTCTCAGCAACACAGCCCTGTTAAAGACAGGAGGACGTCGTATGTATGCCATTATGTTCCGTCGTGGAGTAAAAGCAGTGGTTCCCACGCACGGTC
The DNA here is from genome assembly GCA_039105355.1 of Benthosema pterotum. NCBI lineage: Eukaryota > Metazoa > Chordata > Actinopteri > Myctophiformes > Myctophidae > Benthosema > Benthosema pterotum. Next base: position 15,395,841 of record CM076977.1, read on the forward strand.
TTCACGCCACGTGGAGTGATATGGATTTGGCTGTGGATTCCCGTTTGATGATATATTTGTGCTAGGGACCATCAAAGATTTATCAAGATTTTTATTTGTTACTGAAAAAGTCTTGTGAGATCAAAGATATGTGATATGTGACAAGGATACTGTATGTTTAAAATACTTTGCTGGGGGGGGGGTATTTTTAGGGCCCTAAAAACATCTATAATTGCCTCATGAATAATGAATATCTGCAATGTTACTATCTGCTATTACTATTACATTACATGCATATACTGTACTATATATATATATATATATATATATATATATATATATATATATATATATATATATATATATATATATATATATATATATATATATATATATATATATATATATATATATATATATATATATATAGTTGTATGACAATTGGAGTCAGGAGAAACATTACTGGTGCCGTTTCAGCTGTGTTCAAATGTTATTCGGTCATTGAGTAAAGGTCAGCAGTGATTAATGGACCCTCCCTACTGAGTCACGTAATTACACGGTTACACATTAGATACAGTATATAGTATACTCTATAGGGCACTATAGGACATAATGGTATACGTGAC
>CM076977.1:15398945-15418945 GCA_039105355.1 Benthosema pterotum
CATGGCTTACTTGGTGGTCAGTTTTTAAACCAAAATATAAAAAAGAAGAAGAAGACAAAAGGCAGAAGTGAATAATTTACCAAGACATTTTTCCCAGACGTATAATAAGGATTGCATATCCTAGCGAAGACTGCAGTATATTAAGTGAAATTAAGTGAAAATATGGAGTAAGGGCTTAATACAAATACTGACTAGGAATGAATAGACGTTTAAGTATGCTACTCTGTTATATATTATTTAGTGTTTACATGTAGTGTTGTGTTTTGCATAGTCTGCATTTTGCATAGTATGCCGGAAGCAAACTTATGCTTTTTGTGATTTCATCAATGTTTCTGTACTTTTATGGATTGCATTAATCTAATCTTCTATTATTTGAGGCATCATTTTAGCGTATCATTCAAACAGTCACTCCATAATGGATGTGTGTTATGCTCTCCACTCACAATCATCCATCCTCACTATTTACTATTTATTAAATATAAATGTAGTTGTAATGAAAAATATACTGCACCAATTACCTTACCAGATGATACTGGATGTATTATGTGCAAACACGACAGTGAATCCTTAACAAAACAGTCAGAAGGTTGCGTCAACATGGCATGTTGGCTCATATGGTCCTAGGAATCGAGAAAACATTGTGTAACTTCTACCTTTCAAATTTGCAGGGACGTGTGTGTTCTTGTACACAGCATATGAACCACCGTAAAGCAATATCTTAATTTGTTCTCTTGTCTTTTGCCATTGATATCTGCATGACTAGATTTCTTCTTGGCAGTCGAGTTAGGCGTTTTCTTGTAACAACCAATACGTTCTGCTCCCCTGCGATGACTGTTTGTGCTTTTTGTGCTGTGCTGGAATATTTGAGCTCTGTTGTCGGCCTCAGCGCTGTGAAACCAGAGGAAATAAGAGGAACTGCTGTAGGGCTACATGCACATTATCTATTCTGGTAAACAACAAGACTAGATTTTCTCGTTGCTGATAAAAGTAAATCATCGTAAGTAGGCCTCTTGGCAGCACACAGAAGGAATTTACTCGGATGTGGATTGGGCCTACAGTATTATGCAAGATGGAAGTTCTTACGGCTGGTGGTATGTGGTGGGGTGAGAGTAGCTCACATACAGTAGTAATATGCCTCCATCGGAAACTCTGTCTTCCTGGCCATGTAAACAATAACACCTGGGTGTGAAACTGTGAGATTCAGCTGAGATGAACTACTAACTACTAAAAAGTAGAAGTAATCACATTGCAGCAGGGCCAATTTCCCATGCTCCAAATGCGAACAATATCTTTAGAAAATAGACAATCTATAAGCTCACAATGTGTCACATCATTGTGATCTTGTGCTGCACATGTTTCCAAGTGCCTGAAATATATGGGTTGTTTTAAAATATACAAACTAAATATAGTGACTAAGTTGCTACTAATATACTGTAGTAACTTTGCATCCTTTATGTTTGGCTCTATTATGCAGTGTAGAAGTACACGCATTGGAAAGACTCATGCAATAAAGTACAAAAAAAACCTCAACTTTGTACTAAAAGTACCTTCGACCAGCTGTGCACCACTGGAAACACACAGTACCATAGCATATACGGTATGAAAACAATTCCACTAGCATGTAAATAAGATCACTTTGCTTCTGAGTGTCTGCATGTGAAACTGAAACATTTCACACACGGTCTATAAATACACAGTGTTTTACTAGCTACCCCCTATCTGAGCTCAGTGCAGGCCCAGCTATTTGAAACCTAGAGGGGAGGGCAGTAAGTACGGGAAGGGAGACGCCCACACGGGGAGGAGTCGAGCGTATAAATAAGCCTCTAGACGGGGTGCAGTCACACCATTAACTTGACTTCAGTCTGCAGGGGCACAGAGAGGACACACAAAGAACCACCAAGACGGAGAGCTGAAATTACTTTTTTTTAAGGGAGTACACAGCATGTCCGATATGCTCGACAACATTCTCACACGGGTGAGTCAGAGTTTGTTTTGTTCTTTTGTTGTTGTTCACTTTGTTTATCCAGCCTAGAGGAAGATCCTGAAGAATGAATGCTATATGTCCAAAATATAAACTGTATTATAGGCGACTATTTGTTTGTCTTGTGTAATGTCATATGGTTGTTTTTTAATATAGGCCATTAGGCTAGAACGAATTAATGTTGTGTGATTTATTGGGTGCTGTTACCAGTTCTATGCTGTACTTTACTTCTGACACGTCCACAGGATTGCATTCCTAGTACAGCATTTTATTATTTTATTATTTTCATATTTCATGCATGCAGATTTGCACTGAAAATAGACGTTGCACTGCTATTACAGAGACTCTGCTGTTCAAACAAATCACCAAATAGTTTATAGCTGTAGATGTAACTCATCGACCATGTCAACATGATCAATACTGTAACTTTAGACATATCCTTTTACATAATCCTACTGTCTTTTTGTATGTAAGGATTTGTTGAATAGGATCTCTATCTTATCCCCTAGGATAGACACATTCCTGAAAACGGTGTTTGTCTTTGTCTTTGTGGGAAACACTCCACAACTCAAGTATATAGAAAAGTATATGTTAGCCTTTGAAGTGAACTGAACACCACCTTACCCTGTGCTGTGCTTCCTTCAGAACTTTCAGAACTTGGCTCTGGACGACGCCTTCCTGCCACCACAGCAGCTTCAGCTCAAAGCTCCGGGATCCAGTCGGTTAAACCGGTCCGTCTCCTTCTTCTCCACTCCCTCTGCCAACGCCTCCTCCTCCTCCGCCTCCAGGCACATCAGCCTCAGCACTGAGCACGTCAACGGTGACGATGACGACGACAGCTCCTTCTGGTCGGCTGACATCTGGAGCCAGGCGGCGCTCTCCAGACCGCAGCTGCCTCTCCGGCCCGACCGCTCCATGAGCCTGACGGAGTCCAGCAGCGCCCTCCTCCTCTCCTCCCTGGGCTCGTGTCTGAAGGGCCTGGAGTCGTCGTCCTCCTCCTCCTCTGTGGCTCCGCCACCAGGCTTCCCTCCGCTACTCACCTCCACCTCCTCCTCCCTAATGAACCAGGTACCGCCGGTTCTACTTCCCTCCAACCGCTACAAGACGGAGCTGTGCCGCGGCTACCAGGAGAGTGGCAGCTGCAAGTACGGCAGCAAGTGCCAGTTCGCCCACGGCGAGGATGAGCTCCGCGGCCTGTTCCGGCACCCCAAGTACAAGACGGAGCACTGCAGGACTTTCTACAACTTCGGCTACTGTCCTTACGGCACGCGTTGCCACTTCATCCACGAAGAAAAGGCCTCTGGCGTCTCCCTGGGCGCCGGAAAGTTCCAGAACCAGCGGCCGGCGGCGCAGCAGACCTCTGCGACCGTCGGCGGGGCCGCCGGCCAGAACCCGCGCCAGCTCCGCCAAAGTGTCAGCTTCGCTGGGTTCCTCGGCGCCTCTCGCAGCTCTCCTCCGCCCCCGTCCCTGCCTCCGTCCTTCAACGACCCCAACCTGGGCTTCCGCCGCGCGTCCTCCGTCTCCCCGCCGCCCGCCGACCTCCTGTCGCCCGTGTTCGGCGACGGCGTGCAGCGCGAGGCCGCGGCAATGGCGTTCCAGTTCGGCCACCACCAACGCCACCAGCAGCAGCCTCGGACTCGCGCCAGCACCGGGGACATCCACGCCATTCCTCTCATCGTGGAGCCCGGCAAGCCCTCGCGCTGTGTGTGTGGCGGCCACGGGAACGCCGGCTATCCGACTCCCAATGCCAACGCCAGAGCGTTTCCCGCCATGGAGCTAGACCACCACCAGGAGCTCGGCGGGCTGTTTGCTTCCACTGCCGCCTCCTCCCGTGGGGGGTTCATGAAGCCAGGGGCCCCGGGGCTCCAGCGCTTCTCATCCGAGGACTCTCTGGAGGACAGCTACAGCAGCAGCAGCGGAGGTTCCAGCGGCACCCAGTCGCCCACATTCGACGGCTCCCCCGGCAAGAGGCTCACCGTGTTCGCTCGCCTGTCCCTCTCCGACTAGAGCTCAGCACGACCCAACAGAACCAAACAGAAGAGGACCGTGACCCCGGGAGCGAACTGTGTCTATTTTTTATTTTACTCTCTCCCTCTCTCTCTCACACACACTTGCTCCCTCTCTCTCTTTTAGAAACAGAACTGTTCAGCAACCTGCCAGCATTTACGACACAGCAAACAAACACTTAATTCATGTACAATGTAAAACTACAACTCATCGTGGACTATAATTGCAGGAAGACGTTGACATTTGTTTTGGTACCCAGCTGTTATCAGAATCTATTTTTATACTTTGTAATCTTTGTGTAGACTCTCTTTTTACACACGTTATGTGGTCTTCCGTGAGATATTGGATCCTCTGCAGGCCTTGGTGATGACCAGTTCCTTCATACTGAGCGGGACTCAAGCCTGTTTGACAGTTGCAGCCATTCCTTAGTGGCTGACAGGGGCTTTATCAGTATTGATACTAATTCCTCTTCTCTGAAAGATGATTCCCCTTGTCCGACACACTGAAATCTCCAGTGTTCATTTCACCCGAGGTGAAATGAATGCTCAGGTTTTCACTGTGTAGTAGTTTCATGGGGTTTTACTTTTTTGTTATTATTTGTATTCTTTTTTCCTAAAACTGGTTTCATAAGGCACAGTAAAATCCTGGGCGTATTTGAAATCGTAAACCTGCTTACTTTAATGCGGGTTTCCAGAGTCAAATTAACCCTCTTGTACGCAACTTTTGATACTAAATTCAACAAAGAATATTATATTATTGACATATATTTATTTTCCATTCACTCGGTTCCACGGGCAGTTTTGTCTGTAGCCTTTAAAAAAAAATCAGCGTGACCTCGGAGGTGTCACTGTTCGATATGCCATTCAATCTGTGAAATGCACTTTACGGTTGTTTTTGTTTTGTTTTGTTTTTGGGGGCGGCAGAAGCCGTCTGTCTACCTGTAGCATTCAATCAAAGCTTTACACTTCACTGTGTCCATGCCGTATGCCAGGAGGAGCCTTGCAGCGCACAGCCACCAGTCTTTAAGCGTTTTATTGAACTCCAAAAGGAGTGCAATGAACACTAAAGGATTGGACTGTGTGCCCTGTGGAATACACAGCACATGCAGTGGCTCGGCCGTGGACCATTGGGCATGGTCACCATGGTGCCTAGAGACTGTGAGTAATGGTGCGAGTTCACCATGTCACGGTCCCCAAATGTGTATGTGTGTGCATGTGTGTGTGGTGTGTGATTGTGTGTGTGTGTGTGTGTGTGTGCGACATTGCCATTCTCTCAGAGACCCGGGGTGTGTTCAAAGGGTGTTTGGAAGGGCGGAACGTCTTTTAAAGATCAAGTCTGTGCTACATTCTGCAGCAGAAAGAACCGTTTGTTTCGAATCAGTAACGTCTGACTGTCTGAATACATTCTGAGCCTTTCACCATGTTGCGAACACGCCCTTTTTTTCTTTCGGTTGCGTAATGTTCTTGACAACCCTGGTTGGTTCCAAACTCTGAAGGTCAGAGACAAGCCTATCGACCCAGGGGACTGTAGACACCACAGTATTCCTTTTTGTTTGTTGGTTGTTGGTCGGCTTATTTGCATTATTTCTTTTTTTTAATTGTATAGAACTTAAACTAATATATTTATTCTGATATTTATTTGTGTTAAAAGAAACAAATGTATTTTGTACTTATTTATAGAGAATTATTCCAAGGTATGTGAAAACCAATGTGAGAATTGTGAAAAAGGAAAAAAAAAAAGAAGAATGTTATATTTTTAATGACCTGAAAGGGACAAATTAAACTACAATTAAAGAAGAAAAACATAGATTGTGAAATTGTGTTTGTCTCCTTTGCTGTTTGACTGAGTCTCTGTTCATCAAACTGCTTACAGTCCATCTTAATAACTCTGATATGCAATGCTAATCTACAATATAGAAAACAACAAAAAATATGTCTTCCCACATCCCAGTTACAAAATGCTCACTTTCCAGTGATAAAATACTATGTCAAACACTAATATTGTTTGGAATCACAAGCATCTGTAGTCAGCCATAATACTACAGAGAATGAAATTAGGATTCCGGACTAGCTTCTTACATTTACTTCAATTATACGTAGCCTATCTCTTTTTAAAAGGCCATAGCAGGGGCCCCTTTGTTGCTCTTACTTTGATAGGATTTCTTTCCTCAAATGCATTTTTGATAAATGATGCCGTTATTGAGCTTATTCATGACTGCTATTCATGTCTGATTCCCTCAGAACACACAAAGCACATCACACTTCATCAAACTGCTATTCTGATGTTGGTTACTTTAGGTGTAATCCATAAAAGTGTGCAATGCAGTATGCATGCATGTGAAAAATAATGGAACAATCAAAGAAAAAAATAAGTTTCGGTACAATTTCCAATACTTTTGCTCACAGAGCAAAAAGAGTATATCTAGTATATCTCAGAGGCAATACTGTACTTTTACATATATTTATTTGAAAACTTCAGTTTCTATCTAGTTACTTTGAATATCACTAGAAAACATGCATTTACAAAACTCACCTTGTGTTGCCTTTCAGGCTAATCTGCATAATGATTACTTTCAACCTTTGGTACTTTAATAATATTGTGATGCCAATATTAATGATTTGTATACAGAAGTATACAAAAAAAAACTTTTTTTTTTCCTGCAAGTGAAAACGACAAAGACACTTTCATGGTTGAACACAGCTCTGGCCTTTAGCCCATTTCCCTGCCATGCCACATCCACATGACTACTATGAGCATCACTGCAGGGCCCCACAGGGCTGTGAGAGCACAGCTTTGCACACACACCAGTCCAGACTGATAAATAGCAGATAAACTCTGCTGATAAGGCAGAAGAACACTGCCCTAGTGACTCATGGTAACCTGTAGCATTTCACTGATTCATCCTCTCTCTCTCTCTCTCTCTCTCTCTCTCTCTCTCTCTCTCTCTCTCTCTCTCTCTCTCTCTCTCTCTCTCTCTCTCTCTCTCTCTCTCTCTCTCTGTGTCTCTGTTTTGTATACAGTCATGAACTGTGGGTTTGTTGTGAGTATATATACTGTATATACAGTGTGGACAGCAGCAGTATTTGGGACAAAAACTAGATCACATGCACACACGTGTGGGTACGAACAGGATGATTATTGTTATTCTTTCTTTTACAGATTATTATATTAATTATTATATTGAACCCCACAGATTGTGTGTTTTGCCGTAGCAGAGAGTGTGGAATGCTGACGCTCATGAAAGGCCATAAACTGTGGTTGCTCTTCTGATGAAACCGATTTCCAGGGATTCGAGTGATCTGTTTGAACTAGTTGAGAGCCAAGGATAAAGCCTTACTGTCACTGTGTGATCGTCATTAATTTATAGTGTCAGTCAAGTTCTTTTTTACGGTCAAAGCCTTTTACGTAAGTTATGGCTGCAAAGTTGCTTATTACTAGTACTACAATGAAATGTGGGTGCTTTTTGCGGTCAGGGTTTCTGCCTCTGGGCCTTCTTGGAACTAGGATCTTGTCAACATTGCCACCATACAGTGGAACCTGCCCACGCCGTCTGTGGAACTGGCACTGGATACAGGCACGCTTCTAGGGAAGGCAGTGATTTCTTTGGAAATAAAGCGTCAAGGGAGGCCTCTTGTTTGTTGCACTTTGCTCCCAGTAGCTGAGCAGATAGAAGGGAGGGATCGTTCCAATGGTGATGCAAGCGTGAAACTTGGCACATATACCCTTCAAACGCCACTCTTTTCAAGGTTCTCTATTGCTCACCAAAGAAAACAGACTCTCTAGACAGTATGGTCTAGTACAAATTGCAAATTGCTCTCCTGACCTGAATGTTTAGAGATTTGACTACTTGTGTGTTGTAGGTTGATGCTTCGAGATTTTATGTGAGAAGTGTGTGTGTGCAACAACTGAACATTGTGTGTAGTGTTTGGACAACAAGGTAATGTGTAACTGACATAACAGTGTAATAAAAGGAAAGTTTGAGTCTAATGGCAGATAAGGGAATGTGATGTAGTGCAAATTGTGTTGAGCCATTAGGTACATGACGTGAAGGTTATGCAAATTATGCCAGTTTTTTTTATTTCTGTGTGTTAACCATCGTGATAAACTGTAAGAGCTTTATGTCTACTATGGGACTAAAAAGAGCAAATCACTACTACTTCAACACATCAACATTGTTCCCACAATTCTGCCTAGTTTAACTCTGTCAGAACTTGATGCAGCATGTTTTTTCTTGTGCTTTCATACAAGCTGAACAAGTGGTTCAGCTTGTCGTACATACAGAACTGTGAGTCTCATTGTGCTGACTGGCCTGTGCTGTGAACATGAAGCGGTTGAAGTGTTGCAGGGTGAGGTGAACCATGCATGCATGTCAACTACCTGCATGTGTTCAATGAAAGCAGTTCCTCCTCTTCAAGGAGCAGCAGGATGTGTCGCCATGGTTACAACATGCAGGCAGGGCCGTGTTCACCCGGCAAGTGTAAATAACCCAAGAGAGACGTGACCAGCGCTTGTCTGCCCGTCCGTCAGTCTGTCTGCCTGTCAGTCTGTCTTACAGTTTTTATCCAGCAGAGATGATCTGAGGTAACACCCGGTATAGTGTTGTAGTACAGTGGTTTTCAACCTTTTTGATAGCAGGGACCACTATTTATTCAGCACTTGAGCCACAGACCACCATGTGATGACATTTTCGTCCCCACAGACTCAAAACTAAAGACTTATTTTGCTTTTGTCCAAAACTCCAGGCTGGATTTTCCCAAACTAACATACAGTAAATCAAAATGACCATTTTTTTTTTTACATTGTGTAGACTTCTTAATTAAGTGGTGCTGATGGTGGGTTCTGAGACCTATAGATCCAGTCCAGACCGAGTCAAATTACGGGCAAGGTCGAGGAGAGGCCGAGTGAATGAAACTGTGGGCTCAAGACCGGACTGGAGCACTGCAGACGCACTGCTCTGCATTGGAAACTTGCCGTGGTTCAGCCACCAACATCATGACCCTCGCTGCCAGTAGTTATAGCTGATGCATTCTGAACAGGAGGAGTCAATGATTAGCCAGTTAGTGCACTTTAGCCTGGTCTCCTGATTCTTTTTACTGCACACACATATACACGCATACACACACACGTACACACATGCACACACACACCTTATATATCTCCTTCAGAGATCCTAGACTAGAAAACTACAGATCCATTACTGTCAGTTACTGTCAATTCCCTGATGTGCAAATCTATACAACCGCATGTTACATATCAACTCCAAACTAAAGGTTACAGATAAAGACAAGGAAAAAGAGAGTCAAAGTACATTGACACTTTGATCCGGGTTGATTAACTATAACCTTGTACGGCATGTCAGTCCAATAATGTTAACATTTGTTTTAGGTCTACTCTGCAGTCTGCAAATATATGGATCAGTCAGCAGTGGGAAAAAATGCTCACAATGTTTACTTAGGTAAATGTAATTAATACTGAACCATAGAAACACATATTGATGTTTTGATCTGGAACTCAAAATGTACTCGAGTACAAGTTTGAAAGTATTGGTATCAAAATGCGTCCTTACTTAATGTAAACTGCTATTTTCATGACTGAATGTTGATTTGGGTAATGCATGTTTTGTACTAACAAACACAATCAGCTGACTATAGCTATGGTAACTGAAGTTTTCAAATAAATGTAATAGAGTAATAAGCATACTTAAGTACATATTACTTCTACATTCCACCACTGCTGGTGAGAACATGTGTGGAAAAAAAACAAGAAAAAGAATTATGGACCTGTAGGGAGACCTTAGAACATTTGTAGAATTTCTCAACATGTTTTCATCGTGACATCTGGCCCGACCAGTTGTGTCGCAACTTGTCAGTGTCAGCAAATCCGCGCCTAGAATGCACACAGAGCTAGGTGAGATCACACGTACCACGCGGTGCTTCCTGATGCTGTGTGTGTGTGTGTGTGTGTGTGCGTGTGCGTGTGCGTGTGCGTGCGTGCGCATTATTTTCATGCATGAGAGTGAGATCTTGTGCACACGTATTTGTACGTTGTTCAGTCAATTAATCCTCTCTCTGTCTCTCTCCAAAGGATTGAGTAATGTTTCCACCTCAGGCCATTGCCAATATGATGACAGACATTGTTTTGTTACGATTTAAAATTAGTCATTAGGTCATTGTGGAACGGTAGGCTTGTGTCTGTCTACCTTTTTTATACTTCATTTTTATCCCACAATTTTGTAACCCATTTTTTCACCCAGTGTACTGGTTAGCCGCATGCTTTCTTCAATGCAAGAGGAGTCCAATCTGCCTTCTTTTGACCTGACGGAGGAGTTTCCCTGGTTGGACACAGTGTGTGGAAGGAACATGTCATTCCAACTAGTTCCTGTCCCCTCCATCAGTCAACCTGGTCAGGGGGAGGCAGGTTAGAGACCACGATTACTGCATGTTTTTGTGAGGGTATCTCCCCTGGGGGACACACGGAGAACATGCAAACTCACAGATGCCCACACAGAAAGCTCCTTTCACCAACCCCTGCTCGGGTATGAGCAGTGATGACGCGGAGCCATGCCACCAGCACCCACAGCGGCGTCCCTAGCAGGAATCGAAGCTGTGAGGCAACAGCACTAACCACTGTTCCACGGTGGCCCCAGCTAGAAGACAACTTTATCCATAGTTCAATTTGTATCTGTTATATCAGTAAATGAAAATGGAAACTAGCCCTAAGATATAATTCATCACAGGCTGCTAATGCCTGACCTACTAATGCAGCAAGTATAGACTATATGTATTTTATCTAATAAGCTATGCAGTATGTAATCAGAGCGGCTTTCAATATTTCACTGGACATGATAATCAGACTACTGTAACGTCACATGAAATCTATAACTCTGAAACCACCCAGAATCCCCCACAGTTTATGGAAGGCCAAAGGGACCAATATATTTATGACCTGTACCGGAACCTATCTCAACAATCTTATCAGTGCTTTTTAAATGGGTTTTTATCCTCTTATCAGATTTGGTATTGATCTGTATACTTTCCTTGAACAGTGCCCTCTCTACAAAGTGTCAATACAGTTTTCCAGCCTAGGCTGGAATTATACGTTGTAGTTCATCAGGTTGTTATGTTGTATAACAGTCGTTTTCAACCAGTGGTCCGGGGACCACCAGTGGTAGAAATAAACAAACGGTATAATAAACAGTGGACCCTGGTATCAAAAAGGTTGAAAAACCCTGTTGTATAATATGGCCAGGAGAGGAATAGCTGCATCAGTAGGTCACACTTGGGAAGGAAGGAGGAAATAGTTGAGTTGTGACGTTGGAGCCAAGAAGGAGTGGAAGTGCACTCCTTTTATAGTCTTGTTCTTTCTCGGCGCCGCATTCTTCTGCTACAGCTACTAAATCCTCCGCCTCCCGCTGCCTCCTAGCGCCCTCCCAGCGTCCTCCTCCCCCTTCCTGCTCGCCTTGCCTGAAGCAGGCCAAGGAGCAGTGACGCAAACGCAGCTAGGGGAACAAGAGAGGCAGGGAGGAGGAGGGAAGGAGTTAGCCCACATGGGCGGGACCGGGAAGAGTGGGGGGGGGGGTTCTGCAGAAAAAATCCCTGAACCACCTTCTTCTTAATCTCTCCTTTAACTTTCACTGCCTGGTTCCTCTCTGAGGTTTCCCTTTCACCCTCTGCCGCGGAGTATACTGTGTATAGAGGCCACAGAGATTTTTTTTTGCTAGTGGGTATAAACAATGTTTAAATAAAGTATAACCTTGTAAGCCATGAGGTCCAAATTGACAGGAGCCTTTCTCTTACTGTTTCTGAGGTAACAGGCCCCTTAGTATAGACAGAGTTACGGTGTCGCCAACTCCGTTCACTTCATGGTATCAGTCCAGTGGCGGCTATATCATCATTCGGACCAGGTCCAAATGGACCCTAGCGGGTCCATTTGGTTCACATTTGTACACTCTCAGGAAAATTTTGGAAATGTCCCTTTCAGGCTGCAACAGCCCTTCCGAGAGCTCAGTTTTCTGTCGCCTAAACATCGCAAGATTTTGGCTGTTCCGCGTATTGTTTGCGTATTGTTTGCGTATTGTTTGAGTATTGTTTGAGCCGAGCCTTCACGTATTCGATTCTGTAGCGTGATGAAGTCTAATGTACTGTAGCCTACATGAAAGAACACCCCCTACCCCCCATCCAACCCTTGATGCTGTGTGCCAAACAGGGAGGCCAGGGCAGGTATCAAACTCCAACCTCCCAGGGCAGACATTCCACAAGGCCTGCACTGAGCTGGTAATCAATGTTTAAAACCATGAAAAATATATACGGTATTTCATTGCATGACGTATAGTGAAAATAGCCACAACTCACAACTCTACAAGCTTGCCACGTGTCATTTTCATCAGATTTATGAACATCTGGAGGAACTTTGTTATGATGACCTATTATGCGGACAAGTGGAAGAAAATACATTGTGTTTCAAAAGTACACATAGATACAGGACATCTTGAAAAGCCACCAGTACAACTTGAATAAATTATCATGAAAAGAAAAGATCCGGCCTCCGTGTTGAGCCATCATTCTTTTTGTAATTTAGGCTTTTTTGGTAGATTCATTTCAGATTTTAATGAATTGTGGTATAACGCCAGATTTGTGTTGAAATTTGTTTGTCCTGATGAAACCCTTCAGTCATAGCTTTGTGAGAGTCAATCACTCTGATCTTTTATCAATTCCGCTTCAAGCTGACTCCTAATTTTCTGTTGGCGGTACATTGTAATAAGCTAACAGTGACACTTTTACTGACAAAAAAATTATAGATGGATAAAAAATCCCTGCCAAAATGGTAAAAGGCTCAAGAGCTCTGTGATCCTTACGCCTGTGTACAACTACAGGGATTCTGCTTCCTTAAAACACACTAAACGCGAAACAGGAAGTGAGAGCAGATGAGCATTGTGTAAATTTGAAAGGAACAATGGCAGGCCAACAAAAATGCTTATCTGTCCATATAAAGATAAGGCAATCTAAGGATCGACGGTTAGGTTGAGGCGTCAACCCTGTAGGAGGTTAGGATTAGGGTGGTAGTTAGAGTTAGGCATTGTTCGATGGTTAGGTTTAGGTGCATCGGACAGTGATTTGTCGGGCAGAACGCATGCAAAACTGGACAACAAAAGGGGTCCTGCCTCAGGTGGGTGACCTGAGGCAGGACCCCTGTTCCAGTTTTGCAAATGCCAAGCACCCAAGAGCAAAGCAACAAAGAACAGCTCTAGTCAAAAGAGTACAATTTTGATCTCAATGGATCTTTGTCAAGTCAAATTCAAAATTGGCATAAGAGAACATACGTTTACATTTGCCAAGCAACTGTCGAATACAACAAAATCAGTTGAAAATGGGGACAATATATACAGTTGGAGGGTAACAGCAAGGCTTGGCCCCTATCCAAGTTGGCACCGATTGTATAGAAGGGTCTGCCCGATCCTGCAGAATGCTCTACCTGACTCGTGGAGCAGTCACACCATATTTATTTTGATTTATTTTCACATGTTACTCAACATTAAAAGGTGGCACCTAGCTGCCTATTAATCCTGTGATGAAGTAAAACAAAACTTCAGGCAGGTTACCTCATCTTTTTCTCTTTTGAAATGGATCATTGCAGAGCACCCTGCCAGCTTGTGGTCAAAACTCTATTTTTGCCATGGGCATACAGATGTTACCTAGCATTAGAAGTTAGAACCACTAGTACTAGTGGACTCATGTGCCAGAGTGCCCATCATAAAGAACATGAGAAAACTAATGGCGTGTAAATCAGAAAACCTACAATTGAACATGCCAGACAGTCTTTGCCACCAACTGTCCGTGGACAGAACATGGATGGCCTCTGATCCACTCTGCTGTTCTGTAACCGTAATATTTCTGGAATGTGTCGCAATGCCCAAACTCACAAAATATTACATAATACAAGGAGCATTTCTGCTTGCATCAAAGCATTTGAGAAAATGTGAAAAATCCCGTCAGTGAGTTTCACATCTGTATTTATTATTAAATGGTAATCTTTCACAACAGCCTGGCTCATACACGTCTGAGCACACTTCCTCCTTGTGACTGCACACAAGGACGCGCTTCTCCTTTTAGAATGATCACTTCCTGTTTTGATGCCCTCAGTACACTGTCCGAAAAAAAATAATATGACTCAGTAGTTCATCAAAGATGTTCATGGACGTTCAGTTCTCACACAACAAGATTTTCGGAAAGCAGATTAATCTCACAACACTTTGCAATGTGATTTGTTTGTCCTGAAGATAATAAAATGAGACTTAACTGTAGCCTATAACCTGATAATTTAGGCCCAGATGCCACTTTGAGAACAATTGTCCTGTGTGTACCTGAAATGATGTCAGAGCCAAATGTCCAAGGAAACACATTCATGGAGAATGTTTTGGTTTTGCCGTATTCGTGTTAGCCTATAGACACACTTTTCCCAAAGTGGGTTCCGCAACCAATAGGCGTTCTGCGAAATAATCAGCTTTATGTATTACTATAATTTAGCTTATATAAAACATGAATATTCGATGAATCCCTGCAATTCACTAAACCACCATATGAATCATTAATAGAAAAGATACTGTATTTCTTTTACCAAGGGACCTAGATACTTTCTTTAGTTTCCATACTTTCAATAAAAATAACATCTGCAAGCTCACAATGTGATAGAACCGGAGGAATATTTCTGACTCATAACATGCCCAGAAGAATAGCGACGCAACAAGTGGTTCATGTGGTTAATAGAAGATAATTAAATTCCAAACAACACAGGCAACTGTGGTCTCCACTGACTCCTGTCCTGACATACTGCTGGCAGAGCAGCAGGATGGAACATACTGTATATCATCATGTCTGTCATCAGCAGGCCTATTAGCAGAATGACCTATCAGTGACCCCAAGGAAAACGCTTAACTGACAGGCTGTAGTGGAGGAAAAATACTATCATTGTTTTTGTTACTCAAGTAGAAGTATCAATACTACAGTGAAGAATGACTTTGTTACAAGTAAAAGTCAGGAAATCAAAATGTATGTATAGACGTAAAAGTACAAGTGTGATGGCATCAAAATGTATAGTGCAAACTCCTGATATAGGCCTACTGTATGTAGTGGAGTAGAGGGAAAATATTGAGAATTTAAGTCAAGCAAAATACCTCTATTTGTACTGTACTTACTGTGCTTGTAATGCACTTACTGCACTGTACTTGTACTGTACTGACTGTTGAACAACACATCACTATGAGACACATTTTAAACTTGTCAAATGACTTGTACTGGATCCACTAGTCCCTTCCTAACATCTGTCTATTTTTTTATTTGTTGATGAAATTGTCTTTATTCCTTGTTTTAGTCATCAGAGCATAGTTTTAATTTAGTTTCCATTCAGTTTTACTCTGTGAAAAAAGGTTGTTGGATTAGGGTTTGTATTAATTATTAGTCTACAAAATCGCTTTGAACTAGGGGTGGGATTCGGGAAAAAAATCTAATTAATTAGAAGTTTTGCCATCTAATCTCAATTCTTACATGGCTTGAATGAATGCTCCAATCAGATGCCACGTGAGTGGTCACATATGCCACAACAACAGACCGCTCTGCTCAGCAACACACTGCCTTGTGTGGACTGTGGACAAATGTATACATAACTGCTGATAAACAACAGCCTTGTTATGTACTATTTCTGTCACTTATTAGTTATTTATTAATGTATTAAGCTATGTAATAAGCAGGATAACACCCTTCGAACCGGAGATTTGTTTCTCAACAACTGACCTCAGCTATTATTAGGAAACAAATCACTGTTTTGTTATTTGACCTGAAAAGCATGTTTTGGTCAATAAAACAGATTGGGTATATAGTGAATCAATGAGCTTTTCCAAATCAAAATCCCCCATGATCCCATGATCTGCTGTGCCAGGAGAAGCTGTCTGATTGGAGTGGACTGCCCGTAGACCCTAAATCCCAGAAATCCTATATTCCAATTCTCAACATAAGCTGGAAATCCACCCTCAGCATAATGGCTGGCTTTTAGCCCTGTGTCCACACTGAAATGTTGAGGGTGAGGCTTAGAGGGTTTGTAATATCAGAACAAAACGATGGGAGTTTACACTGATTGGCCTTTTCTCCCATTGCGTGCACTGGTATGACCTGTGGGCCTGAAATGCGTCTAGTGAAAAAAGGTTCTGAGGTGCAAAATCTATTAAAAATAGTTATTTTTTAATCATGTTATTGATTCTGTAATTAATTAATCTGAATTGATCAGTTAAAGTCCCAGCCCTAGTTTGAACCTAAAACCTTTACCTCAGGGGTTTTCAACAGGTGGTCCGGGGAACACCAGTGGTCCTTGAGAGGGTTCCAGGTGGTCCCCAGCTAAGTTTTTTAACCAGATGTAACTCTTGAGAACGTATTTCTTTTTTACACTCTCAAGAGTTAAAATATTTATTTTAAATTAGTCCTAATCTACACAACTAGAAGATTAATGGTCATGGACAGATAAGAAGCAAAGGAAATCTTTAGTTTGGTGGGTCTGTGAGGCTAAAATGTCATCAATCAATGTCAATGGTGGTCCGTGGCTCAAATTCTGAATAAATAGTGGGCCCTGGTATGGAAAAGGTTGAAAACCCCTGCTTTACCTCTTGACTTTGGCAGTACCACTAATCCCTGTCGGAGACATGCCTGTGATGTGTGTTTAGCGCTGTGACATTAGTCATCTCCATATTTGGGCTGCTGAGAGAGACAGACATATAGTCTGTCTCTGAAAAAAAAAAAAAAAAACAAAGGGTCTGAGAAGCACTAGCAGCTAGCTCTAAACGAAGCATCATCATCCAGATGGGAGCCCCTGCCAGTCTGCATACTGCTGAGGCAGCAGGATTCTGCTCCAGCTGCTTCTTGTCAGGAGACTTGTTATTTCAGTTCCAGTGTTTTACTTTTGGGCCAAAATCAGCAAAGGGTGAGCTGGGGCCCGCCAGGCGATTCATGACGCAGCACACACACTTTAGCCCCCAAGGACAATAGCGTTCTCTGTGAAGAAGCCCACCAGTATGCACACACACACACACACACTCTCACACACACACACACACACACACACACACACACACACACACACACACACACACACACACATACACACACACACACACACACACATGCACATGCACATACACACACATGCACATAGGCATGCACGCACGCTTCAACACTGAGTAGCAAATTCTACGGTATGTTTAAACAGGTGGGTCGAAGATGTGGCGGTTTGTGTGTGTGTGTGTGTGTGTGTGTGTGTGTGTGTGTGTGTGTGTGTGTGTGTGTGTGTGTGTGTGTGTGTGTGTGTGTGTGTGTGTGTGTGTGTGTTATTATGGAAAGCCATGGATAGGGTGTGTGTGTGTGTGTGTGTGCGTGTGTGTGCGTGTGCGTGTGCGTGTGCGTGTGCGTGTGCGTGTGTGTGTGTGTGCTCGTAGCCTTGGCTGGCCTCCCAGGAACACATACCACAGTGACACTAGTGCCGAGAGCAGCAGAATTCCTTCTTATGAAAATAAGCATCATGGAAAAGCAAGGGAGAGCTGAGGAGAGGAGAGGAAGTGACTGGAGAGGAAGAGGAGGAAGGGGCTGGAATGGAGGGAAGAGTTAAAGGATGATAAATCCTCTCAAGTCTAGACTTTGTCAACTGGACCTTGATTTTGACTTTTTTTTTTATTTGTTTTGTTTTGTTTTATCTACACCAGTGGTTTCCTTTTTCATACCAGGGCCCACTATTTCTTCAGCATTTCAGCAATGGACCACCATTCGATGTTCAGTTTAGTCTCTCTGACCCAAAAACTAGGATTTTCAAGTTGTTGCACAATTTAGGAGAGATAAACTGGCAAAATGTTGGTCAAAATAACAATTCTTCTACATTTTCTGATTGTGTAGATTCTTGAAAATTACGTAATTCAGAAGTTTAAATGTAATTGGACTCTTGACAGTGTAAAATGAAACCAAATGAAACCAAATGGACCCTTACGGTCCAATAGATCTTTAGATAAGCCCCGCCTCTTGTCCACCCTAGGACACTTTCCAGCCAAGCTCATTCATTCCAATGTAAATATCATGGACTTTACACAATAAATACTGGTTCATTTTGGGAACGAGACCTTGAAAATCCATCAACAAGGCATGCCATGTGCAGTGGAAAAATGTGTGTGGCATTTATTTTTTAAAACAATGTTTTATCATATAGGAAAGCTAGGTGGAGTCAGAGGTTTGTCACATATTAGGCTTAGCTGTGATTGGGGATTGTAGTTGAGTTGTAAGAGTGTCTAGTTAGTTCTAGGTCTATTTAAACCTCTTTGCAGATTTCGGTGTTCATTTGACAGTTAATAGTGAATGTTAAGGTGCAGTGTCCACCCCATGGATGTCTTGTGTAAGTTTATGAATCTCCTTTGAACTTTATCTGCCTGCATCCTCTATGGTTCTGCACTTGGGTCCAATTCTTGCCGGTAACTGTAGTGATGACACACACACAAAGACACACATCAGTGGTTTATTTCTCTGATTCACTAACATCATTCATTGGCAAATCATTCAGATCTTGGCAGTGGGGGAAGTTACAAGGCTGTGGGCACTGCGCAACGTATGTACATACTGACAACAAATACAAACAGCACAGCGTTTTAGGAAGTGTCATTGAAGCGTCAGCAAGCCTGCAACGTCTTTGAAAAGGGGAAGGACAGGTCCCTTCATTACGATAATTGGACAGACCAGAGCAGTCCGCTGACCTGTTGCACATAGTGCTAAAAGTAGGAAATATTTATATGTACACATATCTGTATATTCCCTGGTAATGAACCTGCAAATGGTTGCTCAGTGGTTCGCAATCCTTCTCAGTGGTTTGCTAACATTTTACCTTGAAGCCCGAAAGACGAAAGAGCAATGTGATGTTGTGCCATTCCCTCCGCCCCCCTCGGAACAAAACTTGTGTAATAGTATTAGTGCAACATAAACATCTCACACATGGTTTATAGCTCTTATTTGTGACCCCTTGTTGACAAAAATGCATATCCAACTCCAGTTCCTCGTCGCTCTTCTAGGCTACTGTTGCTCTTGCCAGTGCAGAGCGTTCATGCTCCAAGCCCAAGACAAGTTGCAAGCAATGTGATGTGCCTTCCCTCCGTTCCCCTTGGAAACCAAACTTGTCCATAAAGCCTATCTAGACTGCTGACTAAGAAAATACAGCAATGTTTTTGTCTTTGTTTTTCCAGTGTGTTGTGCCTTCTTGTCTGTCCCTGTAGTTGGTCGGTGCATGCTTTGTCTAACCTTGTGATTAGTTTAGTTTTCTCCACCTGAGTCCTTTTGGACTCCCAGCCAATCATTGTGTTTGTTCTATTGGTTGATTGAATACTTTATTGGCAGTATCTAGTCAGTACAGGTTACAATCAAGTAACATAAATTAAATCAGCACAGGGTACAGTCAACCAACAACCAAAGGGATCACTGATTGATTAGACCCGCTAGCGTCCATTTGGTTCACATTTGTACACTCTCAGAAAAAAAAATGAAAATGGGTGGAATTCCCCTTTAAGAGGCATCCCCCCCACTTCTAAAAGTCCCACTACAACACTGATAATAACTGATGTTCCCACACATACCACAACAGCACTTTCATTAAGTACTGGTCCGGTAGTATTCAAATGTAATTTAGGTACTACGTTAATAATGTATATTAAACAGTTTGACTTGATGCAAGTTTTGTAGATAATTTATAATCATATAGATTACCTTTGTCATTGTTTTTGTCCTCTCAAAGTTTGGAAATGTTGAAAAGCTCTGGAAATCAGTAAGATGGGCTAATAGGATTCAGATGTCTCACAAATGTATTTTTCAGCTGCACAGATCATAATCTGTCCTTTCAATTGAGCACCTAACTCTTTATAATAGTATTACTGAACACATGCATCAGACTGTTATAAGATGTATTCACTGGATTCTTTCATCACATAAGTTTTCTCATAATAAGCGGA
>CM076977.1:15421445-15538379 GCA_039105355.1 Benthosema pterotum
ATCAAGTGCTGCAATGGTATAAAATTAAATCAGAAAGAAAGACTTATAGGGAGCTGTGAATCTTCATCTTTGCCTATACTACCAATTCAGCTATCATTTATATTCATTAAATCTTTAAAAAAAAAAAACAAATTTAAAAAACACGGCCCTCTCTCACACATTCGGACAAAATCAGTCAATAACAGTAGGGTAAAATAAAGAAATGACTTGCCACATCTGTCTGTCTGTCTGTCTGAGTGGACAAGACATAGAACCTTTTTGATACCAGGGCCCACTATTTATTCAACATTTAAGCCACGAACCACCATTTGAGGACATTTTAGTCTCACTGGCCCCAAGACTAGAGATCTATTTTGCTTTTGTCCACAATACCAGGCTGGTGTTGGGAAACAACACAGGCAAACATACAGATGAAAAATGGCCATTAATCTTCTACATTCTTTAGTTGTGTAGACTTGGGCTAATTCACATGATGAATATTTTAACTCTTGAGAGCGTAAAAATGCAACCAAATGTCATTTTTACACTCTCAGGAGTTACATCTGGTTAACCAACTTTCCATCTGGTTAACCAACTTAGCAGGGGACCACCTGGTACCATCTCAAGGACCACTGGCGGTCCCCGGTTGAAAACCTCTGACGTAGAGTATGCTCATTGACTGTGTGCTGCCTAGGCTAAAGAAACGTATACAGCAGATAATTGATGGAGCCTGCACATCACAGACTGTCTTTAAAAAGTCTGTCTGTCTGATAATGACAGAGTTACCGTGCCGGGGTCCCTCTAATGTACTGTGGTGTAATGGACCCGAAATCATCATCTATACAGCTAATGTGTGCGTGTGTGAGTGCGAAACCAGGCAGGTGCCTATGTACAGTATGTCCTAAACATGATTAAAAATAAGGTTGTCAAATGGGTGAAGTGGCCCTTTAAGCAGTCTTATCCTAGTTCTAACAGCTGGGCACAGACGTCATTCTAAAAGTCAGACTGATGGTTACGTCAGCCTCATATCAGAGTGTTTTGGCAGGAAAACTCCACAGTTAGAGAAAAAAATCCTTTGTGGTCTTTATATGGTCTTGGAAGCTGAATTCCCTGTAATAAGATACTGGTATCAGACATAACCCATAAACATCACTGCAGTCAAAGTTGCACTGTTTTTGTGTTTGATTTACAACTTCAAACTCTTATCTCGTTCACGCTCTCAATCTCTTATATATACATGGATGGCTGTGCACGCACACACGGCCGTGCGCGCGCACACACACACACACACACACACACACACACACACACACACACACACACACACACACACACACACACACACACACACA
This sequence comes from Benthosema pterotum, assembly GCA_039105355.1. Lineage (NCBI taxonomy): Eukaryota > Metazoa > Chordata > Actinopteri > Myctophiformes > Myctophidae > Benthosema > Benthosema pterotum. The sequence goes on from CM076977.1 coordinate 15,422,777, forward strand.
CACACACACACACACACACACACACACACAAACAGACATATTTTTAAACATTGTGGTATACGTGTGGAATGGAAGTCTTTGGCCTAAAACTTCATTTTCAATTCATCCCTAGGTCTATTATAAGAACATACCCGTAATAAGACCGAAAACAACAAATGATGCTTGACGAGATGCCAACACAAGCATAAATCATCCTTGGCGTTGCATAGTGAAACAGAGACTTGTGCGTCTGTGTTGTTTTGGGCTTAGGAGCAATCCTCAGGGGCCGTTGCTTAACCTCTGCAGTTGTTTTTCTGCTTAAAGAAGAACAGTTGTGCAAGCGACATTTTTTCTTCTGCTCATATGTCTCATCTGTCTAGGATGGTCATTGGTTTTAAACCCTTTTAATATCAAGGTCTGATCCTGCCTTTGAGCCACCTCACGGACCACCTTTTAGATTAAGGGGGCTGAACACATATTTTATAGTTAGTTGTTTTTGTTGGATAAGAGGTTGTTCACAAGCTTCTGTTCCATTCCATTGGTGTGGTACAGAAAAGATAGGTTATTCATAGGATTTCAAAGAAATTAAAGGGGAATTCCAACCATTTTCAAAATTTTCCTGAGAGGAAAAAGGGGTCTGAATGAAAAAAACATTAACATGGTGAAATACATCTTGATGATGTCATCAGATGTATTTCACCATGTTAATGATTTTTTCAGTCCTCCATTTTTAGGAAATACAGAATTGGGTATATTAACGACATATTAAAATGTTGAAAATGGGTGGAGTTCCCCTTTAAGTAAAGCAGATGTTTAATAATTCAGCTTTAAGTTAAAGGTCAATATGGGTACCAACTCCATCTGAAACCGCTTAAGGACCGACCACTGGTGGTCCTCAGAGGAATGGTTGAGAACCATGTCTGTATTTCTGTCTATAACAGGGGTTTTCAACAGGTGGTCGGTGGGACCACCAGTGGTCCTTGAGAGGGTTCCAGGTGGTCCCCAGGCTAAATGATGGAAAGTTTATGTACCAGATCTAACTCTCGAGAATGTAAAAATGAAACTAAATGGACCCGCAAGGGTCCATTATGGTTTCATTTTCACACTCAAGAGTTAAAATATTCATCACCATTATGAGCATTGTTATTGTTGTTGTTAATTAATAGTAGTCTTATTTATTATTATATAGAATTATGCTGTCAGCTTTCCTGTCAGCTTTGTTTTGTTGTTGTTTTTTTGTCGGGAACATGATATCACGTGACATCACCAGGGGCAGAGATTCCTGGCCAGCAACTCTACATCTGACCACAAACCCTTGAATCCATATATGGAGGTGACCTGTCGGCATTCCATATGTTGATCCTTCCCCATCCATGCTTCCTCTTCGACGTCTCCCTTTTGGCTGATACCTCTCCACCCAAAATATGAGATGGACCTGCTCTAAAATAATTAGTAGAGTTCTCAACAGGACCATACATTAAGTTCTTACTCCTGATAGCAAAGCATCAGCGTTTGCCTAGCAATCTGCTGTCACCCAGTCAGATGCATGCACTTCTCACCATCAGGTGTGTTAGTGATTATTATTATTAGTAGTAGGCTAGTACCAGTTCATTGTAATTTTATTTGTAGTTTTACTGTATATAGGATATGTCTAATGTACTACCTTGTTCCTTAGCTTGTTCCTTACCTTGTTCCTTAGCGTCTGCTAATTGCCTAAATTGTAAATCATAAGATATTTGTGTTGCCCCACCTCCTCTTAGCTGTTCCCTGTATTCTCCTGCATTTTATTATTGTGTATGGACTGTACTTTGGAGGATTAAATCACTGTGCATTTCACCTGGTCCGCCTCTTGGTTCTTTTGCAATTGGTCCCTATAGCTCGCACCATGATAGTAGTAGTAGCAGGATTTGGAGTAGGAGGAGTAGGACTTGCAGTACCGGTAGTAGAGTAGTGGTGGTAGCTTTTTCAGTTTGAAAGCTGGCTCCTTGGACTCTCATTTCATTCCATGACAACTGATTGAAATTAGCTCAACAGCCTCCCCTGGTGGACTGCATAGTGATGGCAGTCTACCAGGGGAGGCCATGCACCAGTTGCACACTGTGGGCTTAGGGCCCGATTTTGGTTACATTAGCCCTTATGCGCAATTAACGCACATAGCATTGGGGAAGAGGCGTTCCCCCACTAAAGTCGCTAATTTCGTACCATGCCATCTCCCTTAAATACCTCCTTTACCCTTAAATTATGCATAGGTGTGGTTTGGGCGTTTTTAGCTTTCATCCAATCCGTGTTGGTCTTGCCATTCCCTTTAATTCATCCCTTATCTATTTCCCTTATCCCTACTGCTATGTCTGACCCTCCGAAGCACGCAGCCTGGCTGCGGGCTTAGGACAGACGCCTATTCTCAAAGATCATGCTCTCATTTTCAAACAATTGCTCGGTCAATTCTCAATCATTTCTTACCATTCAACATGTTATGTTGAAAAAACATGTTCCATGTTTTTTTGCTGTATGTGGCGTGCATTTATCCCAAGTCTGCGAAATGTTATAAAGTAAATTGCAAAAAAAGTTGGCAATTCGCGGCAGAAAACGTTTTTTTTGATCATTGATTTCTCGGTCAATTCTGGACCATTTTTTACATTTCAAAGTGCAGCGTGACGGCAAAGACCTCCTCTCTCAGATGCTGTATAGTATATGTGGGTAGGTCTTCTCTACGATGCGGGATCTAGCAAAATGTAAGTGTCGGGATTTTGGTGGAAACGGTCCACCAAATCCCCGACACTTACATTTTGCTAGATCCCGCATCGTAGAGAAGACCTACCCACATATACTATACAGCATCTGAGAGAGGAGGTCTTTGCCGTCACGCTGCACTTTGAAATGTAAAAAATGGTCCAGAATTGACCGAGAAATCAATGATCAAAAAAACGACTTTTTGCCGCGAATTCCAGAGTTTCGTGGACATCTCCAAAGGCGCACAGACGCACGCACTGTGCGCACGTGGCTCTGCCTTCTCTTATCGGTTAAGGGGTGGTCTCTGATGGCGTTATCTAGTTCCCTAATCTATCTGACGAAATTAGCAACTTAAGGGACTGCGCAACAAACACGCCCATGACCACACCTCCAGCCACAAATAACGGTGTCGGCATAAAGAATAGTGGCTAAGGGAAGAGAAAAGGTGACCAAAATAGCAATAAGGGAATTCGCTGCGGGTATCGGGTAACGTTAGGGACAAGGGGGGGAATGAAAATCGCGCCCTTAGGCTATTGCCCCATCTGTGAAGGCTGGCCAAGCAGGGGCCATGTCCAGTCCTGAACCTATTGAGTGTGGACCACTGTCTCCTTGGAAGGGAGGTGCCAGGCACCTGTTGGTTGGGGTCTGACACCAGATGATTGTTAGGATTTTCTTTGGACTCCCATTCCCTTTTCCAAGCTGATTGGATAGTGAAGTCAGCTGGTGGGGGGGTCTTCCAGTGACTAGGATTCTTTGACTTGGCTCTCTGGCGTTCTGTGTGGCCCCAAATGTATGTGAAATTTCCCTTTAGTTCTCAGTCCTGAATAAATTCAAGGTATTGCTTCACAATGATCAGCAGGCAATGCTTAGTTTAAGTCACCAGTGAGATTCATGAGTGTTGTAGTGCTAGTATTAGAAGTAGGGGGGCGACCACCCACATGCATGCACATTTGCGTGCACACACTATAAAACATGCAGTCTATAGCCAATCTAGAAAGAGGGTTTCCAGTGCTTAAATTGTATCCAAGTAAATGTCAAAAACATATTTTTGTCTGAAAAAATGTTAGGGTTGAGAGAAGTGTGGTGAATTGCAATGCTACTGGCATCAAAATGATACCTGAAGCACAAAAGTAAAGGTACTCATCTCCAATAGATTGCATATAAGGCTAAAGTGGTTAATGTTTGCATTGTTGTATTATATAATATAACACATACAACATTGTGGTTGTGGTGTTAACATTAACAACATGGAGTCTTGCTTCAGCCCAATCACGTCGGTGACAGGAACACAGTTTTGCATTGAAAAGCCAGGCTGGTGAATGATGGTGTTTGATTCTGCATGATAGAACACCATGCAAGTCATTCATTTGAATGGCACACAGAGGCCTCATTTTACTGACGGATGCCAGGAAAAAAAAGGCAAGGCAAATGCAGGAAGGGCGAAATCCACCACAATCCACAATTCCTTTTTTTTTTTTTTAATTGGCCTGTCTATGCGGTACATACAGTACATCCATGATTGTCTTGCTTACAGAGAATTCTTTATTGGAGTTCATATGTGACCAATCTGACCATATAAACTCATTATTCTAAATCCATTCCAAGCATTAGTTTTGCACAAAGAACATTTCTAATATAAAATTAATTAAAATCTAACTAGGGGTTTACCACGAAAAACATCCATCCCGGTCATCACAAATGTGCTTAGTTGGTATGGCCTTTTTCAGCCCAATGAGTGTGTGTGTGTGTGTGTGTGTGTGTGTGTGTGTGTGTGTGTGTGTGTGTGTGCGTGCGTGCGTGCGTGCGTGCGTGCGTGCGTGCGTGCGTGCGTGCGTGCGTGTGTGTGTGTGTTTTTGCTAAACTAATGCTTGCAATGGATTCAGCTTTTCGGCATCATGAAATCCCTGTAGTTAGACATATTGCCTTCTATGGGTTGTTAACATTATCATATCATTATCATTAACATATTATGCCAATTCCGAAAATTGTTTTATGCAAGTTAGCATCCGGCGGTTTCTACATGCTCATCATTTCTAACATAAATCCTTGGTGTAGTCAACACGTCTGGGTTCACCTATGGGGCTCTATGGGCTGACAGGTAGACTGATGTCTGTGATACACAAATCACTACCACGTTGTTGTTGGCCAAGGTTTTCCAACCAATGGCAATGTTTGCTTAATGACTGTGAGTTACGGGTGATTAAATATGAATTTCCATGGAATTGCCATCAAAAGCAATACTTATATGTGCAGCTGTTAACAAGCAATACAGTAGAAGGTGAAGCAGGGAAGGGGATGGTTAAAGGTGCAAGTGGAGACTCAGTACATCATGTGAAGGACTTTATGTCTGAAGAATAGACATCACTTCACTACACCCAATCTGACACACACTGCTGGCATCCAAAATGTGAGATCACTTTTTTTATTAGAATAGGTTTTATTTCTTTATTTAAACCATTCTGTATTGTACTTTTGGTGTTTTAACTTTTATTGAAAAATCGCAGGTGTACAAGCCTCATAGTGTGCCCCAGAGTGGCCACAGAGTGGCACGCTATGAGGCAGAGAGGCGTGTACACATGCTATTTTGGGTGGAAATTATGAAAATGCAGTGCAAATCTTTCAATATATTTTTTCAGAGTGAACGTTTTGTAGAATCTATAGTGTCAGGTCGAAATGAGTTAAAGAGGAACGCTGATAAGAGTTGTCAAAATAAAATGTTTAGTTAATGTTTAGTTTAGTGTCATTGTTATATTAGGCAAATGCAGTAGTGTTTTGACATGCATGCGTGTGCACGAGAATGTGCACCCCCCCGCATAGACCCAGAAAAAGGCTAAATTCTTGGCATCTAGGCTAGCCTACTCAAAAACAGCTACTGTTTCTAGCTACTGCCAGTGATGTCCCTATGCAACACCTCCAGATTCACACCCTGTTAAGTAGGCTACACAAATCAAATCATTAGCATTTGTTTAACCATGATTGTCCTGGTATGCCCACATGTGGGCAGTAAATACACGCAGTAAGCATGACACCACTCAAATGTATATGTTTCGTTTCCGAACCAGCTGCAGGAAACAGAGCCTTAAGATGAATGACACCCTGGGACTTGGCACCGACTCCTCCATCCTCATCACAGACCTAGCCTTTTCCGTCACTGAGAATAACGACACTTCGATATATAACAACCATGGCAACATCTCCATCCCACACTACATACTCCCAAAGCACTTCTTCATCATCGATCTGGCTGTCGGGCTGGCGGTTCTCCCCAACAACATCTACGTTCTGTGGCTGATACTGAGTGGAGCTGGTGGACAGATAGCCTTTGAGTTCTTCTATCTCAACCTGACTGCATCTCTGATCATCTCTACTCTAAACTCTGTCCTTTTGTTCGCATGGTTCCTCACACTCAGTTCCACTTTGTTTAAGGTTTTACCGTTCGTCTATATGGTATGTCTGTGGTTCTATGTTCCATCGTTCCAGTGTTGTATCTGTGTGGAGCGCTACATAGCGGTGGTTCACCCTGTGGTATTTCTCAGGTACAAAGCTCTCCGGTACAGGGTGGTCTGTTGCTGTGTTATCTGGCTGACTCCTGCCGTCTTCTTGTTTTATTTTTGGTTTCCAGGAGTAACGACTTTCATCCTTCTGGGCTTTTGCATTGTGTGCATTTTTGTGCTGTGTTTCTGCTGCCTCCTGGTCCTCAGGGCCCTGAGACAGCCTGGACCAGGAGAAGGCCATGGGGCTAGTGGTAAAGACATGAAGAGAAAGGCTTTTCTGGTTATTCTCATCAGTTTGGTAGTAATGGCAGGGACTACTATAGCGAGCTATATAAACTTCAGCGTGTATCTGACAACCGGCCCAGTTAGTCATAGTTCGTTAATCACTAATACATTGACCCAGCTGTTTGTATTTGTCCATCCATTGCTCTATATCCACAAAGCAGGGAAACTGCCATGCTTCAAATAAAGGGCTAGAAAAAGCAAGAATGACCTCTTACCAGACCTGTGTGTAGCTCTGCATCAGGGGCGACCTGGCATTCTGCTCACTGCCCCACACATGTGGAATACCCTCACTGACCGTTTAAAGGGGAACTCCACCCATTTTCAACAATTTAATATGTCATTAATATATCTTAAAGATGTTGTGTGGACATGATAAAAAAAAGTTACCCCAATTCCGTATTTCCTAAAAATGGACGTCTGAAAAAATCATTAACATGGTGAAATACTGTATTTCACCATGTTAATGATTTTTCTTTCAGACGGGTGGAATTCACCACTAGTCTAACAATGCTTCACCACCAGTCTAGCAATGCTTTAAAACCAGGACTTCTTTTTGCTATTTTTATGGGTGTTTTAACTAAATTAAACATTAATCATACATTGCTTTGTTTTCATTCATGAAACATTGTGTTTCTGAAGCCAAATGCATGTGTTTCTTATTAATGTGTAAAGTATAAAATACCTGAAACAATTAGTCCTCAAGCCGACTTTATCAGCAGGTGATTTGACACCAATTTGTCTGAAATACTGTAATACTAGTGAATGTTCAACCCTCAATTCATCTGTGATGTCTGTCTTCAGGACTGTGATCACATCGTTATAGCTTGCAGGTTTAGACATGGGTTTGTGTGGTTGAATTACATAACTTTATTTAAACACTTTTTTCTTGTGTGACAGATTCAAGTGCATTCATTTGTGAATGATTGTAATTGAACCTGTAGCATTGGTGGAAATAAGATTTTGTATTGTCAAAACATTCAGAGAACTATAATTCTGACAAGACAATAACCGTCATCAGCAGTGTCAGACATAGCTGAGTGAGCGAGAATCAAAAGGTCCCAGGTTTGATTCCCACCCAGCAATGAGTCAATGTCTATGACATCCAATCCCTAAAAGATATCTCTGCAATATGTACTGTATATGCAAACATTTTTGTATGCAAACAAGCTATTCCAACTTAAGCGTTATGGTTAAAACCATCAGAGTAAAATAACAAATTCCAGGACATATTCCCATAGTGTTTGTTGCATAATACCAAGATAAATCACGTCTCTATGTTGTAGGCTACTTTGTAAATGTTTTTACTAGTCCCCCAAACAAAGTTTTTTGTCCTGTAAAGCCACTTTGAGTGCCTTGATAAGTAAATTGTAGGCCTATGTATTACATCAGAACCTACTAACACAACAACATCAAACCAAAACAATCTTCCATGATGTTGACTGTGAGAAGAGCTCTCTAGCGTCAAGTCATGTTGGTTGCAGTGTCCAGGCTGTTCCACTGGGTGGAACCAAAACTGTGTGAAAGTTCCCTTTCCTGTCCGAGTTACTCCATACAGTAGATAAATCAATGAATCAGAAATGATCAGACTCGTCATCATCACCCCAGACCCTGAAAGGGTAAAATGGGTGCTATGACAAGGGGTATTACTATAGGGGCGTTAAGTTGCATTATTCTCTCAAGTATTCCAGTGGCCGACGGGCATGTAGGTCTTGTTTTTTTTTTTGTAACATTTGCAAGAAAAGCAAAAAACACAAATATATATGTAATTGTAGTTGTGTATGTATATGTATACTTTCCTCTTCAAATCCTTGTAGCACAAAGTACTAGTAAGGTTGAAATCTCATTTTTGTTCGTAGAAATATATCCAGATTCCAGATCTTGCCAGGTTTTATGGCATGTTGCTGAACAAAAAATACTGATAAATTGGAAGTCTCCAACCTCCAATGTTTCAAAAGATGGCTCAACGAGACGCTGTCCATTGCTAAATTCATAGACAGAGAGGACACTAGCTAAGTTAAAAAAAAAAGTGTGGATGCCATTCCTTGCAGTATTCAAAAGTAGTTGGGTATTATGTTCTGTTTTATCTGCATGCTATCGTGCGTATGTGTGAGCATGTGTGGTTTTACAGAGGCCAGCTTCGCCATGCAGCCGTACAGGTGCCCATTGTGAGCATGGAAGGATTATCCAACAGGCAGGTTGGGCCCAGGCCCAGGGACCCCTGAGCCGGGGGGGCCCTGAGCTTGAGTGTCCTTGTGATCACTAAGAGGCTAAAGCTCAGGACCCCTCCAAAAAGGGGTAACAGTGAATAACAGTGGCGCACATGGTCCTTGTCACTGTTATTAACGACGGGTTCATTCATTTTGGGACACTCAAATAACCTCAAAAGTCCTAAACCATCATGATAGAGTACATTACTGCACGTGTATAAACATTTTGCATTTATTAGTTATTAGTTATTTTCCGTGTTTATTATTTGCAAGCAATACCATGTAAATCCTGCTGAAAAGCCTCTGCGCCGCACCAGGAAGACAAATGCTCCTGTGTAGGAGGGCCCTTTGGCTGGCGGCGGCCCAGGGGACCATCATTTCTTAATCCGTCTATGATTGCGAGTGGTTTTGAAGGAGTCAACACAAGGATTCACATGTTTTAATGACTGTTGGTAGGATTCCATATTTTGGTGCAGGAGCGACATTTTAGTCCAGTGGTTTTCAACCAGTGGTCCGGGGACCACCAGTGGTCCCAGAGAGGATTCCAAGTGGTCCCCAGCTAAATGATGAACAGTTGGTAACCAAATGGACCCTTATAGATCTGTAACTCTTGGGAGCGTAAAATGAAACCAAATGACCCGTAAGGGTCTATTTGGTTTTATTTTAAATTATATATAAACATGTGAAGTATATATAAACATGTGAATTAATTAATGTTTAAGAAGGTACACATTTAGAAAATGTAGAAGAATTGTTATTTTGACCATTATTTTGCCAGTTATCTAAATTGTGGACACATGAAACTTGAAAATCCTTAGTCTTGGGTCCAAGAGACTAAACTCAACATCAAATGGTGGTCCGTGGCTAAAATGCAGAATAAATAGTGGGCCCTGGTATGAAAAAGGTTGAAAACCCCTGATTTAGTCCCTTGTTTGTGCCGAATGTGAAGTTATTTGTACCTGTTTCTCATTATCTCTCCCTCTCTAATTGAATCCACAGGAGGAGATGCCGAAGAGGAAAAGTGGAATGAAACCCGGAGGAGGGGGGGTGATGTCAGAGGTCAAAGGTGAGGCTCTGACCTTTGCACTTTGTGAGTGCGACTCTGGAACCCTACTGTGTGTGTGTGTGTGTGTGTGTGTGTGTGTGTGTGTGTGTGTGTGTGTGTGTGTGTGTGTGTGTGTGTGTGTGTGTGTGTGTGTGTGTGTGTGTGTGTGTGTGTGTGTGTGCGTGCGCGCGTGCGCATGTGCGTGTCCGAGAGAGAGGGGGAGACAGAGTGTTAGTGAGTTTCAGAGTTTCATTGTATAATGAACATAAGTCAGTCTGTCTATATCAACGGTGTGGTCTGTGCCTTTATGTTCAGCTTGGATACAATTAGCTCTGCATGCTTGATCATTCAATTTGACTTCTTGTGAATAAAAACATTGGCACTTCACATGGGCTATCGTTGTAGATCATCATAATCCGGCCAATAAGAATTTGGGTCCTTACCATCATCTTTAGTGTTTGTGTTGCCCAATGTTTATAGTGGGGTCCCACGACACACCGTCATTTACAACTCTTGTAAAAGTTTGACTTTCGCTTCTAATTTGTAGATGATGACCATTAGAACAATTTTAGTTCGAGTGGCCCATCTGTAGATGAAAAAAATATGCATTTTTTGCCTAATTTCAAAATTGACCAAAATCGGATTTTTGTTTTTCTTAAAAGTCTTTATTTTCTCACAATTGCTGTTTTTTTCTTTGTTTTCTTTTGCTATATCTGGTCAATACTAACCCAGGAATTAACTGGATTTCAAATATTAATGTTTGGAATATAATATGGAAAAAATGGACGCCCATGTACATCAAATTACTTCAAATGGCACCTAATTTAAATTCTGTTGAACCTAGAAGGATGAAGTTAGGCACACCTATCATGAATGAGTAATGGTATAAATTAATTAAGAAATTAAAAATAGAAACAATACAGTATTGGGGGATTAAAGTTAGGCATACCCACTTATAGCCCAGCCTCTGTGTGAAAATTGTGCACTTTTCAATGAAAGCATGACATTTGGCACAAAGTTAAAGCCTGCCATAAGGAATTGTTTTGGCTATGGGTCTGTGATGACAGCTATGGTGGCCATCATCTGCTGTTATTTTACCAATTCAGCTCATACAACATACAATCTTGATTCTGATGACAAAACGTTTTCAAGGATTATGATTTTTTATAAAATGCTAGATAATAGTCAAATCATCAAAATGTGTAATATTGATGTAGGCAGTAAATCCAGGTCTTCTACCCTATATGTGAAAATCAAGTGAGCCCATGAAATCAGCTGACATATTCTTAGTACTCACTCCAACTCAAACCAGCTCTACCCGATTGACCAGTACCCAGTGAGGTCAGAACACCAGTCTGTGTACTTCTAACCAGATCCCCATCCAGATCCAACACCAGTGTACTTCTAGCCAGATCCCCACCCAGATCCAACACCAGTCTGTGTACTTCTAACCAGATCCCCATCCAGATCCAACACCAGTCTGTGTACTTCTAGCCAGATCCCCACCCAGATCCAACACCAGTCTGTGTACTTCTAGCCAGATCCCCATCCAGATCCAACACCAGTCTGTGTACTTCTAGCCAGATCCCCATCCAGATCCAACACCAGTCTGTGTACTTCTAGCCAGATTCCCACCCAGATCCAACACCAGTCTGTGTACTTCTAGCCAGATCCCCATCCAGATCCAACACCAGTCTGTGTACTTCTAGCCAGATCCCCATCCAGATCCAACACCAGTGTACTTCTAGCCAGATCCCCACCCAGATCCAACACCAGTCTGTGTACTTCTAGCCAGATCCCCATCCAGATCCAACACCAGTCTGTATACTTCTAGCCAGATCCCCATCCAGATCCAACACCAGTCTGTATACTTCTAGCCAGATCCCCATCCAGATCCAACACCAGTCTGTGTACTTCTAGCCAGATCCCCACCCAGATCCAACACCAGTCTGTATACTTCTAGCCAGATCCCCACCCAGATCCAACACCAGTCTGTGTACTTCTAGCCAGATCCCCATCCAGATCCAACACCAGTCTGTGTACTTCTAGCCAGATCCCCATCCAGATCCAACACCAGTCTGTGTACTTCTAGCCAGATTCCCATCCAGATCCAACACCAGTCTGTGTACTTCTAGCCAGATCCCCATCCAGATCCAACACCAGTCTGTGTACTTCTAGCCAGATCCCCATCCAGATCCAACACCAGTCTGTGTACTTCTAGCCAGATCCCCACCCAGATCCAACACCAGTCTGTGTACTTCTAACCAGATCCCCACCCAGATGCAACACCAGTCTGTGTACTTCTAGCCAGATCCCCATCCAGATCCAACACCAGTCTGTGTAATTCTAGCCAGATCCCCACCCAGATCCAACACCAGTCTGTGTACTTCTAGCCAGATCCCCACCCAGATCCAACACCAGTCTGTGTACTTCTAGCCAGATCCCATCCAGATCCATACAGTAAAAGCTGTCTGGTGAAAACCCCTGCTGAAGTGCTGTACCTTCACACACAAGCTAGTTGACAGGAAAATAGTCATACTCAAAGTAGTTATATTGCACCATGGTGACCATTCTTTTCGACTCTCATGTCCTTCTTGAAGATGGTTCGGAATGCATAATGCTTCTCCCCATGAAGACTCAACAACAATGTCAATTGAAGGAGCCTTCACCTCATGATACCTGGTGCTGGTGAGAAACTGTCTCCTGTATATAGCCTCCAAAACAAATGCAGACACTTGGCTAGACTGCCACAGTTTGAAAGGGTCAAGCCCCTAATCCTGATTGCGGCAGTCAACCCCACCTAATCACACAAACCGGGGCCTCCAGATGAGCCAGCAGCCATCTGCACAAGTCTGGGTTGGACCTTGCAGGGCTGAGCTAGAGACTTGGAAAGAAACCTTCAGCAAAGACAATGGCATTGACATAGTTGACATAGCCCCAGAACACTGAGGCCATAAGAAGTGAGGAGAAACTCTGGCTGGAAGCCCTCACCCCACGTCATCCTTTAGACCTCGTCCTTGAAAACGTAGGATTAGTTACCAGAATCAGGATCAGAGAATTTTAATTACTGTTAAAATATCAGCAGGTGGTGGCCATTATGAGAAATATCTACCATGGTCACAGGACAAATGTAAATAGTACCAATGAATTCCTCATCATTGACAATGTGGGACTATTTACTAGAATTAATATTTTAGAAAATAGCTGTCAGGATTACCAAGGGACAAATCTGTGATGGTGCCATAGCCAACAATGCTCCTAATGACATGCTCCAACTGTGTTCCAAAATTCATGCTGTTATCATCAAAATACTGCACATAGAGGCTGGACTACGTGCTATTCTTGTGGATACACACAAGGGGGTGGGGAGGGGGGGGGGGCTGGGGTAATATGGTCTAAATGACTAAATACTACTTCTGAATGTGAATATGTCATATGTTCAGATTGGATAAGTTACGACAGTCTTATATCATATTTTGGAAGCCCCCCCCCCAATAATCTTTATCTGCGTGCTGGCCACTCTAACCAAAATGGTTACCTCACCTAGAATTTAGTATTGAAAGTTAAACTTTTAAAGTTGTAAACGACAACTAAATTTAACATGGAGATGGAAACTCACTTCGGTTTTAGCTAATTTTAGCTTGTTTTGCTTGCTATTTTTGTCGATATACACCAATAATGGATGAAAAAATATATTTTATGTGTAATTAGGTTTAGGTAGCAAATGATACTCCTGATTGTGAATCCATAGATATCCCATATGTACAGATTGGACAATTTGATCAAAAGTTACAACAGTTTACATGTTTTGGTAGGGTTGGCACCTTGTTACGCCCCCTACAGGCCAAATATTTAATTTGTGTGCGGGCCACTCGAACCAAAATGGTTCTATAGACCCTCACCAACAAATTAGGACTGAAAGTGAAACTTTTACAAGAGTTGTAAATGACATCCACATTTAACATGGAGACGAAACCCCACTATTACACAAACATACAAAATTGTTCATTCATTGTCAATAATGGCCTTCAATGTTTGTGTTAGGACAAAGCTTGTGTTTGCATTATGAATCTGCTGGATCTACTGTGAGATCCACTCACAAATTAGCACCGCCTTTCCTGAGCCCGACAAATGTTTTGTTTTCATGATTTGTTGACAAAAATTAAGTTCTGGACCATCTGCAGGGCAAAGCAAGTGTCTGTCTGCAGGGAAACAGTTGCAGCATCAGAAGCAACGTAGAGGAGAAAAGGCAAAAAATATATATATTCATTTTTTGGGTAAAAAGTTGCCTCTATTACCTTTAACTTTTAGGCTATAGGCTATGAAGATACAAGAAGCAGCTTAGAGCTGGTGTATCTTCCGGGTTTTTAAACAGCTGGTGGATGGAAATTATGCTTGCGTGCGACTGTAAAAAACAAAAAAACAAACGTTATTTACTATCGTGTCAAGTTGCAGCCAAGAGGATCATGTCGTTTTGTGAAATGAGCCGCAAATCAAACTTGTTTTGAACTTGTTTTGAAGAATGTGATAGCGTTCTAAATACTACATCGCCACAGACAGCATAAGCCTGTGGACATTTCTCTTTTTTCTTTATTTTAGTTAACCGCTCCGCTTTGTTAACTGAGTGTTATGAACACGTACGTTAATCATCCTAATCAATAGATATTATTGCTGATTGAGGGGTCCTTAGTTGGCATGAAAATGTTGGAGACCATGCATTGTGTATAAACAACATCAAGAAACAAGCCCCAAATAAGCTAAATTTTAGAACCCCCCCCCCCCCCCCCAAAAAAAAAAAATAAAAAATAAAAATAAATAAATAAATAAATAAATAAATAAATAAATAAATAAATAAATAAATAAATAAATAAATAAATAAATAAATAAATAAATAAATAAATAACAAAAACAAAAGCAGCAACTACTATTATTTACCAAGTGACATAACTGAAACAAGGTCAACGTGGCCTACGCACACATCAACAATGGTCCAAATCCTTCTGCGTTACACAAACCCAAATGTTGAGTGCGCGTGCACACACACACACACACACACACACACACACACACACACACACACACACACACACACACACACACACACACACACACACACACACACACACACACACACACACACACACACACACACACACACAGCAGCAAGCAGGATGCATTGTGGGAGTTGGAGAGGAGAGAGGAACAGATGTTCTACAGGTCTATAGAACCCCTGCCAGCATACTATTCTCCCTCCCATGGTCTTTTCCTCTGACAAATAACAATATGTAAAGATGTTGTAGAGGATTATAATAACATTACCTGGTGTGTGTGTGTGTGTGTGTGTGTGTGTGTGTGTGTGTGTGTGTGTGTGTGTGTGTGTGTGTGTGTGTGTGTGTGTGTGTGTGTGCATGTGCATGCACTCAAACATGTGGGCAAGCATTGATAGACACAGACACAAACAGTACCAAAATACAAATAATATGTCACACCGTGTTTTATTTATGAATGACTGAACAAGGTCTCTGTGCACGTTAAACCCTGTTCTCATTGGCCTAACTAACTAGCAATCGTAGTACACACACACACACACACACACACACACACACACACACACACACACACACACACACACACACACACACACACACACACACACACACACACACACACACTATAAACCTCTTTCAGAGGGTCTCCTCCCTACTCTCCATGGGGACAGGGGCACACAGCTAGATTTATTCTCCTACTAATCACAAAGACAAGCTGTCCCAGCTCATTTATTTATCACAAGTGTCCTCAATCTATCACAGCAATATCTTCCAGCATTTCAGCATTATTTTATTTATTTGTTTATTTATGTTTAATTTACATCACTGTGCATGCCTTGAACATGATATGCATGCTATATTGAATCTCTGCAAAAAGTTATTCCGGGTCAAGAATGTGTCTAATACGTCTTGATTTAGTTGGTATGGGTTAATGCTACAATTGATATATATTCCTGCTCTGCCAAAATAATCTCCTTAATTAGTTGCATGGCAATCTATGGTTGATCAGTATGGGCTTATGGAAAGAGTAGCTGGATTGTAACCACCAGGTTGCTAGTTCGAACCCGGGCTCCCCCAGAGTTAGTGTCAATATGTCCCTGAACAAGACGCTTGCTCCTGATGTTCTGGTTGGTACTTGCAACTTGCATAGGTTTCCGCTGCCATTGGTGTGTGAATGGGATCCATAATCTATCTAAAGCAGTGGTTTTCAACCTTTTTCATACCAGGGCCCGCTATTTATTCAAAACTTGAGCCACTTGAGCCATGGAGCCAAATGGACCCGCAAGGGTCCATTTGGTTTCATTTTTACGCTCTCAAAGAGTTACATCTGGTTAACTAACTTTCCATCATGTAGCCTGGGGGGACCACCTGGAATCCTCTCAGGGACTACTGGTGGTCCCCAAACCACCTGTTGAAAACCCCTGATGTAAAGAATAAAGGCACTATATAAAATGCACCATTTTTATTTTTATTAAGTAAGTAAACTGTGCTGAACCATGGGGAAGATCAAAGCCTATTTCCTGTTTCTGTAGCATGGGGCAGCTTCATGTACAGCCTCAGGTCGATTGCTGCGTGATGCATTGTGAGAATCATCTATGTGTTGGTCTAATTATTCAACACAGTGTTGAATATCTTAATCTATAGCAGCCCCCTCCCTCCCTTCCAGTGAGTGAGTGGGGGGTTGGGCGTAGCATTGAGGAGAGCAGTCCTTTAGCCCCATAGGTCCTCTAGCCCAGCTGGAATCAGCCATAGAAAACAGAAAAAGAACTCTCTCTCTCTTTCACTATTTTTTTCTTTATTACCTTCCCCCGTAACCTTAAAGCCTTCTCTCTCTCTCTCTCTCTCTCTCTCTCTCTCTCTCTCTCTCTCTCTCTCTCTCTCTCTCTCTCTCTCTCTCTCTCTCTCTCTCTCTCTCTCTCTCTCTCTCTCTCTCTCTCTCTCTCTCTCTCTCTCTCTCTAACTCATTAATGTTCCGTAATCTGTTATTGGACACGAGGGGAGCTTGTTTAAAGAGGTAAACTCAAGCTCACCTACCAAATTGTTTGTTTGTGGATAAAGTAGATAATGTTTGTTTACCTAGCCAAACAGAGGGGTCTGTTTACCTCCGACCACTAATGCTGTGGACATGTCGCTAATGGCATGTTGTTCACAGACCTCCCACCCCACCCCCCTCACCCACCACACACACACACACACACACACACACACACACACACACACACACACACACACACACACACACACACACACACACACACACACACACACACACATCAGGGATGAATTATTTTAGAGGCCACCCCCTTCTCCATACCAGCAGCACAAGTCAGGGAATGTGATCTATTATAAGAAAGCACAACAGTCATAACACGGCTGGAGGAGTTATGACCCTGACTCTTTAGGCATGACCTATCATTACATCATAGTGGGGGTGGGTGCATATGCGCATGCACACACAGATGCACACATGCAGACGCACACACACACACACACACACACACACACACACACACACACACACACACACACACACACACACACACACACACACACACACACACACACACACACACACACACACACACACACACTAAAGTCACCACTTGGTTGGGCCAAGACAAAGCTTTTCTCAAGGTTTTGTTCTCAGTTGAAGTCATGCACTAAGAGGGTTTACTTTAGAGCTAAGGCCTCTGGGCATACAGATGCTTTACACACACTGGTTGATTCTTGTTGCTAAAGCTGGGGCAATCAACAGTTGTCACTTTGGTTGTTGTTGTTTTGCAACTTTGCGTTCTGTTACTGATCACAGACAGACAGACAGACAGACAGACAGACAGACAGACAGACAGACAGACAGACAGACAGACAGACAGACAGACAGACAGACAGGGTGGAATCTTTGACACCTCCACTTTTAGAATCAAAGACTTTCTCCCTAAATTCAACTTAAATTAGATTTATGGGCATGAGAAAACATACGTTTACATTGTCAGAGCAAGTGTGAAATATAGCAGTCAATACTAAGAAATGTTTATGCAATTACAAGGGACTAAACAAACAAGTAAACAGAGCCGCGTCTCAGTGCTAGCTAATGATATAGTCTGGCAGCCGACAGGTTTATTTTACTTTAAGTGGAACATTTGGTATATAGCATTTTTATTGGCCTAAAATATTGTCTATAGCCTACATAACAAACATTCATGGATACATTTGCTTACCGGCTGGGAGTATTGGGCCATTTCTTTTCATAGCGGTTCTTGACAATCCCTTTAACATCCCATGGCAGGAAAAAATGGGAAAAACAGGAAAAACATTCCTTGATTTTCCTTTCCATGATTTAAATTGCATGCAATTTAAATCAAAGTTTTTTTTTCATGAGGTCATCACATTTGTCATATGAAGAACGTAAATCTTCTTTGGAAATAGCAATAAATATATATACTGTATATATATGCATAATGATGGTCATTGGGTAGGTGGGTTTCTGAAGTGTCCTCACCTCATATGGCACACACAGAGTATAAGAACTAATTTGATTCATGAGCATAATGAGTAAATTGCATATGAAGACAGGCTAGTGGGGTGTTTTAATTCTCACTACCTGACTTTATCTCATCTTATTGTTGTCTTATCAGATAATGTCTTACCCTATCAGGCTGTCTCATTGCTTGTTTGTTTGCTAGTCTCCTGATCATCTTGGCTTTCTTCCTGTTGTTCTCCCTTATTTGTCAAGATACTTATTCCCATCTTAAGCTGTCAGAAATTCCTGTCTGACTGCCTTTTGCCATAAGCAGGACAGGTGCTACTTTTCACCATGCTTTAATTCAATAATTTATGTAGGAGTTGGACCATAGACTATAGATGTCAACCTGCAGGGTCTGTTTGCAGGCCCTGCTCTGCAAATGTTTATTTCCCCTTTTTACCTCCACTATAATATTCTGCTTTTCACTATATTTAAGTGCATGTTTTGTACAGTATGTCTCTAAATGTTTTTGATTAAATGAAAATGGTGGGCACTAATGTAAACAAGTAGAAATGTTTTACACATTTAATTTGTCCACTTAAAGTTAACAGTCTTTGTATTGAGTTGCGCTTGAAATGTCGGCCTACTGTAATTCTTCACATTAAATAGATATTTAAATCCATCCATCCATCCATCCATCCATCCACCCACCCACCAGAACAGACAGGGGATAATAAACGCAATATTACAAGCAACATTCTTTACACTAAAAATCAGTTACAGGGATGCAATTGCTGCACAATCTCAGATTCTATAGGCTTTTACAGGCAACCATTTACATATTTGTACACAACTTGTTTGTGTGTGTGTAGATTATTTTGACATGATGATTATTGTTGTATTTGTATTGGTTAATCAGTTAATGTTTTTAAAGGTTCCACCCATTTTCAACATGTTTTTCTGAGAGTGTACAAATGCAACCAAATGAACCCTAGCGGGTTCAACCAAATGAACCCTAGCGGGTTCATTTGGTTCCATTTATACGCTTCTCAAAAAAGAACTGTTTAAAGAAATCCATTAACATGGTGAAAATACATCTTGATGATGTCTTCAAGATGTTTCGCCATGTTAGTGGTTTTCTTCAGACCTCCATTTCTAGGAAACACAGAATGGGCCGGGGGAACGTTTTTATCATGTCCAACCAGCACCTCTAAGGTATATTAATGACATACTAGAATGTTGAAAATGGGTGGAATTCCCCTTTAATGATGTTCTACTCTCATGCAACCAAATGCTCACTTGCTGACTGTTGTTGCTACAACATCTGACCCAGGCAGGGTGCATAAAAATAATACATTTCTGTCGTGCACGCCACCGCCACGTGACGCTGCAGGCATCCCGCTGAATTTTTGATGTTGCATATCAGATCTCAACAACCCCTGTGTGTGCTGACTCCCATTATTAAACGAAAAACAAGAAGCAGCCTATCCGTTCTACCAGTGCATTTGTTGTTGAGATCCACGCTCTCCACCAAAACCGCGGGACGAGGGGGCGGGGTGAGATCAGGGTTGCCATGTGGACTTGTTGTTTCCCGTAAATGTTGGCTTGTTTTTTCCTCCTAGGGTTTATTATCAAACAAGCCAACTTTTATTTGATATGCTGTACATGCAATAGATAGTAATGCATACTGTATATAATTACCTAAATATTCATACATGTAGTATTTTAGATGATATTGTTGGCCTTGTTTTGTCTTATTTTTCCGCAGATGGTTTGTCTTATTTTTGTTTGCTTCTGACTTTACAGAAGTGAATATTTGTAGTCTTTTAAACATGTTTGATGAAATGTGGCCACTACTGTAAACAAGTATTATACTTAAAGGGGAATTCCAACCCTTTTTTATTTTTTTCTGAGAGTGTACGCTCTCAGAAAAAAAGAAGCTTCTAAAGAAATCCATTAACATGGTGAAGATACATCTTGATCATGTCATCAAGATGTTATGTTTCACCATGTTAGTGTTTTTCTTCAGACCTCCATTTCTTTTGAACACAGAATGGGGGAACTTTTTTTTTTATCATATCCACCCAGCACCTCTAGCGTATACTAATAATGACATATTTGAATGTTGAAAATGGGTGGAGTTCCCCTTTAACTAGTGTGTCCACTCACGTAGTAGTTCTATCATTCATTCATTCATTCATTCATTCATTCATTCACCAAGAGTTGGCTTGTCGTTTTTGGGGGGTGGGGTTTATTGGCTCATTTCTCACACATGAGTTGGCAACACTGCCACTGATGGCTTAAAGAAGCTACCACGTGGTCGTGGAGGAGGAGGGGAGGGGCTTCCAATCCCCAGCAGAGCACACACATCTGTGAAAAAAGTTTTCTTCTAATCCCCAACTAACTAGTCGCAGAAAGAACGAACGAAAGAAAGAAATCCATGCCAACCATTTAAAGAAAGAAGAAGCCCACACTGCTGCCCTGCCTGCCTGCCGTCAGCACCGTGCTCCTGCTGGAAGAAGTGAACTCCCAGCAGAAGATGCCGTCGTACCCGCACAGCCAGTTCGTGGATCTGGAGGAGATGATGTTGAAGGTAAAAAAATAAATAACAGCACACGAATCCGTTCATTGTAATGGAAGTGAAACCAAAGTTGTCGACTCTTTAGTTTTGAACGGGATGGCGTCGCTGTGTCACTGGTGGCGAAATGGGACATTTGTGCATAATGACTTCAGTAACTTTTTGGTACTATAAGCACATTTTGACTTCTTACTCGTAACTTCCTTCGTTTATTCATTGATACTAGCCCAAGATTTTGACTCTCCGTAGAGTTTTTTTTCCCCCGATTCTGACTAATCGAAAAATATCACTTCGAAGAGCCTAAATCTTAGATAGGCTACACTTATTGAAGTAAAAAGACCTAAGAAGAACGTTGACTTGTGTTATGTTATCGGTTCTCCTCGCCATGCAGCGACAGACAGGAGAACAACCTCATGCCATGGAGGAGCAGAGCCTGATCAGAGTACAGATGGTCGCGCAAACTTCGCTCGCTTCCATGGGTCCGGTGTAATGGCGGCTCTTCTGCACAGACTTCTATTGAATTTAGACAAACCCTGAACCAGAAATATCCAGAAATGCATTGGCCTCACGCAACAGCCCTTTATTTTAGGCAACGGTACAACATGAACATCGAGACTTTACATTGTCACTGTACTATATTTTAAAACCATTGTCACGTTGCGCACATGCCCAAACTAGCTCTTATTTGCGTCACCCTCTTTAAAAAAAATGTATGTCAACTCCAATGTGTCCCAATTCTGGCTGAATGAACAGGAATTCAAGCGCTCGGTTTCTGACACATCAATGTCGCGACTCCTCTACTAGATGACTCTGTGGAGGAGGAGGAGGCTAGAGAAATGTAGCTGAAACTTCGAGGCAGCAGCACCGCTTTCTCTAACGTTTCTACTTTAAAACCAGCAGCTAACTTATTAATGCATACATCTATCGGTCGCGTTTCGGGGGTTTTGTATTCCTTCGATCACAGTCATCTCGTCGTCGTGATATAACAAGGCTCGCTCATGGTTCATTCAACAAGTGTGAAGTCGCCACGGGGCGCGTTTTGTTATTGCTGCTTTGTTGGGATTCATTCCTCCACAACCTAACGCGCTTTATTCGTTTGTTTTTGGATTGTCTCTTCTGTGACTGCCACGAAGGGTAAAGGGCGGCTTAGTTAAACTGATTTTAACGCCATGTTCAGTTTGGTACAAAAATCTGCGTAAAGGTAGCCGTAAGGGTCAAACTAACTAGCAGAAGCATTCCAACACAAACAAACACAACGGGACGGTCTGTCTGCTGTACGACTTAAAGGGGAACTCCACCCATTTTCAACATTTTACTGTCATTGATGTACCTTCGAGGTGTTGGGTGGACATGATAAAAAAAAAAGTTCCCCCATTCTGTGTTCCCAAGAAATGGAGGTCTGAAGAAAACCACTAACATGGTGAAACAACTTGATGACATCAAGATGTATTTTCACCATGTTAATGGATTTCTTTAGATGCTTTTTTCTGAGAGCCTACAAATGGAACATGGTTGCATTTGTACCCTTTCAGAAAAAATGTCAAATGGGTAGAATTCCCCATTATACGTTATTCTACATGTGAATATGACATTCTACATGTGAATATGACGGTGATTCCCAAACATTTCATGTCAAGGACGTCCAAAGTGACACTCGTTCGCCTGTGGACTCCTAATTGAAAATATATATGCCAAGGACTCCCATAGAGTTTTCACCTTGACTTCTTTGCAGTGATTTTTTTTACGGTCCCCAATGCATATTGTAAAATAATTCATTATAATTTTAACTCTGATAGCAGGGTTCGACAATATAATTGGCCCGCTGGCCCCCGGTGGTTTCAAAACCCCTTCGGACCACCAAATGGCGTCACTCACTGGCCCGGTGGGCCAGTAGAGAAATACCTCTTAAAAATAAATTAATAATAAATACAATTTTAATTCACAATGGGGAGCAGTGTTTCCCCCAGCGCTTTCTTATCAAGGCGCCCGTCTTGACCAAATCTCTCCCCCGCCTTGCCTACGTTTGATGAACCTGTAGATCAGTTATATTTCGCATGCGACGCTGCCTCGGCTCGCTAACACTGTTCCGCGCTGCCAGTCTACTCTACACTCTACAGGTACGTGCACACACACAGATTAAAAAGGGGCCTGCAGCCCCAGCTCTTTCGCATGTCTAAAACACAGAAGTGCCCTCAAACGGGAGGTTGCCCCTGCCCCCTTATTTAACACGCTGTCTACACGGACCACAAGCGACTGGCTGTGGTAGTAACTTCTCCACCCACCGCGGCACGCTCGATCTTCCCCTAAGTGTTGCGACGTTCGCCACCAACATGGAATATAACGATATAATCCACCATGATTATAACAGCGCTGACTCTCGCATAGACACGAGTGAGACATACAACGAATCGCCAATAGCTCATGCAGCCTCGCATTTCCTCAGTGGTAACTGCAGCGCAGCTACTCACGGAAAAAAAAAACATAGCGTCGATTATCTGCTGTGCTTGCAATGTATGTGTCATTTACATACTGTGCATTTCGTGCCTCGCTAAAAGCTCCCAGACTGACAGACTGACTGTCCAGCTCATTATAGGATACTAATGAGATGGGCTTGCTATGTAAATGCGCACCACTCGCAGCCAACGCATAGTGGTAACTTGTGTCTTTTCTGTTAGTGCTGCGGACAGGCTAACTAGCCAGAGACTACCGACAAACCGCGCTTGTGTGTGTGTGTGTGTGTGTGTGTGTGTGTGTGTGTGTGTGTGTGTGTGTGTGTGTGTGTCGGGTGTTGTTAGAAGGGTGACCAGATCTGGGACAGTCCCAGGGTGACCAGGTGTCCCTCTTTGCATGGGACAGTCATTTCAAAAACTTTTCAGTCATCCCACAAATTGAGACCCTGTCCCACATTGTGACTGAGAGATTGAATCGAAAGTGGTCTTTTTTTTGCAAACTATGGGGATCGATTACCTGGGCCAGTGGTTACAGTTGTGGGGCCAGTGATTCTTAAAAGCCACTGGCCCGAAGGGCCAGTGGCAAATTTCCCTTATTGTCTATCCCTGATAGTATACCAAGTTACAGACAGACCCACTCGGGTCCATTTGTGTACATTATCGAGTTTCAGACCCATAAGGGTCCATTTGGTTCCTATTAACTGTTATTTAGCTGAAGACCCATAGGGGTTACGGACCCCACTTTGGAAACCCCTTAACAAATGCACCATATCAAACGGAGCTGTAACTTGATATTGCTTTAAAGTGGATCTTAGTTGTATTGGTACTTCGATGTATTTGGTAAATTATGTTCTGATTACATTTAACAATCAGGTCGGAGTCATATTTAGACTTAAACACACGGTTTAATTCTTGTCACTTGTGAAAGTGTATAAACTCTAGACGTTAACAACCTACCACTACCACCAATATGGTACATCCAACACAATAACACCCAACTGTAAAATGCTGCTGTACTAGGCAGGCAACTACATTCCTTATGATGGGGACAAGTCTTTGCATTGTGAGCTTGTAGATCTGCTATGTGTGCCCTACAATAGGGATGCTAGCTTAGGGTTCATGTGGTTAAATCTGTCTTATTTAGTTGTGAATGTAATGTACTGTAGATAACAAACGGGGAGCAACAAACAAACAAACAAACAAACCTGTTTTTAAAAAAGATGTGTTCACGGTTCACAATGCACCGAATGCAATTTATTTCTTGATTATATTCCTATAAAGACGGATGTGACGCTAGCCTCAGTTTTTGAGGGGGGTATCAGTGTGTCCACTAGACTAGTCCATGTCCATACAGAACATGCATGCCTAATGACTGGGCCTTGACAAATCTGTCTGAGGCCGGTCTATTTTTAAAAGCTTTGATTTTTATGACCGGTGGATGACTTCACCATGATGGCTCTTTTCACTGTCTCTAATTGTTTAATGCTTTGAAATGTTGTGAAGAAAAGTACAGAGATGAACATGGAAATAATAGAATTTGTGAAACAGAATTACAGTCAGATTGCTCCATCCTCTGCTTCCATCTCAACGTCCCACTTAAAGTACAAAGAGTTTAGATCTAACAACTGGCACTTTCCACCATGTGTACTAGTATCACAAGCATGTTGTACTAGTGTTGGATATTGTTTGCAATCTCACAATGGTTATGTATCACAAATCGATGCTATATATCTGTGTATGCTAACTCAAAAAATAATGACTGATGCACAAAACAAAGGCTCACAGATCTAGTATTATAACTTATTATAACTTCCAAAGGGGGCTTTAATAATGTGTTTGTCAACACTGATCACCACCTAATTCATGACATATCGATATAGCAGCCTCTATCAATATTTCTGTCGCCCAGGTGTTGGATTGATATATTATTTTTATTGAATATTGTTTGCATTTGATTTTTTGACTTGCTTATTGTTTTGAGCTGGATAATGGCTAAACGCATAAATTGTGTTTCCCTTAACAGCAGTTGCTGAGTCTGGAGCTGATGGACCACAACGTACCACCGCCATCTCCTGGCCTGGTGAGGAGAACGCCAAACTACGGCGGTCAGTCACGCCACCCCGCACACTTCTCGTCTTCCACGTCTCTCTCCTCAGTCCCCCACTTGTCTGCGGACCCATCGGACAGCATGTTCCTAGCCTCCAGCCTGTTGGGGCAGCAGCAGACGGCCAGTACACAGACGACTCCGCGTCAGCGACCCACGTCCGCTCAGTGGCGAAAGCCTGACTTCTGGGCTGGCCGGTCTGTCAGCATGGTGGAGACCACCGGCGGTGGAGGTGGCGTCGCCGCCTCAGACCTGGGCTGGCCCTGCGGGGATGACAACCTGTTCTCCCATTCCTCCAATCCTGCCACGCCGTTGGGTGCAGGCTCCTCCCTGTCGTCGTCCTCCTCCCTCACCTCGCAGTTTTCCTCGAACTCGTCCTCCGCCTCCTCGTCCTCCTCACGCTACAAGACGGAGCTCTGTCGCACGTACGCCGAGAGCGGCACCTGCAAGTATGGCGGCAAGTGCCAGTTTGCCCACGGCTACGACGAGCTACGGGACCTGAGCCGGCACCCCAAGTACAAGACGGAGCCGTGCCGCACCTTCCACACCGTCGGCTTCTGCCCCTACGGCATCCGCTGCCACTTTGTCCACAACGACGAAGACCAGGACAACACGTTCTCCTCCTCCGCCTCCTCGTCCCCCATGTTTGGTCCCACGCCGCCCGGTACG
Source organism: Benthosema pterotum (assembly GCA_039105355.1). Classification (NCBI taxonomy): domain Eukaryota; kingdom Metazoa; phylum Chordata; class Actinopteri; order Myctophiformes; family Myctophidae; genus Benthosema; species Benthosema pterotum. The sequence goes on from CM076977.1 coordinate 15,448,829, forward strand.
TCCTCCTTCCAGCCTGGCTCGTGCCGTAGCCGCAAGCCCCCTCTGCTCAAACACAGCTTCAGCTTTGCCGGATTCCCCTCCCCTCCTACGCCACAGCTGCTCCACCCCAGCGCCCCCCCTGCCCCCCCGTCCTTCACCCGCTCGGGTAACGTCTCGCCCACATCCTGCGCGGACATCACGGAGATCCTCGCTCGCGCCTTGCTGGGCATGGACGGCAACTTCGAGGCCTCGCCTGGCCAGCAGCAGCCCTCTCACCACGTGGCGTCGCAGCAGCTGAGTTGCCCGATGGAGCCCCTGCCTCCCCGCTTCTTGCCTTCCCCCGACTCGGGCTGTTCGCTGCTGGGCCTGTCTCCGGGCACCTCCCCGCCACCTCACCTGAGGCTGAGTCCCGGGGCTCCGGGAGCGTACGTGGGACCGCTGGGCGTCCGTTCCCTCTCTCGCACCTCTCTGAATGACCCGGATCATGACGGCGGCAGCGGGAGTTCTGATAGTTCGCTCAGCGGCTCTGAATCCGCCAGGCGCCTGGCTGTGTTCAGTCAGCTCTCGGTCCCTGAGGATGCTACTGGATTCTGCCTGTAGAAAAAAGTTCAGCATGCTGGACTTTCAGAGATCGGACAGACCGTTAAGCTGGATACCATCCATTCACTAAACATTCACTCAGCCCCTGAACCGGCACGGACGGTTCAGGCAGATGCCTGTGGATGTAAAGACTAGTTATATCGTTGCCTGCGTTGGCTCATGGGAGCCGAAGAACAACATTGGGACCATATAGAGATTTCACCTGTCCTGTGACGAAAATCCAACTGTGAACCGCTAAGGAGCGATGTTACAGCGTGTTTGCAGAAATGTTTATCAAAGAAAAAGCATTATCACAATGATAAAGTAGTGCTGGCAGTATTGTATTGTAAGACAGTAGCTTGGCAGAGATTTCGTCAAGATATTATAGTGGATTGAGCTGCCTTTTTCAGGACAAAGATTTTGTAGAATCAAATGGTATATGAAGACGGATTATTGTAGTAGACAAAGATTGTAATCACAGTGTGATTGGGCCCCAGTGCCTCCTGTAGTTTGAGTCCAACCAACCAATCACACAGAGAAAATTGTGAATCATCAAAAGACTGTGACAAAGCCAAAGATGTATACTTGTAAAGCTGTACCTTTTGCCAAGCCCACAGCCTTAGACTACGGTTAGACAAACGCACAATGTAACTTTTTTCTTGTATTTTATTCTGACATTGTATTTTTCTCTTCAAATTAGTTGAACGGCAACTTTTGATAAGCTAGTAATTTGTTTTTGCTTCTTTTATTACAGAAATGCTATGGTAAATTATGGTGTCACAACCCAAAAAGTGTTTATACCGACTTGGAGTACAATTGGACAAATGCACATTGACTTGCCTTTTTTGCCTCTTCATTTTATACATTTAACACGGCAATCTGCGACTGTGATACCAGTAAGCTGTTTTTGTTTTTTTTGCACAACTGTACTGTTATAACGGTGTTGTAAGACCAAATTGGCAACGAGTGACACCACAGCCTTAGATACATTTTGACAAACGCACAATGTGATTTTTTTGTTTTGTTTTGTTCCACATTTCATTTTTTTGTCTTTTTTAAGCTGGTGAACTTTTTTTTTTTTATTCCAGAACTTACTAATGTATTGTGACTGACCAAAATTGACATTTCCAACCCTAAAACGTCAGTTTTCAGTGGAGCTTTAAATTGGCATTCAATTAGCCTTAAAGATTCCATTTTTTTCGATGAGCTGACTTTGGGTGATGTGCCTTGAAACCTAAATGTTGGGAGTTTTAAATTAAGCACCTGCATTGAGATTCGGCAGGTTCTATTACAGTGTTCTGAGATGACTAGGTTTGGTTCTGTAAGAGTCATCTCTTCTCCCAGTATAAGCCTAATTTATTTGTACGATGGTGCTCTGAAAATGGCAGACCTACAAGCTGGTCTAGAGCCTACATTGTCAGCTTGTATGGCTGCCATTTGCATGGGACACTGCTGTGCGACAACTGAGCATGAATTGGGCTTAAAAAGGAAGCTGGTAAACGTTTAGTGTTCTGTTCTCCTGGGTTTTAACGGTGTGTGAGATGTTGACAGGCCCAATAGAGGTCCTCTAGTGTGCGTTTTTTTTTTTTTTTTTTTCTATTTCATGGTTGGGTTAACTGTCTTCAAACTGAGAAACCAAATCACCAACCCTACACAGCAGAATCCTTTGTGTTCAACACACAGAAACAGAATAGAGTTTAAAAGATAAAACTGGGACTGTTTACAAATAAGTCAAGTCAGATGTTTTTTTTTTTTTTTTTTTTCCTTTCTTTATTTATGTTGCTAGGCACTTGGACAGTCTGATCACAAGTGTTTCTGGAAAGCCAGGTGCCTCCGGTCTTACTCAGCTGACTCCAGGATACTGTAGTACTTTAGGATTCTGTAGTAGTTGGAGAATGTACCTTATTAGTGTTGTAGAAGTTATGTAGTTGTAATGTTGTTTTTGACTTAAGTTGGTGCTCTGCTGTTAGTGGTCTCATTGACGTGTTTTGTAGGGGATAATCTTTAGTAACTTAATTTGTTTAGTAAATTAATTTGTTTAATTTATTTTAACATATTTATAGAGGACTTTGGGCTGTTTGTATCAAGTTTAATATATTTGATATTTCCTCTTGCGTGTTTTGTAACGGAAATAAACATTTTTTTTTTCTTAAATTGATTTGCTTGCTTGCTTTTGAATGTTGGCTGATTTTTGGTCATTTCGTACTGTTCATACCAACCAAGCACTCGAGCAGCGTGCTGGCAAGTCCAGTTTTGTGACTGGTCAAAAGATATGGTATCCAGGGGAAATGCATCTGACTTATGTACTGGCCTGATGCTTGTCGTCTGCACTCTCTTGGCCTTAGGCCGCATTCATACGATAACATCTGATAAATCAAGGAAGCGTTATGAAATCGGCCATGATGAGCTCCATTTATTTCCAATGGGAACCATCTGGTTTGACTCATCAAACTTCGACTTGACAAGTCAAGATTTCCACATCAAATCACGTGACTCCCTTTGGAAATGAATGGAGCTGTTCTCATCATGGCTGATTTCATAAAACGTTCTTGACTTATCAGAATGCAGCCCTAGGTTGTGATCACACTTTTCTCTTTGCAGATGAGTAATGCTGATCCGCAGCCTGCAAAGCAACTCCATCACAACCCAGTCTACCAGTATGAATAAACGGTAATACAAAACTACAATCTCTACATCACAGTCTCTAATTGTATAGACTTCTTATAAATTTAGTAATGCGCATGATTGTTAACAAATAATGCAACTCTTGAGGGTGTCAGTTGCCATTTCTCGAGAGGATCAACTAGTAGTACCCGGAACACTGGTTGAGAACCACTGACAGGTTGAGTGTGGCTATGCTGCATGCGTGCACTCACACAGCAGTGAGTGTCCACTGGAGCGTGGCCCTTCACTTGTGTTGCCATGCCGATGAGATTTCATATGGAGATAAGAAGTTCTTTGTTTGGGGGGGTGGGGGGTTAATCTCAGAAAGCCTGGGATTCCCCAAGCCTCCTCCTACCATCCTCCATCCATGTATACTAGGCTTTTATCCATCCGTCATTATGCCTTCATCCTCATTGTTTCTCCTTGAATTACCCCCTCCCCCTTTCCACTGTAAGTCCAGCTGATCAGCTAATCGGGCCCCTGAAGCAGTACTTTCTAATGTTTAGCATTTGCGTGAATGGATCCCCATTAGCTGATGCCTGGGTAGCAGCAGCTAATCTTTCTGGGCTCCATAATGTCATTATGCAAATGCATCACATGCTCTGCTTGTTACCGAGCCACAGGTGTAAATACAAATGTGTCCTTATAAACACTTAAATTCTCCATTTGTGGTTACTTACACTTATAAACTTAAGTTGCAGTTGTTTTTTTGCTATACTTTTTCTCTACATCAGAGACAAGTGTATTGTTTACACAATATTATTGGCAAGTAAAATTATTTGTTAATTTACATTGTTTACACAAAGAACTGATAAATTATGCTGTGGCTTTAGAGATATTGCCAATTATTATGAAATGTACTTCAGGAACAAATCACCTCTGCAAAATGTTGATGATTCAGGAAAGGAAGCAAACTTTATATATTTGGAAGACAAAGCAAAACATTGGTCTATTGCTTGCATTGGAGAGTTAGAGGTGGTGGAGTTAGTAGCTTTAGACAGCTTGAGGGTCCAATGCAGTTCAGAGGTTTTGTCCTTCTTGCCATTGGTTCAAAATATTATTTTAATCAACACAGACGTGAAGGATGTATGCAATTTATGCAAAAAATCGGGTTTCCTCCTGACAGCAATGATGAATATAATAGTAATTAAGTAATAAAGCACTTTGTGACAATTGTCTTGAAAGGTGCTCTATAAATAAAACTACCTTACCTTACCTAATTGTTTTCTATTTTCATGGCAGCTAAAGAGCAAACCTGATCTGAAACAATTATCTGAGAGAAAGTTGACAAAGAAACTAAACATGGTTCACAGTACCATCATGAATTGCTATCCACTTGTGTACAAAATGTTACCAAATGGACCCTTATGGTTTGGGTTCAAAAGGACCCTTTTGCTTTCGGTGACCTTTCAAGTTAAATTAACACAGCCAACCTTATATTGTACCTTTCCTCATGCTCAACCATTGCTTTGGAGCTGTAACAAAATACTAATGCTGGTATGCACACATGCGCGCACACAGACACACACACACAGACACACACACACACACACACACACACACACACACACACACACACACACACACACACACAGACCGACCATTGTCTTCATAGCTAGCCACTCTTACAATTAAACAGGTTTGCTGGAAAAGGCTTAAAAGCATGTTTCTGTTTGCAAGTGCTCAGTGCTGTGATTGTATGCACGATTGCACGTTTAAGAGTGTGTGAGAGAGTGTGTGTGTGTGAGAGAAAGGGTGCGTATGTATGTGCGTGCGACCGTCCGTGCACGGTGCATTGTTTCTCATAGACATTCTCCCACAGTCCTGCCCTGTGGGACAGAGGTAAGACAGGCAGATGGCTGCATTCAGCTCTGTTATGGGTCAACATATGGTCCCCAGAGAGAGAGAGAGAGTTTATTGCTCTGTGAAGGATGAAAGGGCTGAAATGAATGGGATTTAATTGAAACTTGTTATCAGTTTGGAGAATTACCGTATACATTTCAAGTACAACTCAATACAAAGACCATAAAGCATTTCTACAATGGGGCCCCCAATGTTCATTTCGTCACCTACCTGTATTTACTTCTGTATAGCCAAAAGCAGGAAATCACAGTGGAGGTAAAATGGAAAACAATTAGGTTACTTATAATACAATGTTTGTATGGAAGATGTTTAAGTAGTTGGCTGCATCAAGCTTGTCAGTACTGAGGGTTTTGTCTGATTTAATCTTTAGGTTTGTAAACTTTTTTTAGTTAGTTTTTCAGATGTGATCATGGTAGTTATAATGTTTCTTTGCTCGTTTTGTTGGGTTTTACTTTTTACGGTGCCCACTTGGGATGGAGATCACTGTCACAACACTTGGCTAGATTGTTCTTACATTTTAGAAGTTTTTTCATTGCACTTAGTATGTTTGGACCCTGATGGTTCTTAAAAGAGCCATGCTGTTTATATATAAGAACTGGAGTATATGTTATGAACATAGTCTGAGAAGACTATGTTCGAGACTATGTTCGAGTAGCAAAATGAGTGACAAAGTGAATTTAATGTTGTTTATCATCCTTAATGCAAGCAAATACAACTCTTCTGTTTAGATGTATTAATGTATTAACACCTGCATAACTTCTGCGGTTGATATTGACAATGCCAGGCGCATATACCCTCTATTGACATTAAAGGAGCAATTTGATGTGAAATGAGAACGATTTCCCTAATAATTGTCGCAATTAATTGCCACAATTAAGACACCATAAAGTGCCCAAAATTATTGTCACGTAGCCCCAAATAAGATGTTCTCAATGTCAACTAACTTAATAACACATCCATTAGTTATTTGAAGGATTTGACTATCGCTATCAGCAACAAAAATGTTGCTCAACATATTATCTTCAACTTTGTTGATTTCGATCACAGCGATGATTAGCAAGCAAATGGAACCAAAGTGAGCGACTTGCAGAGAGACTCTCCGGGCTCCAGATGAATGGCACATTAGCTGTCACCTTCCGGGGCGCGCGATACAAAAGACTTTGCGGGATCTACTGTGTGTGGAGACTGTTACTGAATTGTAATGAGTCATCTATTAGAGAGAATAGATGCCAGCATCGTCCCCTCTATACCAATGCCACCCCCCACCACCTCCACCTCTTCTACCATTCCTCCTCTCAATAATAACCCACCTCCCCTCCCCCTTCACCCTCCTTCTCACCCTCCCTCTTGCTGGGAGTCTATTGGTGACATTGTGATGCAGGACAGAGGAGGAAGGGGGGATGGGGGGTAGTGTGGCCATGTAGAACTATGTCGCTGACAACAGCTGTTCCTTACCCACCCCAACACACCCATCTACCATTATCCCCCACCCCACAGGCCCCTGCACTCGGCCCCAGCCTTTCTTCCAGTTCCAATGGACAGCGCTGCTGCTTGCCACTGTGTAAGACTCCTCCAGCCCAACACCCGAGGCCCATCTGGCTGTTTTCATCTCCTCTTTCTCCTACTCAAAAGTGCAGTCTCTCTCTCTCTCTCTCTCTCTCTCTCTCTCTCTCTCTCTCTCTCTCTCTTTCTCTCTCTCTCTCTCTCTCTCTCTCTCTCCACCCACCTTTTTCCCCTCTTCACCTACATCCCTCAAATCACATCTCCATATTAGCCTGCAAGGAGGCATATCATTTTGGGGTTTATGAGCCACAAGGCAGCGGATGATAACCTAAACCTACGTCATGTTATAGTCATCATCAGGCCGGAAGCGCTCAAGCAGAAAAAGAATGACCATACAAATCACCTAAAGATAATGTTTACTTAAGTTAAAAGTATCAATACTACAATGTAGAAATACTGTGGTAAATTTAGACTTGCAGAATTTTACTTTTAGCAAAGATATTGAAATAAGGATCATAATTATGCGCACGTGACTTCATGTACTTTTTGTGACAGATACTTACACTAATCAGTTTGTCCCATGGTGCAAACACCACAGTTCATCCCAACAGTTATCAACAGGTTGTCCAACAGGTTGTCCAGGTCCACTTATCCCTAAAGGTGCTACCTGACCATGCATTCAGTAATGCACCGATCTGCTGATTTGAAGTATCATGACTCATGTGTTTGCTTGTGGTTAATGCATTTAACCACTCGCACCTGGTCATGCAGTGTTTTGAATTAAACTTAAACAGACAGAATCGTGACGATGGGTCCAAGTGGTTAAATGTTGTTAAATGTCAATATTTTCAATCTGTCCAAATGGACGATTTACATATTTAAGTATCATAATATGTTGTAATTATGAGAAACAAGCTGTATAACAACAATGCTATTTAATGATGAAAATGTTATTTACAGGGGCGCCTTGAGCCTCACACTTAACATACAATTTTGATGTTTCAAATCATACAAGTGTCTCTTGTTCTCAACACCTCTCTTCCTCTGGCTCTCATACTTCGCCACCAGTGCCTCCCTTTAAGGAGGACTTTTATTTTTTTACTTTTATTCGATGTGAGATTTGCCATCACAAGTGCTTGGTAGATGGCTCAGAACAATTGGCCAAAACACCGGAGAGTTTTTCCTTCCCCTAGCTCCTTCCTTTATTCTTTCTTCAACCTCTTTGCATTCATTCCCATGTATTCCCCCTGCTCTAATTACACGGCAGTGTTTGTGCCGCATAATGTTTGTCAATCTAATCTGTTGATGACATCTGTGTCGGTTTAAACCAATTTCAACTCGGTGTCCCTATTTTGGGGTTGTCAACTGTCTAAAAGTTTAAAATACATAAAAAAGACGATCAGCAACGCACAACACATTATAGATCAGCTGTTTGAGATTGTGGATTGCCTATTGCAGTGTGAGCTTGTAGATCTACTATTTACAGCAAAGAGGACAGGGGCCAATCACAGGCCTATAGGCTTTCTGTGATGCCATATCAGTTTAAACCTGGAATCAACACATTTATTCCATATACGGCGTGTGTAAATGGTAGTGATCTGGGTCATGTCAATGATGTCATCTTTGGGTTGTGTGGGTGGTGTGTAGCGTAGTCCATGCACATGCTTCTCCTGGGTGTCTTTTGCTGACTCCCCCTGGTTGCCCCATCTCTGATATACGGTATGTGAGTTTGCAGGCCAGTGGCTCACTAGAGTGGCTGTATATTGGAATCAGTTGTTTCCCAGTTTGATACCCAACTTGTCCTGGCAAACGGTCACCAATGGGATCCAGGCCTTGCATGGTTTAATCATCCAAATGAGTGAACGTAGTGCACTTTCTAAAGTTCTGAGAATTTACACGCTATAGCAGAGGTTTTCAGCCAGTGGTCCGGGGACCACCAGTGGTCCCTGTGAAGATTCCAGGTGGTCCGCAGCAGCTAAATGATGGACAGTTGGTAAAATGGGTCCCTATGGATCTGTAACTCTTGAGAGCGGTAAATGGCCCTTAGGGGTCCATTTGGTTTCATTTTACACTCTCAAGTTAAATTATATTTAAACAATTGAATTACTTAATCGTCAAGAATCTACGCAATTACAAAATGTAGAAGAATTGTTATTTTGACCAACGTCCTAAATTGTGAACACAAAATTGAAAATTCTTAGTTTTGGGTTCGAGAGACTAAACTCAAAATCAAATTATGGTCCGTGGCTAAAATACAGGATAAATAGTTGGTCCTCGTATGACAAAGGTTGAAAACCACTGTGCTGTAGGACTAAGTGAGCCGTGCTGATGAACGTTTTTCACAGGTGGTTGTAATACCCAGCCTTTCTCTAGCCTCCTGTTGAGCATCCATCATTCCCAACACAGAGTTTATATGAGAACAAACACAGTCAAATCCTGAGTGTTAGTGTTTTAGGGTCCACCCCCCAGGGTACACTTCCAGATTTAAATTAACACTATGGATTTTTTTTTACTGTGAAGTTCTAAAGCATTGAGATGCAGTGCAGCTCCAAGTCATTCTCTTTCTCGTCATCACCCTCCTCCTCCTCCCTATGCTCCTCCCCCTTGTTTTGTGTCAGCCATTGATAAGTTTATGGCAGTTTCTTTGTGCCCAAACATAGTTTATAGTCAGCTGCTGTGTGGCAGATCATTAGAGAGCATAAAGAGCCAGTTGGACTGGAGCTATGAGGACAAAGAGCCTCTCCACACAGATGTCAACTGAGCTGAAACTTTGGCTAACCTTCTTGTCAATAGTCTGAGAACCTATCGTCATACACAGAGAGGAAAAACCGTGCCCTCTTTTCCTTGAATTGACATGATTCAATGGTCTGCCTTGAGAGACTAACATTAATAACCAGTGGTAGAAAAAATCCATTCAATTGAATTAATAACTTGATTGAAAGAGATCATTTTATATTTTCTTTCCATCTCTGCGGCTCTGTACAATTGTTAACTGTTTACGGCAATGTGTAAATACTTTGTTACAAGATAAATCCCAAATTCCCAAATGTTCCTGAGTAAAATTGCAAAGGTATTGACATTAATGTACTTGTACTAATGAGTTTCTAATAGCAAAAGTGAAAATAGCTTGTAGATCGGCTACCAGTGTTTCTGTACTTTTACTACTCCATTATCTACTCCATTACATCTCTACAATTTTACTATAAATGAAAATTACTGAATATTTCTACTTTGGTATGGACTGAATTACTTAACTGTTAGATCATAAGTAATTAACAGCACAAAGACAAGTGCTATATAGTTAGTTGCATACAAAATGCTTTATTCTGTAAAAATATATTTCATTCGTGTCTTGGAACAGAGATGAAATAAGACAGCACAGCACCCGTAGTCCTCCACACTCAAATGACAGTGTCCATAATCATGCTCTATTAAACTCCTGTCAGACAACAGGTGTCTGTTAATGTTGTCTACTTCTACACTAGAGGAGAGAAGACAGTCAGGGAATAAATAGGACAAAACAAGACCAAACAAGATGCTAGATGTTATAACGCTCCCCTCTAGTGGTAAGATGAGGCAACTGCATGTTGACTTAAAAGAGTTCTGTTGTAAAAAATACTTGACATCAATATAGTGATGTCAACTGTATTAATTGATGGCCAGTGTTCCATGGTGGGAGTTTTGTTTTCTAAAATATTATCAGGTACTTTGTTCATTTTTGTTCATAGTGATACTTTTTGGGCATATGATATGGGCACAAAGTCCATATCATATGCCCAAAAAGTAGCTTCATGTGATAGGGGGGAATCAAAAATGAATGAAGAAGGTCCTAATATTTAAAATAATAATAATAATTCAACAATACAAATTACGTTTGTTTTTTGGATTAATTTACTTTGACTGCGTGGCCCCAGTGACCTCCACAAAATGACCGGAAATACTTCATATTGACAAAAAAAAAGAACTCTCACCACAGGACTCTGGACATCAATTATACAACTTAACTTCAAAAGAAAAAGAGAGAGGAAATGGGAGGTAACCTGGCAGTTATTCTATAAATAATTATTATTGTACACTTTTACATTATTGCAGTACAAAGACCAATAAATAAATATGTGTGTACAGAGAAATTCCTAGCTGTTGCGAACCACCTGCAATATAATGGCTACGGCCATCTGTCCAATTTAATTTGGTAATATAAAGTGGAATGAACAAGCATCCCGGATACCCTGGAGTATATATATAAAAAAGGACCTTTGTTTACATTCACATTACGGGTGGGTCAGAGCTACAAGGAAGTCAGCAAGACCTCTTTTTCACAGCAGGACCAAACAGCACTCTGAAGAAGAACCAGGGGGCCAATCCTGGTTGCATTAGACATTCTTTGAACTATTGACTCATTGGGGAGATGACCTCAGTAAACAAAACAGAAAATATTTTCATAAGTCATTTACCGCAGACATACCCACATCTGTGTTTAATTCACCAGAAACACACATTTTGCAACCGATCATATCGTTCAGGTGCAGATCAAGCTTCTTTTGGGCCAAAAAGAAGAGAGGATTCTAATAAACTGACTAGATAACATAGTTGTGAAGCGTGAATCCAGTAATAGGTGTCAAAACTCAGTGCAGAGGATGTTTGGACCCTGAGGTGTCAAAAAGAGAATATCGGCGGTAAATGAGCAAAACATAGAATGCAGGAGATATTTGAACACATAAAACATAATTATAACCAAACTGTATGGTAGACTATGTTAAGACTATATATCTGCAGTGGTCGGAGGTGGTCTGCCTACTCTACCACTGAGACATTAGGCCCTGGTATTAAGAACATTGTCACACCTTTTTTCCACCTGGGTGGAACCGTTTATTTTGATCCCCCAGCCGCCCTAGTATTGAACCAGTTCAGAGTGTTTCCACTGAAAACGACATGGTTCTTAGAATACTAAGAACTAATAATAAGAGTTGGTTCAGAAGCAACAATTTTGGCTGCCGGTTCTGTTAAAGCACCGAGGCTCCAGGAATCTAGAACAAAACCCAGTTCTAGAACTAGTACCAAAGTTAGAGTGGAAAGAGGCACACGGGTGTTTTCAGCCCTTAGCTAAATCTGTAAGATATACAAGGGATTGGGCAATGCATGCAGCACGTCAAACCCAGCAGTCACTTTGAGTGGCACCACACAAAGCCATGAGGGATCATGTGCTGTGTGTCAGACATTGCTAATGTTAACCCTGCCTCAAACCTAACCACCACAAGCATGACACAATGCATGTCAGACCAAAGCCAATTTGACTTTATCTGCGAAAAAATAAATAAAAGGTTGTTTTGAAGACTATGGCCTAACAAGCCATGCTACAAGCTGGAATGCTTTTCCAGAGTCTACAACATTATATCCCACCCAAATAATGTAAAAGTAAAGGAAAAACTCCAGTCAATAAGGGAGGGATAAGAAATATTTCTTGAAGGAATAGCTGAGGGCTGATTTCACGCAACACCACAAAGCGTAGCCTGTTTGTCCCTCTAGTGGCTGGTGAGCATAGGCCACTATGTGCTGGCCCTGCTTTGACCTGCATGGGGTAATTAGGCTGGTATCCGAGTCCCTGTGTCGTTCCGTGTTCAAGATAGAAATCATAACCCTCTCTATGCAGGTACAGCTGTTCAGGGAGTACCTACGATCCTACATTCAAAGGCCACAGGTCACAGCTTCTGGATCACCACCTGGAACTTGCCTGACCGGTGGAATGGAGAGAAGGGAACAATAACTGTATGTCCATGCTTAATGGCAGTCATGATTATGAAATAGAACGCAACAAGTTATGTCAAAGTGACTGTGTACTACTACTACTACTTACATGATGGCATGAGAGAAACCTCAGCTGTCACCACACTGTCCAGGCCCAGGTTACACAGAGCTCCTCTCACCATACCACAGGAATAGGCCAAGTACTGACCACGCACACGCACACACACACACGCACACGCACACACGCGCACACACACGCACACACACACACACAATGTATAGAGGAAATGATGAACTGCATCATATGTTTCATTCTCTCCACTGTGTCCATTGTCAAAGACATGTTGGGAAATGTCTTGTCTCTGTTCAAACCTCTCCCAGTTCTGGGAGACAGAGGTTTGTCAGTTTAAGCATCGTTATTCTGTATTTGTTGTCAGTGATTTTCTCACCTTAGGAGCGTCTTCCATGTACTGCTTTCCACTCGACAGCTGAGTCAGCAAAGTAAACCTATTGTCCTGGAGAACATAAGTGCCCTGTTGAGCGACATGAACCAGAATTAGTTCAGTTCATCAGAGGTTCTCATCTCTCTTCTGTAAACCAGTGTCATATTCTACTGTTGTTTGTGAGGTCCGTCTACAGGTCTGTCTTTTAGATGTTTCTTGTACCTGATGGTTGGTTCTGAGGTTGTCGATCTGCCGGTTGTAGAGGTGTGTCCAAAAGTCTTTACAGATGAACTTCATCACGTCCAGTTCATCCTTAAAGCTGGGTGAGTCCTTAGTTAGCCTCACAAGGTAGGAGAAAAATGAACAATTACATTGATGTTTGGAGTGAACCATGGACAGGATTCACAGGAGGATGCATGCACAAAGCAAACACCTACCTCTCAATGAGACCCTGACCTACTCTGAAGCCCATGTTCTCTAGGATAGAAACACAAGTCGCTCTGTCCTGTAACAGTGAAATTAATAATACAATCAGTATTGTATCCTGATTTGCTGACTGTTCGGTCAGGCCTAAGCCAATTCTTACTCATAAAGCACCAATGATAAGTAAGTAGAATAGCAGATAAGACAGAAATCTCTGTTTGAGAAATTGAGTCCAGAGTCTCCAGACACACAATTTTGTAACCCAGTTTTAAATCAGTGTCAATTATTATATTATTACTAGCTGTTAATAAAGTATTCACCCGACCGATGGAAGTCACAGACTCACAGACAGACGGACAGTACCTTGTTGTCCATCTCTCCCTTGCTGGACTGCTGCTGCTGCTTGTAAACATGAGACACCATCTCCATGTGTAGGAACTCGAACAGAACCTCGTCTGCCATTATCTAGAATTGAACAGTTACAAAACGCATAAGATCTGTTCTGCATATAAGCACTGGTTCCCAAAGTGGGCTCCACAAAATAGTTTGGTAGCCACTACTTTAAAATAAATCCTGAGAGGATACAAATGTGAACCAAATGGACCCTATTTGGTTCCATTTGTACCCTCTCAGGAAAAAGGGGTCTGAAAGAAAAATCATTAACATGGTGAAATACATCTTGATGATGTCATCAAATGTATTTCACCATGTTAATGATTTTTTTTTTCAGACCTCCATTTTAGGAAATACAGAATCGGGGGAACTTTTTTTAATCATGTCCACACAACATCTTCTCTAAGGTTATATTAATGACATATTAAAATGTTGAAAATGGGCCAAGTTCCCCTTTAAGCGCCCAGAACTAGGGCACCACTGGCTTCTTATCATTAGATCATTTTAGCGCAACACATTTATTTGGCTTCATCGTTAACTTTAATAATATGACTTCATAAACACGTTCTTGGTCCTGAAAGGAGTAGCACATAACCCGTGAAATTGTGCAATTATTATGACATTTATTTACTTATGTATTATTATTATTATTTTATTTCATAAGGTGAGATAGTTTCTACCTCTGTGATGACTTTCCTCCACGTAGTAAACAAAACATCTACTACTTCCTGAGTGGTGGATTATCTCACAGCTTTGCCACATATTGCGACAGAAATAAGCAAGGTGTGTGAAAGGCAATCTCAAAGGAATCCACAGTAATACTATGCTATCCACTCTCCAGAACTACGACGCGAGTTGTGTTGCCCAAACTCGCCTCTAATGAGTGGACATGGCAACCACTGATATCTGAGCAGGGGACTCATTTTGCCCTAATTTTCGAGGAAAAAGTAGGCCCTACTACAACATTTGTGTCTTGTCAAGAAATTGATGACTTGTATTATTGTGTGTTAGTGTCTGTCTTTACAAATGTCTCGATACGTTGAACAATGCATATTTTGTAGTAATTCAATAAAACACGGTGCCTTTAGATTCTCAGTAGAGGCAACAATGTACCCCCGGATAGATGCCGTTAAACGTGGTCACATGACATGGTCACATGACAGCACACCTCTAACAGCAGCAGCTTCATGTGATTTGTATTACTGCGTTTAGCTTCCGCGAAAAATGCAGCTCAACCTTTAAGGTTTGTTACCCGCGTGTTATTTCATTATTTGTATTTTAAAACATCATATGTTGGCTAAAGAAGTGTGCTATATTGTGTTGTGTTGTTCAACGTAACAGCTCAGACAGGTCGACTGACTGAGTGTGTGTGTGTGTGTGTGTGTGTGTGTGTGTGTGTGTGTGTGTGTGTGTGTGTGTGTGTGTGTGTGTGTGTGTGTGTGTGTGTGTGTGTGTGTGTGTGTGTGTGTGTGTGTGTGTCAGTCATGTCCAACAGGTATGACATTGTGGTGCAGGGCGAGGCATCAGAGACGGACTCAGATGATGAAGTCTACATCACCTCCCTCCCTCCTCCTCAGACATCCACAGTGGGAGCTAAGGTGTGTCTGTGTGTGCGATAGTTAAAGAGGAACTCCACCCATTTTCAACATGTTAATATGTCATTAATATACCTTTGAGATACACCTAAAAATGGAGGTATGAAAAAATCATTAACATGGTGAAATACATCTGATGACATCATCAAGATGTATTTCACCATGTTAATGATTTTTCTTTCAGACCCCTTTTTTCCTGAGATGGTACAAATGGACCTGCGAGGGTCCATTTGGTTCACATTTGTATCCTTTCAGGAAAACTTTTAAAATGGGTGGAATTCCCCAAACAATTATTTTCATGTTGTTGTTTTCCTGTCGCACTCCTATTAGCCAATACATTTGATGACTCGGACTATGTCACAGACTCCCCAAAGGCCCCATTTACACTGACTACTAAACATGGCCTGAATCAGATGTGATCTGTGCCACTTCAAGACTGAAATCCTATTTGTCCTCAAACGCCATGTC
Organism: Benthosema pterotum; assembly: GCA_039105355.1. Lineage (NCBI taxonomy): Eukaryota > Metazoa > Chordata > Actinopteri > Myctophiformes > Myctophidae > Benthosema > Benthosema pterotum. Next base: position 15,464,484 of record CM076977.1, read on the forward strand.
CCCTGGCTGCCACTCCTTCAGGTCTGGTGATGTAAACCTCCTTGGCATCACCAAGACCATATTCTCTACCTCCCTATCCCTAAAAACACTAAGCGACTCCCCCTCCCTCCAAACCTTCAAAACTGCCCTAAAAACCCACCACATTGCATACTGCAGAATAGTCCCAAGATCGGAGCTGTTCACTTGCAAATGCAGTGTGAATCATCAGGCCAAAAGACCAGATTTGAAAAATAGATCGGATTAGACTGGATGTTGACTGCAGTCTAAATTAGGCCTTTGAGTCTAACAGCATCAAATGTTTGGCTAAGGAATGCACCAAAAAACAATCAGATTCAAGGCTCCGTTCAACAGGGCCATTGCACCAAATTCTGGGCCCCCTGACAATTTTTCACAGGGGCCCCCTTGCCAGCGTCTTGATCCATTCGTCTTTTGTAATAAGTGAGACGACTCACAGAATACAGAAGAAAACTCATTATTATGTTTAGTTGCACTGCTCATTTGGTTTATTGAGGTAATATAGTGATTAAAATAATAATTATAATATATACAATATAAAAAACATATTAATCCAAGCTTTTAGTGCCCCCCCTGACGACGCCTGTGCCGTTCAATACAGATCTTTCACAGTTACATTATTATTATTTTTTTTAAACATATTCATTATTGGTACTTTCTCAGGTCCCTGGGGAGGCGTCCGAGACGGACAGTGAGGGGGAACTGGAGAAGGCAGACAGGGCACGGAGGAACATCATTGCTGCAGCAGCAGCAAACACACAGGACACTCCTCAGATGATACTGAGGCGAGATTTGCCTCCCCTCATTGTGGTGAGAGACCACCCTGACCTGCAGTCGATAGTGGAAGACAGACCGAGCCCCACGCACAGACCCCATGGTGAGTGAGTGAGTAGTTAGAAAGACAGATACTGTACATAGGCATTTGTTGCTACCCTGATTATCAGACTCGAGCTCATCTTCCTGAAGCTTGAGTATGGCACTGCCCGTTGTCTGAGAGATTTCAAGGGGGAGGGGTTTGGTTCATACCAACCAAACCAGAGCAAAAGCAGAAACATGTCGCATGATGATGTTTAAACCCAACGCTGCCTTAAAGGGGATGTGTCATGCCCCTTGGGAGATAACTGCTGAAATATGCATTTTTTTTTTTTTCGTGACGTCATGCAGAAGGCGTAACTCCATACCAGGCTTGGGTGGCATATCAATGGGCAGTGCTAACAATACTAAACATACAGTAGCAACATGCTAGTCGTTTTGGCATTACATTTGACTTAATACTGGGTCAAATATCCACCTGAAAATTATTATTTTCACTCAAATATCTTAGTTACAATGACATTGGTTTGAGATGTTGATGATGCCACGGATAGCAATAATACACTATCAGACAGATACAACTGAAAGGTTAAATTGCAGTGGGTCTTCCTTGTAGCGCGTATCAGAGTTTTATACTTTCAGTGTGAAGGGAGGGACTGTGCAACACACCCATGCAGGCGACAAGCTCACAATGCATCATATCATGAACTATTAACTGACTGGGGATATGACTTTGGTTGGGGAAAAAAAAGAAAAAAAACTAAGACATGAAAAGACATTTCCATAAAGCTTAGGACCTAAGATTTCATTTGCTGTATCATAAATGCTTCTATTCTCATCCATTCGAACAATATCATGCAAAGACAATCTTCTGTAATGCTGCTCTGTGCGCTGCCCATCACATGCATGTTGGTGTGTAATTTCTGCGCTTCATGAAACCAACTCAACTACCCGACCTTGTGAAGGAATCTAGTTGTCAGGAAATGTTGTAGTCTGCATGAAAAAAAGGGTATTTTGTTTTAGCTCATTATAAAACAAAAATGTCATACCTTTTCTCAGGCGACACGCTGTTACAGCAGAAGCTGCAGGAGTCCAACGGTCGCCTTTGCTCTGATGTCGGACAGGCACTTCGGCAGGTTTACGGCAATGCCAGTCGAGAGGTAATTCCAATGAATTACACATGGGCAGACACAATAAACCCTTCCTCCAGGTTACTGTGCTGGTGATATATCGGCACAGTTGTCTTAAGTTTATTGCACGTCTATCTCTGATAGAAAACCTATATCTAGTCAATGACACTCATTTTCGCGTAGTTCCAAAGAATGAGTCAACCTCGGAATTTAATTAAACAAGTAGCTCTGGTTAAAGACCAGGCTGCAAATATGTAATTTTAAGTAATTTTTACTTTTTATTTAAGTAATTTTTACTTTTTATTTAAGGAAAATTCAAGCTAGTTGTGAAGATTGTGAGACTATTGTTTAAACAATTGTTCAAACCTTGAAATGACATTGACATGACATGTCATTTTAACTGACGGGAAATAACTTTGTTCACCCATATATTGCGCTGCAGTAATTTGCTCTCTGGTCCACTAGTCTATCAGAGCCTGTTTGATTCTAGCAGCCTGAGTCCCGCTGGACACTCATCTGCTGCTTTCACACATACAGCCAGCAGATAAACTACGATGATTTGTTTTGTATTGGTAGCGTAGCTTGTCGGAGGCCTTGATTGAGTTGAGAGCAACTGCACTTATATAGCCAGAATGGTCATTGTAGCAAGAGGCAAGCATGCAGCCAAGGCACAACAACAATTGCGTAACAAAATGGGAATGGCGCTAGACCAACTTGTAATGTGATAGTTACGTGATGGGGTACGTGACAAATCCCAGCTTGAGTTTCGGTCTGTTTTCATAGTGGAAAGTGGTGTGACGTGTGGAAGACTACTTTAGTTATGACTACGAATTGAAGTGGATATTTCTGTCCTAGGTGCGCAGTGCCACAGCCCAGCTCAACACTTCACAGGGTGCCATCATCAATGCTTCTCACAGCATCAGACTCATATTGGATGACCTGAAGGCCGTAGCAGAGCAGATCGATATCATTACTAGCTGTCATCTACTGCCTGACATTAATATCAGCAATAGCCCTGTTAATACTGCTAGCGTTCCTTAAAAGTCTCATCTAGAATATTCCTTTTTATCTTGTATTTGACCATTTTGTCGATTTTCTGCCCTCTTAGTATTTAAACAATGCCGGTCGGATTTGTTGCAGTATGTACTGTATGACTATGAACAAGTTATAACAGTTGTACTACATATATTCAGATGCCAAATACTGGTAGCTTCCTTTGTTTCTGGAGATCTGTACATTAATCTTAGATGGGAAAGATGTTTTCCCCTTATTATGCTTTTGTTTGTCTTTAATAATAATATGTCATCAACACGTGTCTTGTGCTGTTGTTTTAAAACATAGTTTTGGTCAAACATAATGAATATTCAACCAGTTGTTATAGTCATCTGCTATTTGATGGGGGCTGAATTGAAGATGGATGCCTGTAGTCCGTTGGAGCGATGTGTGTTGGAGGGAATAATTTAGACTGTGCAAGGAAGTAAGCTGGAATAGTGGAATGTTGGAATGCTACATTACACTGTCACTCAAGTGATTACTGGCCAATCACATCTTCTCCAGGACTTATCAGACCTGACACACACTCATGCTTCTGCGGTGCTTCACAAGGAATCCCTTGAGCACATACACTCCAGAGCCAGAAAGGGCGTCTACATTTATATGATTTGAACCAATTTGACTCAGTTAAAGTAAGATTCTTTTGTCTTTATTGCCGTTGTTGGAATGTTAAGAATATAAACTCGGCAACAAAAGTTCTGAAACTTAACTTTTTTAGGCCATTTTGTTTGAACTGTAATAATACTATCAATAGGTATTGTACTTTACATCCTTTTAAATAGTTGATGATTGGTCATTTTTACAATAAGGTATAGACTGTAACAAATGTGTTGATGGCACCTTTAAAACAATTGAAAAAATGGCAAGTGTTTGGATGATATGGGAAAAACAAAGCAAAACATATTGGCCATTTTTACACTATTAACTTAACACTCAGTGTGTAGTTGGATGGGGTTTCGAGTGGAGAGGAAGGAATTGGATTAGTCGTAAACAAACCTGGCACAACAAACAACACGAGACTATGCGATAACGCCGGCTATGCAGCGTGTCACTAGCCTGGTACCATACTCCTTTGCCGTTGGCAACATAAACATTCATAATTCATACATAACATTTAACGTTCATAATTATGTCACTCCTTTCACGATCCTTACAATCTGTACCTAGTTGTAAACTATTAAAATTATGAATAAACTCAGTAATGATGATGATGCTGAGTTTATTTCATGGCATGAAGACCTCAGAAGTTCAAATGTCGGCAGACCAGACCCCTGAAGGGTCCTTGAAGGAGTTCCACGAGGTCCCCAGGTGAATGATAGTTTGAAACCAACTGGACATCTACGGGTCTGTCTCAGGGTTAAATTAACATTGATTTACAATATGAATTGGGCATCGCAGAGATAGAAGTGCATAGATGGTAGCCTAATGCAGGTCAAATCAGGGGTGGGAGAATCACTTCTAGAGCTGTCACAATCTTCTCTTATGGGGGTCCCTGGCATATATTTTTGAAGGATTTGGGTACCGCTGCTGTAGAGTATATCAAACACGGTAAGCCATATGAAAAGCAGTACATCGATAGACTTAATAGACCTGAGTAAGTAGTCACTTTATTTAGTCATCCTGATCTGTCAACAGTCAGAACAATACCACTAGGAACCTTCATTATTTCAGGTTCCCTTAGTAGTTTACAAAAGTAGAAAACTGTCCCAGAAAGCACTTGGGATTTGCTTTGAACTTAGGACTTTTTGGAACATACCCACACAAGAAAGAAATCTTCAATTGTCAGAAGGAAAAAGAAAAGCAGAAAATCTATAATTCTGATTTGGCGACATGATGATTCGGATTAACCACTTTCGCCCTGGCAACCATGCAAGGATGAAAGCGGTTAATCTGCATCATTAGTATACACAATCCATACGATCGCCAGCACTCCGATATTGAGCGCGGATGCTATAACGCCGATAAGGCCGTACAGCTGGCTTGATTCCAACCCGCATGTTAAGTCTGTGTCGTCGTCGTCGTCGTCAGCATCAGTGGGAGGGGGTTGTGCGCTCTCTGGGTCAACCTCCTGAGAGAAGAGAGAATGTAGAGAGGACAGGATGTTGACATATTTCAGCCACTCGATGGCGCCAAAGGCAAGCACATGCATGCATTTGAGGCAAACTAACCTGTTAATCTTCCTTTTCTGGTTTATTCTATGTGTTTTAATGCTCTGAACGATAATGCCTTCACACCATTCCAACTCAGTCAAAGAAAGTTTCTGCCGTGGGAGGGACCCAAACATTTACCTCTTTGCCGTTTGTCTTGGTCACTTCATTCTCCGGTTCTATAGGTCTGAGCTCCATTTTTCTTACACCAAACTCTCAGCTCACAGGTTGTTGGTCAGTGTATTGGTGTTGTCAGGCCACGGATGCAAGAACTCACAGGAATAACCTCCGTACCCAGATAAGGATGCCAAGTACTCACAGGAATAACCTCTGTACGTATAGGATTCTTGCTGGGCTCCTATAAGATCCTAATTTCTAATGTATGTCTGTAAGTATGGGAGGGATACCGTCCTTCCATTTCTCATTCAGATTAGTAACCAGTAGTAGCTCTCAGGCTCAGACTGAAGAAGGCAGTCAAGACCCACATCCACTCACAGCTGTCCAGAGACTGCTATTTCTGTCGGGTCATATATAGCTGCATGGTACAGCAGCTTGCTTGAGCCGTGTGCTGAGTTTGTGTGTATGTACTGTGTGAGAATTGTGTTGACATTTTTTGCTTGACGGGGGGTGGGCTTAGAGGAAAGGTCACAGTGTCACTCAAATAGTTAGGGTTCATCTTCCATCGAGAATATACGCACTCTAAAGGCTGCCGGTAGAGGAAAACCCAGGCTTCAGTGGTCCAATAACCAGTAGGGTTCCAACTACATTTGAAGGTACAATTCCCTTTTTAAATGTCATAGAGGCCATAGAGGCAACTCTATGGCCAAAATATATATATATATATATATATATATATATATATATATATATATATATATATATATATATATATATATATATATATATATAATTATTATTTTTTCATTTTTCCTCTACGTTGACGCTACAGCTGTTTCCCTGCAGAGAGACACTGGTGGGGGGTGGGGTGTTTTAGCCAATCACAGCAAGGCAGTATCCAGCAGTTTCATAATGAGCCAATGGAGTGGAGGTGAGGTGGAGTTAGATTCTGTTTTTAAACAAATCTGTTTACAAACAGTGTTTGTACACACTAGTGTTTACTGAGACTCATGCGAACACCCCAGACAGTTTATAAGTTACTCCATTCAGTATTTTGATATTTGATGTTAATTTTAGCTCCCCCGCCCCCTTCCTATACAGACCCATTATAACTTAAAACACAATTCTAACCATAATAGATATAATATCCCTCCTCATGTTACACCGCTGCCATCTCTGTTCATCTTACAGATTCGACTGACTCTGGTGGTCAAGGGGTTAAAGCATATAAACATTTGAATCTTTAGTGGGTGATAGGATGACAGTTGTAATGTATAATCACACTATAGGGGCTTCTCGAACCCACTCAGACTGTCCTTTGAGAAATTGACTCTTCTTTCATCCCCTGTTCTACGACTTGCTGCGTGTGTGCATTTTTGTTTGTGTGTGTGTGTGTGTGTGGATGTGTGCACGAACACGAACGTATGTACCAGCTGTGCTGATTGTTCTCTTGGGGTTTTTGGGAAATAAATCAATGGTGCGTGAGTAACAGGACACACACAGCACATTGAGGGGCGAAGAATCAACAGAACTAATGACACAGAAAAGAACAGAACACTGCTTTTTTATTGCACAATGGAGTCAGAACTCATAGGAGGATGCATTTAAATAAGCTGTGTGAAGAAGCCGAACGATTATGGATGTGATCTTTTTAGTCCAGCAGCTGGGGTGTGGAGCATGTCGTTTTTTATTTGCCTAAGATGTCCACATACAAACATTAATGAATCTACTTGCTGACAGTGACCAGCTGTCTGTATTGAACACTTTCTTTTATAGTTTATATGTGATCACCACCTCTCACCGCCACCAGGCAAACCAGACATACTTAAAGGGCCACTTCACCCCTTTTGCAACCAGAGCTTATTTTAAAGATGCTTAGGGATTCTTAGGGTTTTTATATATGTAATATAGCCTTTTAGATATTTTAATTATAAATGGATGTTCGTGAGGTCATGAACATCCAGTAAGTGCCTTCCTGGACTACAAAGTCACACCTCCAGCCTCTCCACAAGGAGGGGAGATGCACTGAACTTGGACTTTGCAGTCCAGGAAGGAATTTCCTGGATCCTCATGACCTCATGATTCATATTGAAATTTCTTCAATAAAAAAATAAAAAAATAGACAAAATGTTAGGAAGAGACTGGTAGACGTTCATAACTATAATATCTAAAAAACAAAACAAAACTACATTACACACATAAAACCCCCAAGAAATTGTTCCTTGTCTCCTAAACATCATTAAAATCAGCTCCTGCCGCAAAAGGGGTGAAGTGTCCCTTTAATGAACTGGTGGCCATTAGGCTTGTCCACATGAAAAATTAAATTTACATACAATTATTGTACACGATAATAATAATAATAATAATAATCTTCCCACTTATATAATAATATACCTTATCGACAAAAAGTAAGTTGCATTAACAAATGGCTGCATTCTTTATAACATATCTGTGCTCTGTTTACAACTGGCTTTAGATTAATCTACTATAATTTACTGTTGGCGTTTTCCACTTTCCGTCTGGTCTTGAGAGTATCGGTTGTTACATTAGCAATTGATGTGTTTGTTTGCATATATTTGACTGTGGGGAAAAATACCGATACGTTTTCGGAGTAGGCAGGCTCTAGGCCAGACCTGGCAATTGGAACATGGAATTTACAATAATTTATTATTTTAACCTGGGACAATAACCTTGTGAAGTTAATTGGATTTGAAATGTTGTTTCTAATCCATTTCGATTTTCCTCAAATGTCTCCCGCCGTGGCATGGAACCTGTACATTAATGACCTAATGGACGAAATTAGCATAAACAATGATGGACGTGAACGCAGAAAACGGAGTGACTCATATGGTCTATTCCTTCAAGGTTGGGTGAACTTCTGAATGAATTGTTTCACTCAACAGGCAACTAGGACATCTTATCACTATTTACATAAAACATATTTGGCCTCTTCCTGTGTCAGTGGCTTGAGGCTCAACACTAGGGCTGGCGGTTCACGCTTGAGCTGGCAAACTAACCGAAGACCAAAAATAGTACGGCAGAGAACAATGAACCGAGCTATAGGGAGAGGAGAAATAAACAGAGAGAGAGAACAGAGGGTGAAGGAAATAGAAAACATGGAAATGGGGAGAAAAGGGGACAAATGTCAGTCACAGTCAGTGATGTTGGCTTATCAGCGCTTGTCACGCGTTTGCAGGAGGTGTGCGTGAGAACGAGCGTGGATGAGTCAGGTCATTGGCTGAATTGGATTTGAAGGGACGTAGATGAAGGGACGTAGATTGACGTCTTACCGCCGGGGCTACACAGAGGACGGGATGGAACCGTACACAGCCAGGTGGCTGCAACAATTCTTTCCATCCCTGTGTGGAGCTCCGAATTTAGTTTTTTTTTTCTGTTTGTTTTCTCCTCTGAAGAAAAGTCAAATTAAAGGGGAACTCCACCCATTTTCAACATCTTACTATCATTAATATACCTTAGAGATGTTGTGTGGACATGATAAAAAAAAAAAAAAGTTCCCCCAGTCTGTGTTTCCTAGAAATGTAGGTCTGAAAAGTATATTTAACATGGTGAAACACAACTTGAATGCATCACCAAGTTGTGTTTTACCATGTCAATGATTTTTCTTTTAGGACCTTTTTTTCCTCTTAGGAAATTTGTTGAAAATGGGTGGAATTCCCTTTTTAAGGTCTGTAAAACTGCTGTGGACAGATGGCAAAATTGAGCACTATAAATTGAGCAATAACATTTAAAAATGCGGGACCTACGCACAACATGTGTACCGCAGGCAGGTTCCATTGACTCTACTGGCACCGTACCATTTTCAGAGACAATTCCATCCCCACTGTAGACCAGTGCCTTAGGCAGTCAATGTGTTAAAATGGAGAGAGACGTGAGCCTATGTTGCTATTACTACAATTACTACAATATGTTGATTTTACTACAATTCCATTTAATTTATAGACAAATTTGTTTTTTATTTAGTGGTCAATGAAAAAAGCTAGTCCAGGAACTTTTAAGTAATAGTTTTAGTTGATGAAAGCAACACTGTTTAGCGTACATGTGTTTGATTTGATTTAGCTGTTAATAATAATAATCTGTGACATAACAAGTGGATGAGCTCATAACCCAGACCTGCATGCAGTATTTAATGTAGGCCTACAGTAAAATGTGCTGTATCAACTTGGCATCTAGACCAGATAGGCCATATACATTTACTTAGGTTATATCTGCAAGAAAAGCACCTCCACAGCAATGTATCAGTAAATATGCAACTCTTTCAAACAAAGTGACTTTATTTTATTTTGGTAGCTGACATCTATGTATAAAGAGTACAAACACCAGATCTCACATAATACTTTTTTTTTTTTTTTTAATAACAAACAATTTCCAGTCAGCAGCATTGTAACTGGAATTGAAATTCTGTATGTACGTCTATACAAATATGATGGTTTTCAAATGTCACCTGTGTGAACTACTCTCATAACAAACACCTCCTCGCCCAACAATAATAAGTGTCAGTCATCGTAGATGTGCCCATCCTACATTTATCTTTAGTTAGTAACTGTCATTAAAATACAAAATCTATTAAAAGACTAAAGAAAACATGCAAAAATATAGACAGGTAGTAGTAGAGGCAAGTATAGCTTTTTATTATTCTTGCAGTCTCTCTCTCCCCATGTCTAAATAAAGTCACAAAGAAATGTTCTCTGTGTGGCTGCCTGAACAGGGAAGCGGTCCATAGCTCCAGGTGAACTTTGAGATGTCTCATCTGATCAATTCTTGATGAGCCTGAAATGGAGGGAGGTGGGGTGTAGTCAAAGTACTGTAGTTCTGTTTTGTACGACTGGCTGTGCCAAGATCGCCAGATTGTGTCCCTTTTGTAAAATTCAAATCCCCTCATGCATCATATATCTGTTTTTGTTGCTTGTTTTCAGCCATACAGTGCAACAAAATAAAATACAGTGGTACCTTGGGATTCTGTGTGCTGTTGCTATTGTTTCATCTCACCAAGTGCATGTGTGGGAGGCAGCCTTCTTAGGCTGCATCCTACAAGATAATCAATTTAATAATGTCTTAGGCCCTAAGACATTATTAAATTGATTATCTTGTATATTATTATGTGCTTTGTAGGTTAGCCCCCCCTCCTGCTGTGTCAGTTGTATGTGCCCCACAGATTGGTGAGCAAGCAGTGCATTACAATTGAGGTCATTGTAATATTCTCGACTTTGATTCCAAGAGATGTGTTGCATCACGCAGAGAAGGTGCATGTGTGTGTGTGTGTGTGTGTGCCTGCCTGTGTGCGTGTGTGCGCATCCATGTGTGTGAGTGCGTGTGCTCATGTGTGCGCAGGTGCCCGGGTGTCCCACTGAGACAGCAGATGGCCACGTAGCCCCCCGGGTCTCTGTGGGAGCTGTTTCGGAAATGACTTGTAAACGTTGGGAGTGTTTTACATTGTAAAACAGGCACTCTACATTGGAAAAAAAACACATATGGTTGTTCTACATTGCAAAAAGTAAAGAATTTCCAAAGCAAAGCAAACTCTTCTCAGGGTCGAGTTGGCATCCAGCGACATTATACCGATACTTGGTTGTGCATGGTGTTGTAGCTGAAATAGAGCTGGGTAGTCCCGCCCCTTTCATGACGTCGCCCGTGTTCCAGAAATGAAATCCTCATTCATTTTTCTCATAGACTTTTGGTTAATATAAACACGATGATGCTGCGGACAAAGCCAACTCGGGTCGTGACAAATCATGACAACCGCCACAATATTATCATGCAATATCTAAATAGCAAGATGTAAAAAAGGCGGGATGCAACACTTTTTTTCATCTTAGAAATCATTTGATTGTCCCAAAAGATTCTGTGTGTTGTCATGATTTGTCATAACCAGAGTTGGCTTTGTCCGCCGCGTAATCGTCCATTTCTGGAATAGGGGCGACATCACAATTGGGCGGGACTGCTAAGCTCTAGCCGATCCGCATCACAGAACTTGAGAGCTTGTAGACAAGCTATTTTTGCTATATTTGAATTGAAATCACGAATAATGTTTTGATATTTTTGAATTGGAATCCTGAAACGTAACCTTTTTATTTAATTTCAAAAGCATTTACTTACAGTTGTTAACTTTATGAACTAAATACACAGGGCTGTAGAAAATAATACAGACATACTAGTAATTTAAGGGGAATTCCCCCATTTTCAAGATTTTTTTATTCTATAAATGGACCCTAACGTGTCCATTTGGTTCCATTTGCACACTCAGAAAATAGGTTCTAAAAGAAAAAATCATTAACATGTTGAAACACAACTTGATGTATACAAGTTATGTTTCACCATTTTTTTTTGCGGACGTCCATTTATAGGAAACAAAATGGGGGGACCACACAACATGTTTTATGACATAGTAGAATGTTGAAAATGGATGGAATCCCCTTTAACTGAAAGTTTTGTGATATTAACCTGTGGGTCACATGTCACCTGCAGGTTGTCAGTTGCCCGTTTATGACCTGAGCAACAACAACTGATAAATTATGTAGGATTTTTTCACGTAGCCATTTCTTTCTTATTTTTTGCAGAACACCACTTAAAAGTTTCATCCAAACCACCACAGGTAGACCTTTTAAGTACTTTGAAGCACTTTCAAGTGTATTTGTGATGCAGCTATAGCTGACTAAGTCATACCGTCTAGATATTTAATGGATGTGCCATTTGCGCAATAAACTATATTGCAAGCTAACAGTTGAAAGCTGACACTTGCTATATGCTTCAACATTAATGCCTGTAAAAATAAATTAAATAAAAAATCAGGCTACTACAGCGATTTTAGCTGTTGTGTGTATAATATTTGCACACAAAGACAGTTTTTACATAGAATTTAGTGCTGGGCAGATGGCACAAATTAGTTATTTTTGATAAATATTTTGGAAGTTGATAAGTCAATTAGTGCACGTGTGTATGCGTGCGTGCAAGCACAACTATGGTGTGTTTGAACAGGATTGTGCCTATGTTCCTTCAGCTCTATGTTTCTTCAGCTCTATGTTTCCTCACTATTCCTAAACCTAACCCTAACCCTATACCACCCTATACCACAAACCTAACCTCTGTAGAACTATGCCTAACCCTTGAGGGAACATGGAGCTGAGGGAACATAGACATGACCCCGTTTGGACAGGTCCACTCATGCAACATTTATGCTATGACAGTATTTACTGTAACTAGTCTACTCCTTCCAATGGTTTTGTTTGAATTTGACCAATGAAATTAAATAAAACAAACAAATAAATAAAACTAAATATTATTCAAATTTCATCATTTCCATATTGCACTCAAATGATTGATCAGACAGTATCTGATTGGGTAGGCCACACACTTTGAGGCCTTCAAGTTGGGCTCTTCACTGAGCTAACAAATCCATGCATTTAATCCAAAAGTTGTTACTATACTATAGAATGCATGTTTTGTACCCATCCTTTTGACATATTCTGTATGCTATATTAAACACCAATGTGCCACATAATGTCACTGGGTTGTCTCCCTGCTTCAGAGCCACCGGAAGGGGAGTGAAACTGCTATCTAGGCAAAGTGAATCACAAAATATCATGCCATGAACATGGACGGTGTGACGAGGACTCGTATTTTTCCACAGAAATACTGAACTGCTTCTCACAAGTCAACATAGAAAATCACAGCAAGAACAGTGAGATATTTGTGGCTATACTGTTAGTCCAGTGTCATAATATAGTCTGTAGCTTTCAGAGAGTCTGTAAATTAAGCATCTCCAGTAACTTCAGCTTGGTGCACTGGAACAATTCATTCAGTCCCGGAACGTTCTAGGACATAACCAAAGACATGTGCTGTATGAAATATGCATTTTGCTCTTGCGGTGCAGTACCATACACCATCTCCGGTGTTAGCTTGTCGGTAGATCAGAGGATGATAAAGATGTGACACGTACATCCGTGCCAAACCTTCCAACATTGTTGTCTTGTACATTTAGCTCAACCACTTGATGATGTATACAGAGCTTAACTGCAATCAGGTATCCATAGTGGCATGTTGATGTGCCAAAAGCGTTCTGAGGGCGTCTGCGATTTGAACGCCGGATGTTTAGGACCGTGTCCGGTTCAGAGTGACCAGCGTCTGGTTGTTCAACTATGCAGCCACAGCAGTTCAGTTCCAGGAGGAGTTTTGCCACCAGTCGCGCGTTGCGTCGCAACAACTCGCCTTGACGGGCAATTCTTCCTCTGCACCGCTGAGCCTCTCTCCTCGGCTTACAGTTCCGGTAAACTGCAGCGAGTGGAAGGACACTAATCCTTCTGCAGCAATCATCCACGGAAGAACAGGTGCCAGTTTGCTCGATATGTTCGTAGGCTAAAGCAGTCTTTGCCCTGGCTCCAAACCCCACCATCCTTCTCTCAGCATCGGCTGGTCCCATCTTTGTCTGGTTATGAGCGGTGGCTCACCGTTTCTGATGAACAGCTGTGTGTGCGAGCGCGTGTCTGCGGGGCTTTTGATCCCTTGTCTGGATAAGAAAGGGGTCCTGCTCAGCTGCTTGGGTCAACAACTGTGCTTTGCTCCAAGGCACCACACACATTTATAACACACATGTATTTCTAATATCTAGAGAGTAACTCAAGTATTTACACATGATGTGAACATCTTGAAATGGCCAAACAGTGGATTCAGTACCACATGCCGTCAACGAGTAAGACACCAAGTCCAGGAGAGATACATATTTCAGAATCACAAAGCTTTAGTTAATGTCCAAAAGCATTATTTGTTTTACTTAACCTTTGTTATGTTTCAAATGTATCTAGTGCAAATGTAATTCAGGGGTAAAGGTGCTGTAAGGGGTCTAGGAAATGACCCGTGTCCTGCTATGATGTGGAGGTGTGACTCCTATGTGGATTACATGCAAAGCACAAGAGGTGCAGCTTTTTTGCTCCTATGAGACAATGTGGGACACATATTCACTCAATTGTTACACGGTAGCTCAGGAACTGACAAACCCTGTCACTGAAGATAAGATTCAGGTTAATTCCGTGCACACTATGAGGAGGTAAATTTAGTTTACTCTAACAACAACTGCCATATATGTCACAGTTCAGTGTTAGATTTGTGGATGATCGTCACACTGTGTGTGCACGTGTGCGTGCCTGGATGGCCGTTTTAATAGGAAGTGTAGATATAGACAAAAGCTAGCAGAATGAGATTAAGCACAATGCCTATGACTCCCAGCACAGCCAGGAACCTCTCCTCTGGTGTGCTCAGGTACGGACACAGGTCCATGTAAAAGGATTTTAGATAGTCTAGTGCCTCTGAAAGCTATTCTCATAAACTGGCAAGTTTCCTGATTTTTGTAATAAAAATAACTAATGGTTAGAGAGCTATATTGCTGAATAAGTTAGAGAAAGGCTCCTTGTTCTGTGGAGCATATCTTGGGCATGTACTGTACAATTGTAAAGAAAAATAATATAATGACGTGATAGCTAAGTGTACGTGCAGAGGATTGGAAAAGTGACAACACTGGTCATGTAGCTGCTGCCGGGCCGGTCCTATGTGATGGAGGTGTAAATGTAAACGAATATGACCACTAGCAGATTGAGGATGGTGCCGATTATGCCCAGCGCGGCTAGGACGCGCTCCTCGCGGTCGTTGGTGGGCTCCTCGCCTCTGGCGTGTTCGCTGCAGATATAGCGGCCGCCGGGGACCATGGTTACCATCACAGAACCCCAACCCCACAGGGCACGGCGCCTAGAGAAACAGAGAGAGAGAAATAAGGATGCTGCAGAGGAAGACATGAGTAGAACGATGAGAGGAAGATCCTTAATGATGATGACGATTAGGTGCTGCTTAGTGAATCTGGGATGCCTCCCGAGCATCTCCTTATAGGGGGGTTGTGGCTGCATGTCCAACTAGGAGGAGACCCCATGGCAGACCAAGGACCAGACCAAGAGGGATTATATCTCCACACTGGACTGGGATTGCCTCTGAGGCGATCTCAGTTCCCCCTGCCCAAGGAGGAAGTTGCTAATGCCAGAGATGGAAGACTAGAAATCTCTGTTAGAACTGTTCGACCCAATTGCATAGTGGTTGAAGATGAATGGCTGGATGGATAGAAATGAAAGAGGGGAAAGCTCTGAAAAAAACATATTATAGTGGAATAATAAAAATCCTGCTGAGTGAAGTACTCTTATCATCGCACAATTGCGCATCATTGCTACTTAATGACAGTGTAGTATTACGCGGAAGTGGGGATCGAACCCGGGAATCCCACTCGCCAGTCCAACGCACAACCAGTCTCGCCAATAGGGCTGAGCCCGATTGGCGGGGCTGTTGTGGCTGGCTCATGGCTGGGTGCTACAACAGCAATAGTTGAAAGCCTCCAATACGGTCTATATAGTATAATATATATGTTTGTGTTCATGATTGTCAATGGGACTTTAATGTTTGTACTGTAGAACAATATGTGAACACACACACATAGCGCCCCTTAAAAATGGAGATGTAAGATATCAGAAGAAGATATTTGACACAGGCTCGCTCTCTCTTTCTCTCTCTCTCTCTTGTCCCCTTTCCCTCCAAACGTTTTGTTACAAACTTTTTCATTCATTTGAGCATAGAATATTAATGAAGGAAGTGTGCAAGTTAAGTCAGTGAAGAATGAAATGGGTTTCTGTTTTGCTCCACGACTGACCTATATATCCAGCACCACAAATGGAACTTTACTCTCCCCAACCGCTTTCCTTCCTTAGTCTGTTACTATTTCATTTTAACCCTCATCCTTTATCTCCTTTTCCTCTCACCTATAGCCCCACATATTTTTAGGCCTGATGGCGGCTGGCCACAAACGATTGCAGTGTCGGCAGATCTGCAGTACAAACAAAACAAAACACAAAAAACACTCACTCCAGGCTACAACCCTAGTTACAATGTGCATGAGCGTTGCGTTTTTGCTGACACCGCCCTTTAGCCAGAATATGTCCATGTGCACACAAAATATATCAACACGAGATCGGTGGCTTAATTATTATAAGTTATTCTGGGAAGTCATCCATTTGAGTGAAATCATGACCTTTCCTCTATTTCCACCCTGAGGCCAGAATGCCCACTTGGTTCGGGCTTCCCTCTCTGTGTAGGTTTAGTCATAGGCCTACTAGTACTACTGTTGTTGTTGTTGTTTGCATTATGTGATTGGCTTGCCCTATATATGATACCCTTACAGACACAGTACTAGGTACTAGTCACTCGGAACACCACTCTATTGGCTGAGCCTTCCCAGCTATGGGAGTTTTATTGAGAGTCGGAATACAGCTCACACAGCTCACAGTTCTTGCACGTTGCTAGCTGGGCTGCTGCTGCTACTCCCACCGGCTACTCGGCACAGAGCCGTCTCCCCCTCCCTCAAGACACACGGTGGATTATGATCGCTATAATAATGATTAAAAATAATGATTAAAAGGTAGCCAGGAAGCGGCCGGACCCCTTATGGATCCTTACATTTTGTGGTCTTCATTCTCTGGAAACACAAGCACACTGCGCAACGCATTGAACTTGTGGATCGGCTATTTACAAAGTGTGTGTGCCATCGTGCATCACTGACACAAGCGCGCACGCACGCACACACACACACACACACACACACACCAGCCACACAATAATCTGACGACTTTTTCAACGTGCATGTGCTTGAGGTACGTCGCCTCCCGAGTTACAAATTCAGCACTGCCGACACCGAAACCCCATCCCAAACCCAACATAACCTTAACCGTGAAATCACGGAAGCTACAAGTGAGTCTTGACCACCATGTATATGTAAATATTTTGGAGCCACCACGGGAGGTAATGGAGGCAACTTTTTAGCAAAAAAAAAGTTTTTTTTTTTTTGCCTTTTTCCCCTCTACGGTGCCTCTACTTTGATGCTGCAGCTGTTTCCCTGCAGGCAAACACTTGCTTTGACCTGCAGATGGCCCAGAACTTTGTCAACAAATCATGAAATCAAAACACTTCTCAGGCTCAGGAAAGGCGGTGCTAATTTGTAAGGGGAGGGGTGTTTTAGCGAATCACAGCACAGCAGTCTTCAGCAGATTCGTAATGAGCCAACAGAGTGGAGGTGAGGTGGAGTTAGATTCTGTTTGTAAAAAAATCTGTTTACAGACAGAAAAGTTAGTTGTACACACACACAAAGTTGCCTCTATTACCTTTAACCGGCCACCTACGTGCTCAACCCTGTACCTACAGTAACCACACAAGGCAGCCACGCCGTCACTCTGTTCCCATATAGAGCACATACTGTGTTTTTGTTGTAGCTTTGAAGACTTTATACGACATTATTTATTTAATGGTAGATAACAGTTTACAATTGTCACTCTTGAGTCCCTGTGACATACTAGCGTCATGTCCAGGGGGTCTACTTGTAGATCAAGCTGCCTCACGCTACAGAAACAGGAGAGAGGCTCCTTCATGCCCTATGGGCATCGTGGCTCGGCAAGGCTTATACTTACTCTTGATTCTCCCTCTTTATTTTCATCTTTCCCCTGCCTTACATTCGTACTCAGTTTGCTTTCCTCCTTTTCTAACCCCAGGCTGTCCTGTTATACTGCACAGCAAAGCAGGACTGCATGTGCAAAGTGCCACAAAGCATTAGCTCAGATCAGAGATAATTTGTGTTTGTTAAAAATGAATGAAGGCAGAGGAGGGCGGGGGATTATCTGTGGTCCTGGATCAGCACTCCTCTGAGACAGCTTGAGAGCACCACGCTAGGACTGTATTTTAACAAGTGTTTGATTTATTGATTAAATTGACCAGGAACAGTGCAGAAGGATTAGCCACAAGCTGAATGTGCAAGTGTTTTCCAAGTTTCACATTTTGAACAAAAGTTGTTGCATATTAAACGGGTATTCCACTTTCAAAAAAAAACTTTTGGTCATTTTATGGTCTACTCAGTCTCATGTGAACACCCCAGATGGTTTACTCCTTTCAGTATTTAGATGTTTGATGTTCATTTTAGCGTATCCGCCTCCTTCCTATACAAACTTATTATAACTTCAAAATCCAGTTTAACTATGACAGATTTGAAAACAACCCGTCTTTTTTCTGGTGACTGATATTGTACTCCTAATTCGTGAGAGGGCAGTGGAATTTCATTTTCAGTTTTCATTTATTTTTAAAATATTGTTTTGAAAAATGTAGCAGCCTCATATTTGGCCATGCCCACCCTGGTTACAGCCAAATGAATAAAAGCATCCATGCCAATCCAAATAGTTTAGCAGCTGTTGCTATGCAGGTCATTCTTTTGCCAACTGAAAGCTGTCAAATGTTATTTGTGTTGTTGAATATGCATGGCTTAGCGTCGGGAAAGCTACACGACTGACCCACTCAGTAATGGTAGTACAGTAGTTTGCCTGGTTGACGAGATATAGACAAATTAAGAAAGATCCTCAGACTAGTTTATAGACAGGGGTGCACATAAGTGGTGCTCCGGTGCTCAGGAGCACCAAAAATCCTACAATGAGCTGTCAATCCAGGGGTGGAAAGCTCCTTTGAGCACCACACAGCTGGGGCTCATACTGACTGTCCGACTGGGCCAGTAAAAAAAAGCCTTGAAAATGAAATAATTCTAAAGTCTAAATACTACTAGTATTTTTAATGGATGTAGAATGCAGGTAGTAGTAATAGTACTAGGCTAGCCACTATTGCAACGCCCAAACTATCGCCATGTACTGTAATACTGTACATTGATCGGGCTGTACGGAGTGGAAAAAAGGGGTCCCAGGGCCCGGCGATCCGGGTCGCCGCATTTTGGGAGCACCAAGTAACATCCCCAGGTGCTCCTCTGAGTACTGGACCAAAATAGTTATGTGCACCCCTGTTTATAGAGTTTACTTTACTAGGAGGTGAGAGACTTACTATATTAGGAGGCAACAAATTGCAACTTGTTGCCTCCTAATAAAGTAAGTCTCAGAGCTCTATACATTAGTGCCTAGATGCTTCTTCTGTTTTTGATTTTTGCCTTGATGCCTGACATCCAGCACCTGGCCTGAATATGTTGTACGTATAATACATTTCTCTGTGACTAGATACAGAAGACGTTTTGAAGCCTTTGCTACCGAAATGAGAAATCCTGTCATTTACCACATCTTCTCATCATGGAGGAGAAGCCTAACCTCCCACAGGGCAATGCTTAAGCTTATCTGGACAAAAGTATGCCTCCCAGTTTATAGAAGGTGAAGACCTCTGCTGCTACAATAGTTTCCTACCAGTATAAAAAATAATGATTGCTAGTTTCATGTGAACAGGAAGCATGCTACAACAGTAGCATGCTTCCTGCGATGTCTCCGCGGCGTCGATCCTCACTCGATAGATAAACCTGCTTGCCCTAGCAGCCTCCCTACTACGGCAGAACCTACACTTTAACATAGTGTCCACAACGCCTGTTTGACACACTCTGCATAGACATGTCACCATGGTAACCCGTCGCCATCGTTTATGGCTTTTTGCTTAATGATTTTGACAGCTCTGGCGATTGCATCATAGCAGCCGTACTTGGGGTAACGTGAGCCATTCTGAAAATGCGCCATCTTAAAGTGCCTAGTATAACAATAATGAATGCTAGGTTCGTAAAATGTGAGAAGGATGGATGCTAGGTTGTAGTTTGCTTCTTCATGCCTACAAGTGTACGTGTGTGTATTATATGTATTATATATTATTGTGT
Organism: Benthosema pterotum; assembly: GCA_039105355.1. Classification (NCBI taxonomy): domain Eukaryota; kingdom Metazoa; phylum Chordata; class Actinopteri; order Myctophiformes; family Myctophidae; genus Benthosema; species Benthosema pterotum. The sequence continues at coordinate 15,484,472 of CM076977.1, forward strand.
GTGTGTGTGTGTGTGTGTGCGTGCGTGCGCGTGTGCGCGCGCGCGCCTGTGCACGCTCTTGTGTGTCTGGTTTGCTTATGTATTAAAAGTTAGGGCTGGAAGATTTTTGATGTGTCTTATCCACTCAACAGTGTAATGCAATTGTTTCCAGCCCAATTAAGGAATGCATGGCACACCTCGACGCCGTAGGCCATCATATGAGACCTCAGGACGCTCACAGACACAAGGAAGGACAGAAACAAACTCATGAGGAAAACTAAGTGAAGCAATTGGAGTGCAAAAAAGTGTGGAGATGTGCTTTATTGGGCTACCAGCTGAACATTTACTCAAGTAGATTGTTCACTACTACTAGTGTACCTTTACTCCCCTACAACAATTACAATCTGTAGTTGCTACAGCTGACTATATACAGTAATTCTACAATAGGTCATTTTGAGGAACTAATCTGATTGGTTGAAACAAGTCACATGCAGTTACTTAACCCAAGTCCTGACATGCAGTTACTTAAACCACCACACACTAACACTGAATCTATACAAGGATTTCAGTTTTTTTCTCTATTTTTTTCAGCGATTCTCTTAATTTAAGGGTAACATAAAACTGCAATACCTTTGGAGTTCCTACGTGGACAAAATCACGTTGAAGCACACCCGTGTGAAGTGAGGGGTGCTCTCATTATCATGATGTACATCATCACATTCCGGACAATCACGATTGGCATCGTCACCTTCGTCTGCAATGTTTGTGTTTACACACTGAAAACTTCGACCTTCATTGTCAATGGCATTCAATGTTTGTGATAGAACCAGGTTTGTGTTTACACAAACCCTCAAAGTTGGACATACTAGGGAGACACTCAAAAATACCTTACCTACAAGCTTGTAAATATCTTACCTGTAGTCTACTGTATATCCTGTATGGAATAGCGTCTGAATGCTGCTTATGAAATTATTTGAGTTTATCAGTCTGATCATTTTTGTTTGGCAATATGTGGATGTAGTTGTCAGTTCAGGAACCAATGCCACCCTCGGTGCAGCATTCATAAATTAGCACCGTATGGCAGTTTGCCCCATGAAACTCATGCATAATATTCATCATGGTATGTGCTGATGGCTGGTGAGCTTATTGCACTGTCACCGTAGCTTGTATGGGGCTTCACGTAAATTCCCTGAATAGAGTCCATCTGTAGTGCAGCATGAATTATTGACATGCTATGGTACCGATGTTACTACATATTTCACTACCTGGGCATCATCTGGAATGGGAAAGGGCAGCCCGGTCATCAGAAGAAACCGTGACATGTTATGTAACCACAAACCACACATACACTTAGCATCAAGTATGTGCACAGATCAACAGACAGCAGTGATCTTGACAACTTATAAGACAGTCCCTGAAGAATGTCAGGGATGGGCTAGTGAAGATATCCAGTAGAACTAAAAGGCAAGTCATTGTATGCTTGATTGATTATTTGCTGAAAATAGCTGATCTACAAGCTCACAACACATCATTTATCTAAAAACTAAAAATGATATTTACTCCAATAAAACAACACAAAAACATTCCAGGCATCTAAAAGGTAACAACTACATACATTTGCTGACAAAATTACTACACTTCCATATAAGGGATGTGCATGCTGCACAAACTACTCCAGTACGGCCCAATAAATAGGTATAGTAAGTAATTACATGCACACATTACACCCCCCCCCCCCCCCCCCCACACACACACACACACACGCAAAGGACTCGATTAAAAGACAATCAATCTAATTTGAAGTTTTGTAATTAATTAATCACATCAGTATTTGACCTGAGAATCATTTTTCAGCCATTTAAAATGGACTGGTAAATAGTGTATCAATCCCAGCATCCACTGGGTTAATTAAAGGTGACTGCCTGTATAGATCCGAAGTAAATTCCATTACTCGGAGCATGCGCTGGAAATCCACCATCATAACGGTTGGGTGCCTTGTTTCAAGCCCTGTGTCCAGGGCTTAAAACAGGGTTAGTATTTTCAGACCAATGTTCTTGGTCTTCTAATTATTATAGCATTCACTGAATCTTCCTTTAAAAAAAGAACACATGGAAGACGTGAAAAAACATACAGCACTTCTGTGTCCCTTATGACATTGTACAGCATTCTGATCAGCCCTGAAGAAGATTATAGCTCCAGAGTCCAGACTTGTAGACTTACAGTACTAGGGCCTTACCCGTTGTGAATATATGAACACCAAATGATGTACTCACTGTGTGGGTAATGTGAATCCTTCATCACATTATGTGATGAAGGATTTGATGAAGGATTGCTTTAATGCACACGCACAGACACTGCAATGGCCAGTCATAAAGTGTGTGTGTGTGTGTGTGTGTGTGTGTGTGTGTGTGTGTGTGTGTGTGTGTGTGTGTGTGTGTGTGTGTGTGTGTGTGTGTGTGTGTGTGTGTGTGTGTGTGTGTGTGTGTGTGTGTGTGTGTGTGTGTGTGTGTGTGTGTGTTTTGGTATTTGCATTGCCCCCTGTGGCCGAAAAGAGAATTGCCAATGTTAAGCGAATGGGGAAATTTAATTCACCAATAAATTCATTATTAATCAACAATTTGTTAATTTGAAAAAAGGGCTTCATCAGTCTCTTCCTAATGTTATGGTCAATGACTGTGTGAAAAATCATAGTGATCGGTGCAGCCAGTGATGAGTTATGCTCGCTTCAGACATTCAGACAGACATTCAGACAGACATTCAGACAGACAGACAACTCCTTAATTATAGTATTGCAGTATATACTGTAGATCAGTGGTTTTCAACCATTTATTCAACATTTTAGCCACGGACCACCTTTGATGTTGATTTTGTTCACAATTTAGGAAAGGTAACTGGCAAAGCATTGGCCGAAATAACAATTCTTGGACATTTTCTAATTGAATTCTGATTCTGATTCTTGAAAATTAAGTAATTCAGACGTTTAAATATAATTTAACTCTTGATAGAGTAAAATGAAACCAAATGGACCTGTGAGGGTCCACTTGGGGTAACTTTCAAGAGTCACAAATCTACAGGGGTCCATTTGGTCCCTCGAACTCTCTCAAGGACCACTGGTGGTCCCCGGACCACTGGTTGAAAACCACTGCTGTAGATGGCTGGACTATTGTATAGAGACAGTACATCATCAATGGAAAACAGGAATGCAGTTGCTTTCATTGTTAACTGTAATAACTATTGTTTGTGGCAATTGTGCAGCTAATCCCTTACACCCAGCTCTCCCTTCAAGGTGACAACCATATTAAAATTGAGAATTTTAAGCGGGGGCTTCTTTCTTATCATCCCTGCCAGGCTGGAGCGGCCAGAGGCGAGGGATTACGTTTTCTCTCCATGAATCTGTCAGTCTGCCTTGCCTGCCTGTCCATCTGTAGCCTAGGGACAGAGTAGCCTGGGGCACTGCTAGACCACTGCCATACACACACACACACACGCACGCACACATGCACGCACACCCTCCACCTGCAAATGGCCTGACAATAATTGCAAAAACGTTAGCTGTTGGCAACTTAGCAGGTAAGGCACATAATATACTGTAGGCTTTAATGCAGACCCCCCCCCCCCTTTCTAGTCTTGCAACGGTGTGGATACAACTGCATTGGCTTATACGGTTATTGATATGTTATTGATTTCAGCCAGCCAGGGCCAGATCTAGGCATGATGGCATGCAAACAACCCACATTTCAAAGACATTTCAAATTAAAATGCTTACTGTATATTGAAAAAGATTTGAAACACTATTACTGCTACTAACCAACCACAATTGTGGTTGGTTACTGTCTGAGTCAGATCTTTAGCTTTATGCATGCTGCGTGCCCGTTGCAACTGTCGCAACATAAATACAATTCTATAAGCTCAAAATGTGTCCCATTTCTCCTACAGCAGTAATATGCAATGTGACACTCTGTACAAAGTGTTGACATATAGTGGCACATCATTGCCAAAGTTGGCCTCGCCTACTCTAAACCACATGGACTTTATGGATGGAATGGCATACATGGTTCTAATCTCCACAATCTGGAAACCAATGCAGTATATCAGCCTAACATATTGACGAGACACAGACGAACTCTTGTCTGATTCACCAGTCAGCTGAATAGCGAACACCAACGCTTTTGAGTCCCCTAAGTGTAAATCAATAAAGAGTGAATTTTCCGTGCTATTGCTGATATTGAATGCAGCCATTGACTTTTTAAAGCGTTAATGTTCCACAGGGAGTGCTTCACCAATGATCTCACAGCTCATCATTGATTATTTATCATTGATTATTGTGTTCACTACATGCTGCAATTGAGTCTCCACACGCACGCACACAAACACAAGCCATACTGGGTCATTGTTGTAAAATTGGACAATTGTATCTGCTAACTAACACTTTATAATTGGTGATAATCTAACTCTAATGAGATGATTAAGACCGTGAAAGAGTGAAAGACCTACTTCCACCTTTGTACAGTATCCGAGAAAGCATTTGTGTCATTTTACTGTAGATTATCTACTTTTATAGCAATGCACAGAACAGTTTATACTAGGAATCTTGGTAGTTTTCAAGCGTATCTTGTTTGGAGCTGAAATGTTTGCAAATAAACAAATGTTTTGACCTAATCTTTTTTTCCCATTAATCTTTAATCTCGGAACTACTGATCTAGGGGGCATTTGTAGAATCGGCCTCTGGTCTTAATGTACATACAACATTCTGCAATATAATCCAAAAATGTATGCCTGTATACACTATATACTGTAACATGATGTAGTCTCTCTCTCATGTGACACTATAGAACATGATGTAGTCTCTCATATGATACCATAGGACATGATGTAGTCTCTATATGATACCATAGGACATGATAGTCTCTACAGTATATGACACTATAGAACATGATGTACCGTATTCTCATTTGACACTATAGAACGTGTGTGTGTGTGTGTGTGTGTGTGTGTGTGTGTGTGTGTGTGTGTGTGTGTGTGTGTGTGTGTGTGTGTGTGTGTGTGTGTGTGTGTGTGTGTGTGTGTGTGTGTGTGTGTGTGTGTGTGTGTGTGTGTGTGTGTGTGTGTGTGTGTGTGTGTGTGTGTGTGTGTGTGTGTGTGTGTGTGTGTGTGTGTGTGTCAGCCATTACCAGTACTTGTACACTCTCACATGTACCCTCACAGCCTTTATTGATATGATATATCCATTAATTTACAAGGCTTGGTTGAATGCTTGATTCCGATTGGTCAATCACTGAATTCAGATGTGTGTTATTTCTGGATAATGGCTGATGAGCTCTGGCTGAGCGTCTCCTTGTATCAACCTGCGCTGCTTGATGTTGTGCCGTATCCAACATGACAGCCATGCAAACAAACACGCCATGTCATTTATAACTACTGTAAGCATTGCTCTCAAGAATGTGCCCTCTCTTAAGATGGAAGAAGGATCCATTTGTTTACCCAACTCTCTGTTTTTGTCTTGGGGGATCCCCTGGAACCCTCTCAATGACCATTGGTTCCCCAGACTACTGGTTGAGAACCAATGGTGCATAGACGATTGACAAACCCTGATTCAAACCCACAACCTCCACGGTGTTGAGTGGGCAGGGGCGGAGTGGGCTTGGCCAGGCCATCTGGACTTTGCCTTTTGCCAGGCCACAACCCCCAACCCCCAAACCTTTAAAGGCTACTCCTTTAAAGGTTTATTTTCAAACGGACCTGTGCATTACCATTGTTCGTCACTAAATGGCGATTCTAGATAAATATTACTTATCCTTTATAAGAGGCACAAAATAAGCTTCTACATTGGACAACATTAGACCAAAGAAGCCCTGGACACCTGCCTAGACCTGCCTAAAGGCACTGGATATCTAAAAAAGGTACTGCATATCAGAGTCATGCAGAGTCAAGCAAAAAAACAAGTGGAAGTGCTTTGGTTAAATTGGACCTCCTTGTCTGGGTGCACACCACCAAAAATACACAGACAAGCAGATGGTGTGCAACAATAACAGTAATAGTAATAATATAATAACAAGAAAATAGCAATAGTGATGATAATAATAAAAATAACAGACTGATCAGTTGCTCACACTGGCATCTGACTACAACATATATACCTGCCTATATACCTGCCTAAAGGCAGGTCTATGTCTAGGTACTGCATATCAGAGTCAGATTGAGGTTTCCCTTAGAAGCAAAAAAACAAGTGGAAGTGCTTTGGTTAAATTGGACCTCTTGCCTGGGTGCACACCACCAAAAGCATACAAAATGAAACCAAATGGACCCGCAAGGGTCCATTTGGTTTCATTTTTACACTCTCAAGAATTAAAAATATTCCTCATGTGAATTATCCCAAGTCTACACACCTTCCAGGCAAGCATCTAGCGCATTCTAATACATTCTGAAGTGCCACTAGTGCATTTTGGATTTTGGCAGTTGGCAACACTGGCCACCACACACACAAGAACATACAAAACATGCATTAAGATGCAATTCATTTTCGTAGGCCTACTATAGGCAGCCCATTTATCAAATCTGAAATGAGCACATATGTCCCCGAAAAAACAATATCTTCCATTGGTTTTAATATAGTCTGTTATCCTCTCAGCTCTCACTTCGCAGCAGTGTGTGTTGTGATTACTACTGCTACTTACTTGTTGATGGGGGTTGCACGTCTTTGTCAGATAACGACGGCTGGCTTTGGGGGAGAGGAGGGAGGCTTCAAGGGCCTTTCTCCTCTTGTCCCTCTCTCGTTCAGGCCCACCTTTCCTCTTTTTCTTATCCATTATCCGTTGTTTACTTTTTTGATAACTTTCTAGTCGTCAATCTGATCAATTGCCTCTCGCTCTCCTCCTCCTCCTCCTCCTCACTCGACACGCGACAGTCATGCTTCTGCAGCAGAGGCAGAGCCATCTAATAGAACTGACATTGAAGGGTCAGAAACTGAGCGCTCGGGCGCTGATCATGCAGCCTGAATGACGACCTTGTCCCCTTTTTCAATAGAAGTCTATATAGAACAGCCTCCATTGGACTGGCCCCATGAAGTGAACCGAGTTTGCATAACTATCTGTCTATGCTCTAAGCGACAGGCAGGGGTGTGTCCCCCACTGATCCCAGGCCAGCTGGGAGCTGCTTAGCGCAGTCTCTCACTGTCCTCGCTCTCTCCGGTCCGACGCATCATGCAGGTGCAAGATATCAGGTTACAGCCAGTCACTCACACTGCTCAACTAAACTCTGTAGTACTAGGACACCTTTTATTTTTGGAAGGAGAAAGAAACACTAGTTTGCCTGGCCTGGGCTGTCCTGGGCCTGCCGCTCTGGCCTGCCCTGGACGTTTCAAAGAAAAACATTTTCTTTTTTTTTTTGTACCCCGTCCAGGCCACTAAGTGGCGCAGGCCACCGGGAAAAGTCCCGGTGCTCCCGATGGCCACGCCGCGCTTGTGAGTGGGCATTTACAACTGAGCCAACCAAGCTGAGAGACCATGCCAGTGGACGCATGTCTTCACTACAGTACACCCACATCAGATCATGCACAGGGGAGGGTTAACCAACGGGCCTGTTGGCCCAGGGGCCATTGAACTTGGGAAGCCCCAGAGCGTCTGTGAAAAGGTTCAAGCTCAGCCCCCGTTCCCAACAGAGAGATAACAGTGAATAGCAGTGGGACACACGGTCGTTGTAACAATTGGCTTATTCATTTGTAACAATAACCCCAAAAGTCTTTATTTTATAGCAATCCCTTGATGTAAATCCTGCTGAAATCCAGTTGAATATCGCAGGCCTGTGTATATCATTATTATGCTTGCATAGACACACTATACTCCAAGTCGGGAAGATGCTCTGGAGCGAGGAGGGATTTCTAGATCTGCCTATCATGCATGGTTACTCAGATAGGGACTAATCTATCTTATAGCTGATTCATCCTAGCCTATGGAAATCAGAGTGATAGTGACAGAGATAATTGACAGTGATACATACAGATAATGATTACATATGCCAGACTAGATTAGCGATCTAGCAATCATACCAAAAATAAAAATGTTTCCCTCGGGGATGCTGTGGGCACTAGAGGGGGCGTGTTCTCTCCTTCGTGTCATCAGCGCCTATATAGCCTAGATGGGGTTGTTGAAAGGGCCTCTGCGCCCCACCGCCCCTCCCCCGACGTGTCCGCTAGGGTAGATAATTACCCGCACAAAAATCGTGCAATAATTCTCGTCTCTAAACATTATTTGGCTGAGATGCTTTAGTCATGTTACCTTTAAAACTCAGCATTTTTTTATTTGAAGTTTGTTGGCGCCAGTGATTTTTAATGTGACTTTTCAAAGTGCCATGTCTCTGTTTCCTTTTAGATGTTCTATACCGGATACCTTTTACTGTAGATCAGCACACAGGATGTTGCTGGTCCAAACTCTTGATTACCGTGTATTCAGGTGGCAGCCTTGATAGAGTCACTAGATGACAGCTCTGAGCCATGGCATATACGCTGTTTTGACCAAAAATGCCATCTGGGATAAGTAGTAGGAGATAGAGCTGATTGAAAGAAATGGATAGCATGGATGTTAATTGGCCTGATGCGTGCATGGTCCTGTGTAACTGTCAACAGCATCTAGCAAGGTGAGGCTAGCAGAGCTAATTTCCATTAGCATTTTTAAGGTAAGCTTGCTGTAGATCTAAGTTCGTATGGAGGTATGTCAACCATGTATGTTTGAATCAAGTGTGTTTGATTGATGCAGTTCTGCAGCAACCGCAAAAACGCAATATAATACCAGATATAATCATTAAGGAAGGTTTATGCATGGCCTATGTATGCTATCTCAATTTACAATTCTTCAGCCATTTAGTTTATTTACTTATTTTTTAAATAATCTGTGGATGCCCCCCCCCCCCCCCACCCTCCACACACTCACACACAAATCATTTCATCAGGGAAAATCCCTCCAGCCAGGTGACACTCCTCATGCATTGAAGGAAGCATGAGCTCAGTTTTCTCCAATTCTCCAGTCATACCCCCGCAGCAGTAGTACTGCTGTGTTCACCCTCTCATTGAACTTTCACCTTTGGTCCTTTCACCCTAGAGCCAACCCGCCGGAGGGAACACTGTAGTGTACTGTATATATATATAACTCACGTCGCATGAGTACATTTAAGCGTCATGAACATTATCGTGTACACACACACACACACACACACACACACACACACACACACACACACACACACACACACACACACACACACACACACACACACACACACCAGGGGCAGATGTAACATTTCCCAATTGGGGGGCAGCTTTGTCGCCTGCGTCGCCACACCCATACCATTTTCGGTTACAGGACGTTTATTAGGCAAATAACCATCAATGACAACATCAGTTGTTGTTGAAGTTGCAACAGGCACGCAGCATGCATAATGCTAAAGGTCTGACTCAGAGAGTTTTCTATTTTGATTGATGAAATGCTGTTGTGGTGGTGCCACAACTGTAGTTAGTTAGTAGAAGTAGTAGTGTTTCAAATTATTTTAAATATAAGCACTTTGAAATATCTTTGAAATTTGGGTTGTTTTGGATGCATGCATCATGTTTGGTGGAGCAGTCAGGGCATTTAGGGGGGCATTGCCCCCCCATGCCCATGCCTAGATCCGCCCTGACACACACGTAAACAATACGGGCAGCATGCAACAGAGCATTTAACCACTTCAACCCTATATAGCTCTACTGTATATACCCCTGGGGGGTCCCCCAGCAGTCTGTACTTATTACTTAGTCGTCTCTCGCATCACCAAATCGCTTCCCTGGAAGCAGCCATTCCACAGGCATGTGTCGCTCATACTGGTGCTGGTTTAGAGCTTTTAACCACGAATGTTCTTCACCACTATAGGGTTCATGTGGTTCAAGGGACATTTCACCGTTTTGGCATGACATTTAGAAGATTTAGAACAATTTATGCGGTTAATATGTGGTTTTAGATACAGTACTTTAGGTTTTAGCAGTGAGCCCAGTGTCCTTGATGTGATCAACTCTACTTCCTGGACTGCAATTCCCACAATCCACTGGTGCACTGCACCTCCTTGTGGATGGCTATGACAAAAAAGAGGATGATGCACGGGGGCGTGGCGCAGGCTAGTGCTGGAGGTTTGCACATGCTCAGTGTAAACAGGACCTGCTATGGTGTAATTTATGCTGACCCTGAACTGAAATAATAAAAGAATATAAAAAGAGAATACTATAATGCTTCTGTCTTTAGTTTCAATATTATGTCAATTTAACTACTGTGTGGAGGAAAAAAGATGTTTATAACAGACTGAAAGACAAGTACATTTACTAAATGGAAATGTTTTGTACATTTTTCTTTTGTAAATTTTCCATGTTCTTGATGCTTGCTTACATGTGTTTAACTTTTATCTTTGCGAAATGACAAAGAAACATGGATACTGTTCAATCAAACCGTGGATGGATGATATAAAATGTTTGAAAAGAGAAGAGTGATACTGTTTAATTCACAACCACTCTGGATCTCATTATTTAAATCACAAGCTATGGGATTTCTATCTAGCGCCTCTGCTGGAACATTCCATCATGGCAGTTCCTGTTCACTGAACATGTGCACACCTCCCGCAGGAGGCCGCTCCACGCCCCCCTGCACCATCCTCTTTTTCTTTATCATAGGATAGGGTTAGGGGCAACATGTCGTCCAGGACGTAATGTCGATGACATCAGAGACCCTGGGCCCACTGCTAAAATGTAAAATATCTAAAACCACATATTACACACATGAAGACGCCCAGGAAAATGTTCTAAATCTGCTAAATCAGGAGTGTTCAACCTTTTTCCATACCACTTATTCATTTATTCAGCATTTTAGCCACAGACCACTGTTGATGTTGAGTTTATTCTCTCTGACCCAAAAGCAAGGATTTTCAATTTTTTTGTCTGACAAAACATTGATCAAAATCACAATTATTCTACATGTTCTAATTGTGTAGATTCTAGAAACTTAAGTAATTCAGGTGTCTAAATATAACTTAACTCAAGAGTTACAGCTCTATAAAGGCTCCATTTGGTTACCCACTGTCCATCATTTAGCTGGGGACCACCTGGAATCCTCTCAGGGACCACCTGTTGAAAACCCCTGTTCTAAATGTCATTAACATACAGTATATTTTTGCAAAAAAAATGGTGAATTGTCCATTTAAATCTATACTTCCAGAGCTAAAGGAACACTCAGTGGGGTTCATGCCATGCATGCCACCACTACAGTCACAATTTGACAGGGCTTTCTACTTACTACTCACCACACATTGCACCGGGGCGGCAGGAAGAAAGTCCCTTTGCTTTTGCTTTTATTCCAGCATTCTGTCTGGTTCTTCTCGCTGGCCGTCCTGCTCCTTGCCTTGGCCTTTCTCTTCTCCTCCTCCTCTCCCTCCTTCCCCTCCCTGTCCCCCCTCTCAGCGGCACTGTTCAGGTCCAGCGCTGTCACTGGTGGAGACGTATGTAAACACACACACACACACACACACTCACACACCCATGCACGGCTCCCAGCAGCAACAATTTACACACCCACACAGCTGGCAGCTGTGGCTTCAAGATTCACGTACACGGCCGACATCTGCGTTGCCTGTGTGTGCGGTACACCCACACACACACCCTTAGAGCCACTCAAGCACACGTGTGTGTGTGTGCACGTGCACACACAAGTGTGCACGCAGCTGGTCAAAGAAGCCACAGCTGGATGTACTGATGTTTTGTTCTCTAGTCAAGTTTATGTTGTTTTTTGTAAGAAACCCAGCGAGACAGAGAGATGAAAGTCTGTCTTAATGCGTTGACATTTCAGAGCCGTGCCCGCTCCGGAGTCTCTGGTGTCATGACTTATTTAGCTTCGGAGACGGTAAAGACGTAAAAGGCTAACATTGCTCACATGAAAGGCGCGACATTACTGCAATTACTGTTCTTCACATCTTGGCTGAGATGCTTCCGCTTGCCGAGCCTCTATCTAGGTCATTTCCGTCGAGAGCTGGAACGGTTCCAGTCAGATGTCCATAAGCAAAAAAAGGCGTGCAAATAAAAATACAAAGGATGTGTCTCCCGACTAATTGATGAGTGCAGGGTCTGTCGGTTCGAGCCGTGACATCTGGAATGTTGCTCTTTGGATTATCTGACAGAACGGACCCCACACACAGGCTTTCCAAAATTAAAATGTTTGATCTGTATCAGGCACTATAGTCTCTGAATGTACGTGATCTCTTGGATTTCTTTAGTTCTCCGTTTTTATTCCTTTCGTACTGTTCCTGTGTCACGTATGACATCCAGATCACCACTATCATTTCACAGTTCGTCTCGAATACGTGGTTGCAGAAACAAAGTAACTTGATCGAACAAAACGCTTCTTTACTCCACCCACCATGTCGGGTTTAGTTGAGCTAGTTTACCATGCGCTTGCAGCAACATGTCAAGTTTTACAAAAGCCATATGTCTTCTGAGTACCTAAATGTTATTAAATGGCTTATTTCAATTAAAAAAATCAAGCGGGGTTCCTCCCGCGTGTGCGTGGTGCAGGGAGCAGGCTCTTTCCAGAGTGTCGTGTCAGCATCAATATTTAACCTGCCGTTGCGTTGCTGTCACAGTTAGTTTCCGAGCCCCCTGTGTGTTACCGTGCTCTGGATGAGAGGCGCTGCATGTGTTCTCCTCGGACACTTGTCCTACGCCGCTCCATCGGCTGCGTCTCAGACCTCCTGTTCAGCTCTGTTGCGTCTTCTCAGCTTGATCACTGTTGCTGCGTTCCTCTCTGCCTTTTCCCCGTCGGTCCTAAGATGTGGTCCCGTTCCTCTGCCAATTATTATTATTATTTTTCTGCCTCCTATCAAACTCAAATGAAGTGTTATCCACTGTCCGTATTCCTGTTCAAGGTTCTCCGCTCTGGTTGGTTGTCTTTAAGCTGATCTCTCTCTATTGAAACCAGGCATATGCAGGTGAAACTTCCTGCAGCAACCCAGGTCGTGTTGTGTGGAGGCCAGCCCTGAGTCCGTCTGTGTCCAGCAAACTGACAGCAGACCTTCATTCAGCCTTCCTTCAACCAGCTCTCTCTCTCTCTCTCTCTCTCTCTCTCTCTCTCTCTCTCTCTCTCTCTCTCTTCCTCCTCCTCCTCGTAACTGTGGCTTACTCACAACTTGTCCTACATCTCAGGCATTGCCCTGAGAGCGTCGCTTCTGTCATCATCTTCTCGTAAACACCATCCGCCCCCTTCAATAATTTGACTTTTAGTCTGACGGAGTGCAACCCTCCTGCTCCTTAATGTATTACATTCCTACGAACTGACTCTCTGTTTCTGTCTCTCTACTCTCTGTGTACTGACTGATAACACACTGAAATCGAGTGCCAGGCAAAATAGACACACTCCCAGCTCCAGTGGAACAAGACACAACAGCCTGTCTCGAAATGCTGGTTTCTCTCTCTCCTCGTCTGGATATGGCATGCACTGTGCGCTTCGAGGATGCACTCCACACAGTCTCAGTCAGAGAGTGGAAAATAGGACGCATGAATGTAATAAAGCTGTGTCAAGTGTGGCGCAAAAAGAAAAAAAAAATAGACAGAGCTAAATCAGACGGACAAGAGGGGGGAGAAAGAGATGGAGGATGGTACCAGGGAGGAGGAGGAGAATAATGTGCATGGAGACGGGAGGAAAAAAAGCAATGCCCTCGGGAGCTGTTGAAGCTGACAGGCAGAGATGATAAGCGACGGAGAGAGAGAGAAAGAGAGAGAGCCAAAGATAGAGGAGGCATGCCGAGTGGAGAACATGGGGAGAGAGAGTTTGTGTGTGTGTGTGGGCGAAATGGAGACATGATGGTGAGATGGGGAGACGTGGGAGAAGGAAGGGGGGCGAGAGCACATGTACGCTGGAGAATAAGGAGCGATATGGGATGGGATGTGACAGGATAGATGGACGTATGATGAGGGGGGGTGGATGATGGATGGATGGATGGATTGATCAACGATTGGGTGGCTGTAGGGCTGATTGAATGATTGATTGAGGTTTAACCTATTTTGTCCTGCCACTCGATTCTAGTTTCTGACGCTAGATTCTAGTTCCTGCTGCTAGATTCTACGTTGTATAGTTTCTGACACCAGATTCTTGTTTCCGGCATTAGATTCTAGTTCCTGACACTCAATTCTAGTTTCTGACACTAGATTCTAGTTTTTGATGCTAGATTCTAGTTCCTGGCGCTAGATTCTACGTTGTAGTTTCTGACACCAGATTCTAGTTTTTGACGCTAGATTCTAGTTCACGCCACTAGATTCTAGTTTCTGGCACTAGATTCTATAGTTGTTGACGCTAGATTCTATTTTTTGATACTGGATTCTAGTTCTTGACACTACCAGTAGATTTTAGTTTTTGACACTAGATTCTAGTTTTTGACGCTAGATTCTAGTTCCTGACACTAGATTGTAGTTTTTGACACCAGATTGTAGTTCCTGACACTAGATTCTAGTAGATTCATTTTTTGACACTAGATTCTAGTTCCTGACACTAGATTCAAGTTTCTGAAGTTAGTTCTATGTTTTCTGAAAAATCAATGTTTCTGTGTCAGTGATGCTCAGCATGTTCATTTCATCTTAAAGACCCCCGGAATTATCTATATTTGACTGTGGACCCCCATCTGAAAACATGGTCTATTCTAAGGTTCCCCCAGAAGCAAGGATTTGAGTTAAAATGTTTGCTCCTGAAAGAATATATTCAAAGATTTGCAACGCATTTTCACAAAAATAGCACATCCACAAGCACATCAACAAGCCCTTAGCTAACATCAAATCGCGTTATAGTACAGAATGGGTTGAGGTGCTTGGATAAAGGAAGGGTGACAGTGACAAGGGTGAGTTATAAGATGAAGACGTTAAGTGTACATTTAGGATGGATCGATGAGCCAACAATAGAGATGGACATGGATCGGATGGGTGGATGATGAATGGACAGACGGATGGTCAGATGGATGGATGCACTGACCATTCATAATCCTGCAACAGCAAACAATTGTTACACTTGTGTTCAAGAGGGAAAACGACCAGAGTGAAAACTGATGTACACACACACACACACACGCGCGCACACACACACACACACACACACACACACACACACACACACACACACACACACACACACACACACACACACACACACACACACGGTTACATGCATGAAGAGGAACTCCCTTGTTGGAAGAGGGAATACAACCTCTGAATCAGAGAAGGAATGAATGAATCATGACCCATGACCCATATGGCTGTGTGTGTGAGCATGTGCGTGCTATACAATATGGATGAGTGCATTTTATGCTTTCTATTGGCATGTGGGTAGGAGGTTAGGGTGGTCAGTGAATATTTGGTTAGGAATGTGCCCTATTGCCCCTCCAGCATCACCCAATGCCACCATCTGCTCAGTCTACACACACACACACACACACACGCGCACACACACACACGCGCGCACACTTGCATGTTTGCTATACTCATGCATGTTCCAGTTTTTGTGCTTTCTCTCTTGTGGGGACCAGATGCCCTCAGTTTGGGATATTCTAGAGTCAGAATTCCATTTTTTGGTTGCCTCTTGAACCACCATTGACGAGGCAACCAGCCCTTATGGATGTCTGTATGCTGAGATAATTGATTTTTATACAGCACAGTACAGGTCATAGTGCAGCACAGCACAGTCTAGGTCACTGTTTGTGGGTCACAGTGGGTCGGGACCCATTTGTGGGTCGTGGACACACAAAAAGGTGGGGAGGGGGCAGTTTTTTCTGATATAGTTTTTAATCGGGCTATTATTTACAAAACATGAAAAAACAAAACCTTCCCCCCCAAAAAAACGCATGAATATAAACATTTTATGTAAATGTTTGCTTTTCTGTCAGTAAGAAATTCTCTACAATAGAAAATAACTTTTGTTTCAGTAGTATGCCAGTGAAAATAGCCGATCTACCCCACGTTGTTATAGCTCGCGGATGGGCTACTCGGTCCACTGGTCCCCTCCCGTCCCCGGGAAATCCCATGCATATGGATTTTACAAACGGATTTCTACGGAATTTCTACTCATGTCTATATATAGCCGGAGACATTGAGAATGTGAGGGGGACGGAGACAACTGATTAAGTCATCTTCACGGAACAGAGGACACGGCAGCACCGGGGGAGTTGTGCTCATGCGTGCCTGTGTGCGTGCGTGCGCGCATGTGTTCATGCTCATCTTAATGAACTGCCTATAGCGTTGTGATACCACAGGGTATTGTTCATTCTGCTTTTACAGATCAGTATTTCTCTTCATAATATGAGACTTTCCCAGAGGGAAATGGGGGCACCACAGCAGCAACAAAGGGTTGAACAAAACACAGTTGCAGTGTAGAGTGTAGACTAGATCAGTGCCCTTCGTGGTACAGGTCTCCACCAGGCCAGATCAGGTTGTGACCTCCTGGTGGCTCTATAGGCCAATGTGAAAAGGGTGCTATTTATCGTTATGCCTGATTAATGGGAACTGAAGAAGGTACTTTGAACTAGAGCCCGACCGATGCCATATATTTTTGTGGCCGATGCCGATACCGATTTTTGGAAAAAACTGCACCGATGTTACCGATGTTTAGGACCGATGTATAATAATGAATTAAAATAATTAAGAATACATTTGAAAAACTTCTAAACGTCAAATTTATTCTCTCTTTCAAGTAAACAATAGAATACGACATTGACATCATTTACTTTTGTGAAATAATTCCATTTGCTGTGTTTCTTTTTCTGTTCCAGGCAAATATCGGCCGATATATCGGTATATAATGGCTCGATGTATCGACCGATATATCGGTACGAATATCACCGATACCGATGCCGATATATCGGTATCGATATCGGCTGATATATCGGTACGACAGATATATCGGTCGGGCCCTACTTTGAACCAACAAAGGGTGCTAGCTGAGCGGGGCCTTAAGATGGGGAAGGGGGTGACGTAGTAGCAGTTGATATAACGTCAACCCTAACCGACCTGGACCGTGCACGGACGGACACACGGACAGGGGGTAAAACGTACTCCACCATACTGGTGGAGACAACAAGACTGAATCAAGTGAAATAAAATGCTGAATATAGAAAAGGAAAGTGTACATACAGTACACTGGTATACTGGCTACACTATACGGAGCAAAAGTGTATGTGTATCACACCTGTGTGAAGTGAGGGGCGCTCTTATGAGACATCATACATCATCTACTTTTGACCAATCGCAATTTGCGCCCTCATTTAGTCTACAAGTTTTGTGTTTACACAAACACTGGAAACTGGCCATTCATTGTCAATGGCATTGACAATGAATGCAGGGGCAAGCCCCTGGCCAGCACCCCTCAAAAACAATATTAACTGATACATTGCTAACAGTGTTTAGAACGGCAGAAATCTCACATTCCTATACCTACTGCACATATCAGTTCTTGAGGTCATAAACTGTATATACAGTATATACCGTATAGGTATATATATAAGAATATGTTTTTTTTCCCCAATGGAAATATCCCAAAAATGCACTCGTCTTATATTCAGGGACTATACTATTTGACATTCAATGTTCTTTTTTCTGTAAATGGGTCTTGAAAATGAGGGTCGTCTTACAAACGAGTCGTCTTATATTCGGGACAATACGGTATATATATATATATATTTTTTTTTAACAGTGTAGGTAGTGTAGGTAGTCTACAATGGTTTGTATTCCTTATGGTGTTTTCCATTCCACATCCTTCTCCTGCCACAGCAGCTCTCAAATCTTGCTGCTGTGTTTGAACATTTTTGTTCATCTTACAGTATAACGCAATACTGACAGGGAGTCTCTCTCCCCCTTCCTGCTCTCTCATCTCTCCTCTCCTAGTCCACATCATTCGTCATTTGTCATACTGCCCACCAGTTGTTTTCAACCTTTTTGAAACCACGGCCCACTATTTATTCACAATTTGAGCCACAGACCACCATTTGATGACATTTTAGCCCCACAGAACCCAAAACTAAAGATTTATTTTTGCTTTTGTCCACAATTCCAGGCTGGATTTCAATAAACAAAACAGTCAAACATACAGATCAAAATAACCATTAATCTTCTACATTCTCAAGTTGTGTAGACTTGGGGCTAATTCAGATAACAAATATTTTAACTCTTGAGAGTGTAAACATGAAACCAAATGGAGCCGCAAGGGTCCATTTGGTTTCATGTTTACGCTCCCAAAGAGTTACGTCTGGTTAACCAACTTTCCATCGTTTAGCCTGTGGACCACATGGAATCCTCTCAGGGACCACTGTAAAACCGTAGTTACCATAGTAAAACCGTAGTTACTGCACTGTGGTCTTTTCAGGGCAGTAGAGTCTCTGAGCAATGAATATAAGAATGCATGTGTCTAACAATGAACATCTGGATGAATGAATGTACAAGCTATCATAAAGCAGTGAGTGAATAGAAAGGGGTGCTACGCAGCAGTGTATGTATCCACCATCCATGTCATTGTTTCAAATTCGAGATCAAGTAGTCTGGGGGGGGGGGGGGTATATACTGTATACTGGCGATTCGATGATTCTGGGTCATACTTCTGGTCCCATTAAGTCACGACTTACTCATTGACTTAATCAGTCATTAGCTCATTAGGAAGTGTAATGTCACTTTGAGCTTGTCATTACCCCCCTCTGTCACGATTTGCAAAACTGGCAGACCCAAAAGCAGAACACAACGAAGTCCAAGTCCAAGGGTGTTTATTAACAAAAGTAAAGGGAGCTTGTAGATCTGCTATGTTCGGTGAGTGAGCAGGCTGAAGCTGGCGGACAGGCAGGCAAGGCAGAAGGCAGGTCGGATTCTCTCTGAGGAAGAGAAGAGCAGGAAGCAAAATCAGAAGCAAAATCAAAGTTTCCAAAAAACACTACACTAGAACTTTGCATAGAGACTAAACTAGAGAGGTGACTAGAAGCGTTACCACGCACTGGGGTTGTGAAAACGATCTGGCATCGGCGCCGAAGAAAATCCAAACATTTATAGACTGGAGGCTGATTAGCAGACGCCAGGCAGGTGAGGGAGACGAGGGAACAGGAACCAGGTGTGCCAGGTGAGAGCTGGAGCCAAGCCTACGCCCAAAGTACACGCCCACTCACACTCACACACATAGACAGACATAAACACTGACAGAGACTGTGACACCCTCCCTCTCTCTTTCTCTCTCTCTCTCTCTCTCTCTCTCTCTCTCTGTCAAGTCAATTTTCAATGAAATGGTGCTCTAAAGGCAGGAGAAAACATGCATTTACATTGACAAAGCAAAAGTGAAACAAGACAATCAAAATAAATCGGTACAATTAAAGGTTGAATAAAAATAGGAATGAAATAAAGGTGTAAACAGAGCTGTCCCGTTAACACTTAAGATTGTGCATTTTCTACATCCATGAGGCATTTGCTTTATACTTTTGAAAGTTGACAGCAGTATGTCAATGTTGTTGCATTAGTACAATATAAGTATAAGATATATTCACGACAGCGCGGCAATCTATTCAAATTATAATTCAATTAAAGTTAGTTGCTCTGTTATAAGAGGGTTTCTATGTACAGTACCAAGGTTATTTGCTGTAAGCAGTGCACCGGTAGCTAGTCTATACACTAGGGCTGCAATTAATGATTATTTTCATAATTGTTTCATTGGCCGATTATTTAAACAAATCATCGGTTAATCGGATTAGGACACTTATCTATTGTTTATTCTGACTGCATAACATTACATTGAAGACTCACATGCGAGTCTAAAAGGAACAGTCCTCTAAAAATAAATATTAATTGTATATGTTTTGTTCTTGGTACTCTGTGTATTTTTTTTTATATTTTTTTCATATTTTGCTTTACATTTTCTACTGTACATGAGCAACTATTGTAAGGAATTGTAAGGAAAGAGAGATGGCACACTCCTCACTCCACACTCCTCTTTAGTTTAGCTACACAGTTGATGATCCAGTTAACCGATTACTAAAATACTTGACAACTATTGGAATAGTCGATTCAATTGCGATTAATTGATGAATCATTGCAGCCCTACTACATACAATGGTTTGTATTCCTTAGGGTGTTTGTATTCCACTTGACATCCTTCTGTCACAGCAGCTCACTAATCTTGCTGCTGTGTTTTAACATTGTTGTACTTACAGTATAACCCAACACTAACAAGAGTCCCTCTCCTCCCTCTCTCGTCTCTCTCACTTCTCTTCTCCTATTCCTTGTCATTTGTCATTCTGTCTACCGCATTGTTTTCTTCTTATGGGGCTCTATCTTGCATGCTTTACTTTACCTTATCCCCAAACTTAGTAGAAACTTTCACACACTCCAACACCTTTTGGCAACAATGTACCATATATGGAAAATGTTATATGTCATTATATCTCTATTGAATGTCATATATAATTCTTATTAATTACAAAATTATGTTTCACTTTACAAAAAAGACTATGGATCTTATAGTAACTTGATTACTTTATTAGGATTGTATTACGATTGTATCCGAGGTGCCACTTTCAAGAATACGACACAAATACTGTATGTCATACATACCATATAAAAACAATCCATATTGGAAATGTACAGTGCACAGTGGAGTAACTAAAAATAATTTTACACTGCACGCTCTACCGATTGGCCTCCCAGTGAATAAATATCCCTTTCAAACATAGGCATTAGAGCCAGTGTATGTGCACTGTGTGCAGTAGTGTAGGTTGTTTTTCGCCTATTGCAAATTTGACAGCAATAGGCCTAGTTGGCGGTCCTTCAGCTTATTCTGTCAGACCCTGTCTCCCTCTAGTGTTGATATATGGATGCTGCATGCACACTGTCCAACGAAGCTCCTTCAACATAGGTGGTTTTCAACCTTTTTCATACCAGGCCCCACTATTTATTCAGAATTTGAGCCGCAGACCACCATTTGATAACATTTTAGCCCCACAGATCCCAAAACTAAGCTTTTGTCCACAGTTCCAGCCTGGATTTCAGAGAAAACAAAATAGGCAAACATACAGATCAAAATGACAATTAATCTTCTCTAGTAGTGTAGACTTGGGCTAATTCAGATGTTGAATATTCTATTCACCATCTGAACGAAAATGAAACCAAATGGAGCCTTGCGGGTCCATTTGGTTTTATCTTTACGCTCTCAAAGAGTTACATCTGGTTAACCAACTGTCCATCATTTAGCCAGGGGAGCACCTGGAATCCTCTCAGGGAGGAAATGTGCACATTTCCTCTGGACGGGACAGAGGTTGAACTTGTGAAATTCGAACTGACAACACAAAAAGAAATGAACAGACATGATTGTAAGAACACTAAAAACACAATTTTGTTAAAATTACTGTCACTGCAGTGTGTCACTGCTGGTGCTGCTGCGTAGGACTAGTGATTGTCAATAAATGAAGCGGTGCAGTGCTTCACTTATTTAAACAAAGTTCATACTCTCTAAACATTAAGGCCATAGATTTGGCTGCCATTTTGAAGGTAATCAGTAGAGGTCACACAGGAATGAAGTCATGCCCAATTTGACAATTAAAAATGAGTTCCCAATACAATAATTGTAGAAAATCTTAGCATCTCGCTATTTGTAGGGATTCAAACAATGTGCACAATCTGGATTAAACCATGAAAATTGTTTAATCCACATAAATCCACACAATCCACACATTTTAATCCACAGGGTGCCTATTGGACAGCTATATGGAGGAGCCTCAGCTATGAGGCACCTGTGGATGACGTCACTGCTTGAAGGGTGAGTGGCTCTAGAGCGCAAAGGCTCCTGGGAAAATGAGTGACTTTCACTGTGGTACAGTGGGCCAGGCACAGTTCGTAGTTCTTTCAGAGCGTGGTAATGTGTTGCGTGTTTGGACTATTTTCATATCATGCACAAAAGCGCAAAAATACATTGGCGTATGCTCAAACGGTAGGCTAATCAAGAAATCCTAGCAGCCTGGACATGTTTATATAATCGGATTTAAAGCAAGCTAGGAATGAAAGACCAAATACCTCCCTACTTTAAAAAATCTAACCTTTATTCCTTTATACTTTATTTATTATTATTTATTACTAGTTATCAAGTTAATATTATTGCTAAATTAGTAATATTATGGAGTGAGGATGATGTCTAGTGAAAATCAGAGTTCACTCAGAACTCTTACCATATATGAGGGAGCTCTGTTTCAGAGTACAGTATCAGTGTAACAAATGAACCAGAACCACGTAGAAAACACCTGGCTTTGAGGATTCAACCTTGCCTCATGGCTATACTGTACCTTCTTCCCTCACCCCCATGAGACAAGGCTGTTTCTTCATAGACCAGTATCTATGACCAGTATCAGTGTACTGGAAGAAAATGGTCCAAATTGCACGTGTGTGCATGCGTGTATGCTATGGGCGACTGCCTGTGGGCTGTGGACAACGGTCCACAACTCGACAATGAAGGACATCACGGTAGGTACTGTAATATGGATATCGGGTCCAGGCTCGGATGAGGTTAGTATCACCAGATGTTCATTTGCGAGTGTGGGAGTGTTGCATATGTGGGACAAATCGAGTGGGGAAACTGGACAAAATGTGGTTTGCAAATTATTAACATCTGGAGGTCAATATTCCAAAAATAATTCAGGATTTCGATTCAAATATATCAAAAATAGGTGATCTCCATCTCAAAACGCCTTGCACCGCGACAGGTTTTGAGATTGTAGGTCACCTATTTTTTATAAGTCAGTATGCAATGTTGCCGCTCAGGAGTGGATGTGTAAATATAGTGGCACCATCTATAGCAGGAAAAGAGACAACAGAAAGCCAACTATTAGGGGTAGGGGACTACACAATATTAGGGCATTTTACCCAGTCTCAACTTGTGGGACGCTTGAAAAGTCTTTGAAATGAGGGACTCAGGGACTCAATGAGGGACGCAAAGAGGGACACCTCGTCACCCTATCAGTGCTGTACCCCAGTTAAGTTGTAGTTTCCCCCATCTCTGCCCATAACATATAAATTTCTAAAAATAAGATTCCGACTTTGGTTTCCAACTTCAACATCATTGTCAAATTATGATGACAATCGTAGGCATGAATTAATATAGGTATTTTTGTGCTAAACGCCAAAAAATATTTCTAAGGCAATGCTTGTTTGGGTGGTCGTGGAGCTGCCCATTCGTTTTACATGCGTGAACAAGTAAGGTGATCGGTGCGCGATGTTTGGTGGTTGTCCCTCAGGGTATTCCGATATTAGCTCGCTCTGCTCATACACAAGTAGGCCATGGCAACAAGTATGCCTAGTTTTTTAAGCAAAGCCCTCTGTCGCCTTCGTTAAAAAAAGGAAAAAGGGAAACCTGCTGCTGGACTCTCACCAAATGTAGGCATGGCTTCAAATGTAGGCATGGCTTCAGCTGCCTTTGCTTATATCAAATTAAAGTTCAAGTATTTAAAAAATATACATACATATGTAGGTAACATGTTTGGAAAGTGCATGGAGGTACTAAAAATTTCAGTCTAGTGGTTTGCAGGACTATCTCTGGACACACAATCAGACAGCGGCTAGCCTACCAGAGTCATGCCGTAAAACATTGATGCACCGCCGCTACCGCTGTCAACTGAACCAAACTGGAGCTGGGGGTTGGTTTTCCTCCCACCCGTAAAGCTACCTATTCCCGGGCCCGGGGGACTTGTAACAACTCTCAAAACAGCCATTGGTCTTCATGTTATAGTTAATCATTAATACAGTTGGTTTCCCTTTTCTCCTATTAGAACATTTTAAGTGTCAGCCTGTGGCTAACTCTCCTCAACATCATTTTCATTTTCATCCTGGTCAGATGGCTCATCCTCTACCTCCATGCCCGACGTGTCTTCATCCTCTTCGTCCTCTCCCCCTTCCCCAGGGGGTCCTTCACCTTCCTCCAGGGTCTGCTCCCCGTCTTCTGTGTCCTTGCCCGCGGACCCACCGTCCGAGGCCTCGTCCCCGTCACCTCCGATCGGCCCCCCGTGCTGCTTCTGCTCCCCCTCCAGCAGAAGCTTTTCCTTGCTGTTCTTGATGGGCATAAATAGTTTAAAGTCCACCGGGAGCTCCTCTGGTGTGTACATCTTCTCTGAGAAGAACACCCTCCGTATGCGACAGTTGGCGTGGATCTGTATGTGTTGCGCCTCGACGAAGTTGGTCCCGTAGGCCTTGAGGGTGTAGTCCTTGAGGTTGAACTGGATCTGGTTCCAGCCCTCGTCCAGCTCCATGGGCATCTTACAGGCCATCGGGGTGCTCGACATCCTGCTGTGATAGTTGCTCGCTCGGAACCGCCGGCGGCTGTTTCTGTCGTCCAATATGGTCACCTCAAAGCTGAAGTAGTCTTTGAGGTTCTTGACGATCAACACCAGATAGGGAAGAGTGATGCCCATCGACTTCCGGGGATCCGGGGGACACGTTATGTACGTGGTGCTGACGTTGTTGCCCTTCACCTCCACCACCAACGACTGGATGTCATTGTCCGTGACTCTCTTGACGTGGCCGTGTCTGGCCTTTACACCCCATTGCTCGAGAGGTTTGCTGCCGATGCTGTACAAGATGGTCAATAATCCCCTACGATCATACGTGCTACTAAACATGTTCTGAGGTTAATATGGTCCAGCAACAAATGCCTTGATTGGGCCAAACAAAAACTTCACATTTAAGTACCATTGAGTGCCGGTCATCATTATATAGGCCTATGACTTGGGCATGGCGTAACACCGAAGGACAAACCCTTTTCCAAGTAGGACAACATTCACAACCATGCTTAGTCCGACAACTAACTTAGTCCTAAACCTAACCCCACAGACCACTCCCACAACACAAGAGGATGTGCAACAAATCATGTACAACCTAAATTCATCACCAATAAAGGGGCTAAACTCATTTCGCTCCTATGCCACCAAGATTTGGAACGCCTTGCCAACAGATTTAAAAACATGCAAATCCCTTGACTCCTTCAAAGCCTCTCTCAAGGAGAACCTACGGTCGGCTGCAATTAGAAACTGGCCTTTGTAGAATTTGAAAAATGTTCATCTGGCTCTTCTCTTTCTTACCCTATGTTATCTTCTTCATTTGTTCCTCTTTACTCCTTATACTGTATGAAATGCTGGGACCCGACTGGAAACAAGAGCACATGGTCTTTCGTCCTTATGGGCCAATGCTGTCTGACTGTATTTTATACTCTTAAACATGATCAATCAATCATTTAATCAAACAGTCACTATGCCTAAACCAACCTCAATCTCGCAAAGGCTAAAAGATATTCCTAAAACCTAACCTTAGAAATCACACATGCGTGACATGAGGGGGTGCTCTTATTATCTTGCAACATTGCTAATGTTTGTTTAGACCTCAAAACTAACTTAAAGTAACTATAATATAAACGTCAAAATTTTCAATTTATTTCATGTTTTTGGTGCTTGCAGCTCATCAGATTTTGTCCTAATCATGATGTCATCAATGCACCCTATACTTTGTATAATTGTTTTTCTTCAGTTCAGAATGTGCATTTCCACTTTGTTTACAATATCTATCATTGTTCATTTCCCAAGCTGGCATGGGATGGAAACAAGCCTGATTTTATTTAGCATCAGCATTATAATGACTCAAATATAAGTACCAAGTGCACACTTGCATGTTGCGCACAAGTAGGCCATGGCCATGGTGTGTAAGCGGAGTGGGCTAATACTCATGACATTATCTATAAAGGCCTCTTACGCACGTCATCATAATACAGTACTCCGAGAGACCAAATACTGTGCACCGATCGCCTTACTTGCGCCCGCTCCGCTCATGCAAGTAATAATAATCTGCACCTCAACCACCTCAAGACACGTCCGGAAAGAAATAATGACTGACGCTCTCTGATTCATCCAGGGATGTCCGTCTTTAGTGGTCAAGATTTGTGTTGGTTGAAATCAGGTATTCTGGGACATATTTGACTGGTCTTGGATTGCCTTGATCTGGTTACCGTCAAGACATCACTAGTTCGTCACGGTCCTCACCGTGTTTACTGGGTA
Source organism: Benthosema pterotum (assembly GCA_039105355.1). Classification (NCBI taxonomy): domain Eukaryota; kingdom Metazoa; phylum Chordata; class Actinopteri; order Myctophiformes; family Myctophidae; genus Benthosema; species Benthosema pterotum. The sequence continues at coordinate 15,510,536 of CM076977.1, forward strand.
TAGTATGTCCTTTTTCGAAGATTTTTGAAAAATGATGTGAAAACGAGACCATTGTCTTTGACGATATATTATAGTGTTGCTTTCCAGGATTTTCGAAGACCTTGGCTGGTCATTTTTCTTTGATTTGGTCATTTTTTCAAATTCACAAATTAATGTGATTGCTGTTGAAGCCGTAAATGACAACAACAAACTAAGGCACTGGTTGTAGGACTTCTGGTTTACCGGAACGGGGTTCAACTCCCTGCGGTGCCCTGCTCAATATGTTGTATTTACATTGTTTCTAGTGAATTGTCCCTGGTCTCGTACGACAGCACACTATAGTATGCCATTAGTGGGGTTGCCGTGGGACCCCCACTATTATTATTGTGATCAAAAAATGTGTAAACTTTTTAACTTTGTTTTTTTCTAGCAAAATCCCTCTATTGTTAATGAGACGGCTGTGAACATTTGTCTGAAGTTTTTGCATTTAATTTAAGCTAATACTTTTTAAAGTTGTTCAAACAAGGAGAAACCATTGTTCTGGATGAAAAGCAATACAACTGTTGTGAGCTATGAAGCTGAGGAAGCTGAGCTATGGCTAAGCACTGTACTGTGGTCCCCCAACTTCTTCATGTCTGTCAAGACACACATTTACCAAATGAACACTTCATGCATGTAGACCACTATTTGAAAAGACGGCCAGCATGGCCAGGGGTCCCAATAAGAGAGGATTTATTTGGTGACGTCACCGCCCACCCCACTTGTGGCGTGGGTTTCGGAGCATGCCCTAAAGCATGAATCAAAATTGGTAGGTCATTGAGAGGCACTGTATGAAACGGTAGAGAATGAGTAAGAGAATGTTTACTGTGAATTCAGATACCCAAACTTGGAGAAAGAATTACGACATGTCACGTCACAATGACGGAATAAAAATGTTTTGGGAGACATCGCAATTTCATAATTATTTCAGTTTCATACGATCCATAGCTATAAAATGAGAAAAAGTTCTCAAAGACATTATCACGTTGCATTTTTAATATCATCAAGGCAACTCAATCAATAGATAAAGTATACATACATTGCAACAAATACACTGAAAATCCTGAATAGAAAAAAAAATATATAAATTTATATTCAAAGCTTTATTGAGTTGATTACTGTAGAATTTGTTTTAGTGCAAACAAAGGAGACATACAGACATACAGTACAGACAAAAACGACAGGCTGATAAAAGGGCAGAGGTAAGGACATTAAAGTGCCATTTAAGGGAAGGTCTGTGGACACCTGCATTTTATGTTTGCGGGAGGAATAGATGGAATCCTAACCCTAACCCGAAAAATGTCGAAATTTCGAAAAACGCAACGTTTGGGGAAAACGCAAGGCTATAGCCTTAAGGTCTTGCACAGCATGCCGTTTTTTATCGTTTTGAGGAATTTTGAGGATTTTCGAAAAGTGACGAAATTTAAAAAAAACACAGCTATAGCCTTACGTTTTTTCATCGTTTCGAGGATTTTCAAAAAATGACAAAACCTGGCAAAAACGCAAGGCTATAGCCTTACGTCTTGCACAGCATGCCGTTTTTTATCGTTATGAGGATTTTCGAAAAATGTCGAAATTTGGAAAAAAACGCAAGGCTATATATAGCCTTACGGTTTTTCATCGTTTTAAATCGTTTTTAATTTTTGAAAAATGAAGAAAAATGACAAAAACTGGCAAAAAATGCAAGGCTATAGCCTTATGGTCTTGCACAGCATGCCGTTTTTATCCTTTTGAGGATTTTTGAGGATTTTCGAAAAATGTCCAAATTTCGAAAAAACGCAAGGCTATAGCCTTACGTTTTTTTCATCGTTTTGAGGATTTTTGAAAAATGACAAAACATGACGAAACCTGGCAAAACGCAAGGCTAGCCTTACGGTCTTGCACAGCATGCCGTTTTTCACCATTTTGAGGATTTTCAAAAAATGACGAAATTTCAAAAAAACGCAAGGCTATAGCCCTACGTTTGTTCATTGTTTTGAGGATTTTCAAAAAATTACGAAAAATGATGAAACCTGACAAAAACGCAAGACTATAGCCTTACGGTCTTGCACAGCATGCTGTTTTTTATCATTTGGAGGATCATTTGGAGGAAATTTCGAAAAAACGCAAGGCTATAGCCTTACGTTTCTTCATCGCTTTGAAGATTTTAGGGAAATGACAAAAAATGACGAAACCTGGCAAAAAGGCAAGGCTATAGCCTTACGGTCTTGCACAGCATGCCATTTTTCATCATTTTGAGGATTTTTGAGGATTTTTGAAAAATGTTGAAATTTAAAGAAAACACAAGGCTATAGCCTTACATTTTTTCATCATTTTGAGGATTTTCAAAAATGTCGAAATTTTGAAAAACGCAAGGCTATAGCCTTACGGTCTTTCATCGTTTTAAAGATTTTCAAAAAATGAAGAAAAATGACAAAAACTGGCAAAAATGCAAGGCTATAGCCTTATGGTCTTGCACAGCATGCCGTTTTTATCCTTTTGAGGATTTTTGAGGATTTTCGAAAAATGTCGAAATTTTGAAAAAACGCAAGGCAATACCCTTACGTTTTTTTCATCGTTTTGAGGATTTTCGAAAAATGACACAAAATGACGAAACCTGGCAAAACGCAATGTTATAGCCTTACGGTCTTGCAGAGCATGCCGTTTTTCATCATTTTGAGGATTTTTGAGGATTTTCGAAAAATGACGAAATTTCGAAATAACGCAAGGCTATAGCTCTACGTTTTTTTCATTGTTTTGAGGATTTTCGAAAAATGACAAAACCTGGCAAAATGCAAAGCTATAGCCTTACGGTCTTGCACAGCATGCCATTTTTCATCGTTTTGAGCATTTTTGAGCATTTTTGAAAAATGTCGAAATTTTGAGAAAACGCAAGGCTATAGCCTTACGTTTTTTCATCGTTTCGAGGATTTTCAAAAAATGACAAAAAATGATGAAACCTGGCAAAATGCAAGGCTATAGCCTTACAGTCTTGCACAGCATGACGTTTTTCATCGTTTTGAGCATTTTTGAGCATTTTCGAAAAATGTCAAAATTTTGAAAAAACGCAAGGGTATATCCTTACGTTTTTTCATCATTTCGAGGATTTTCGAAAAATTACAAAAAATGACGAAACCTGGCAAAATGCAAGGCTATAGCCTTACGTTCTTGCACAGCATGCCGTTTTTCATCGTTTTAATTATTTTTTAGCATTTTTGAAAAATGTCGAAATTTTGAAAAAACGCAAGGCTATAGCCTTACTTTTTTTCATCGTTTCGAGGATTTTCGAAAAATGACAAAAAATGACGAAACCTGGCAAAATGTAAGGCTATAGCCTTACGTTCTTGCATAGCATGCCGTTTTTCATAGTTTTGAGCATTTTTGAGCATTTTCAAAAAATGTCAATTTTGAAAAAACGCAAGTCTATAGCCTTACGTTTTTTCATTGTTTCGAGGATTTTCGAAAAAGGACAAAAAATGACAAAATCTGGCAAAAGCGCAAGGCTATAGCCTTACGGTCTTGCACAGCATGCCGTTTTTCATCATTTTGAGCATTTTTGAGCATTTTCGAAAAATGTCGAAATTTTGAAAAAACGCAAAGGCTATAGCCTTACGGTTTTTCATCGTTTTGAGGTTTTTTCGAAAAATGACAAAAAATGACAAAATCTGGCAAAAGCGCAAGGCTATAGCCTTACGGTCTTGCACAGCATGCCGTTTTTCATCATTTTGAGCATTTTCGAAAAATGTCGAAATTTTTGAAAAAACGCAAAGGCTATAGCCTTACGGTTTTTCATCGTTTTGAGGTTTTTCGAAAAATGACAAAAAATGACGAAATCTGGCAAAAGCGCAAGGCTATAGCCTTACGGTCTTGCACAGCATGCCGTTTTTCATCATTTTGAGCATTTTTGAGCATTTTCGAAAAATGTCGAAATTTTGAAAAAACGCAAAGGCTATAGCCTTACGGTTTTTCATCGTTTTGAGGTTTTTCGAAAAATGACAAAATCTGGCAAAAGCGCAAGGCTATAGCTTTACGGTCTTGCACAGCATGCCGTTTTTAATCATTTTGAGCATTTTTGAGCATTTTCGAAAAATGTCGAAGTTTTGAAAAAACGCAAAGGCTATAGCCTTACGGTTTTTCATCGTTTTGAGGTTTTTCGAAAAATGACAAAATCTGGCAAAAGCGCAAGGCTATAGGGTTATGGTCTTGCACAGCATGCCGCTTTTCATCATTTTGAGCATTTTCGAAAAATGTCGAAATTTTGAAAAAACGCAAAGGCTATAGCCTTACGGTTTTTCATCGTTTTGAGGTTTTTCGAAAAATGACAAAAAATGACAAAATCTGGCAAAAACGCAAGACTATAGCCTTACGGTCTTGCACAGCATGCCGTTTTTCATCATTTTGAGCATTTTTGAGCATTTTCGAAAAATGTCGAAATTTTGAAAAAACGCAAAGGCTATAGCCTTACGGTTTTTCATCGTTTTGAGGTTTTTCGAAAAATGACAAAAAATGACAAAATCTGGCAAAAGCGCAAGGCTATAGCCTTACGGTCTTGCACAGCATGCCGCTTTTCATCATTTTGAGCATTTTTGAGCATTTTCGAAAAATGTTGAAATTTTGAAAAAACGCAAAGGCTATAGCCTTACGGTTTTTCATCCTTTTGAGGTTTTTTGAAAAATGACAAAAAATGACAAAATCTGGCAAAAGCGCAAGGCTATAGCCTTACGGTCTTGCACAGCATGCCGTTTTTCATCATTTTGAGCATTTTTGAGCATTTTCGAAAAATGTCGAAATTTTGAAAAAACGCAAAGGCTATAGCCTTACGGTTTTTCATCGTTTTGAGGTTTTTTCGAAAAATGACAAAAAATGACAAAATCTGGCAAAAGCGCAAGGCTATAGCCTTACGGTCTTGCACAGCATGCCTTTTTTCATCATTTTGAGCATTTTCGAAAAATGTCGAAATTTTGAAAAAACGCAAAGGCTATAGCCTTACGGTTTTTCATCGTTTTGAGGTTTTTCGAAAAATGACAAAAAATGACGAAATCTGGCAAAAGCGCAAGGCTATAGCCTTACGGTCTTGCACAGCATGCCGTTTTTCATCATTTTGAGCATTTTTGAGCATTTTCGAAAAATGTCGAAATTTTGAAAAAACGCAAAGGCTATAGCCTTACGGTTTTTCATCGTTTTGAGGTTTTTCGAAAAATGACAAAATCTGGCAAAAGCGCAAGGCTATAGCTTTACGGTCTTGCACAGCATGCCGTTTTTAATCATTTTGAGCATTTTTGAGCATTTTCGAAAAATGTCGAAGTTTTGAAAAAACGCAAAGGCTATAGCCTTACGGTTTTTCATCGTTTTGAGGTTTTTCGAAAAATGACAAAATCTGGCAAAAGCGCAAGGCTATACAGGCTTATGGTCTTGCACAGCATGCCGCTTTTCATCATTTTGAGCATTTTCGAAAAATGTCGAAATTTTGAAAAAACGCAAAGGCTATAGCCTTACGGTTTTTCATCGTTTTGAGGTTTTTCGAAAAATGACAAAAAATGACAAAATCTGGCAAAAACGCAAGGCTATAGCTTTACGGTCTTGCACAGCATGCCGTTTTTCATCATTTTGAGCATTTTTGAGCATTTTCGAAAAATGTCGAAATTTTGAAAAAACGCAAAGGCTATAGCCTTACGGTTTTTCATCGTTTTGAGGTTTTTTCGAAAAATGACAAAAAATGACAAAATCTGGCAAAAGCGCAAGGCTATAGCCTTACGGTCTTGCACAGCATGCCGTTTTTCATCATTTTGAGCATTTTTGAGCATTTTCGAAAAATGTCGAAATTTTGAAAAAACACAAAGGCTATAGCCTTACGGTTTTTCATCGTTTTGCGGTTTTTTGAAAAATGACAAAAAATGACGAAATCTGGCAAAAACACAAGGCTATAGCTTTACAGTCTTGCACAGCGTGCCGTTTTTCATCAATTTGAGCATTTTTGAGCATTTTCGAATAATGTGGAAGTTTTGAAAAAACGCAAAGGCTATAGCCTTACGGTTTTTCATCGTTTTGAGGTTTTTCGAAAAATGACAAAAAAATGACGAAATCTGGCAAAAGCGCAAGGCTATAGCCTTACGGTCTTGCACAGCATGCCGTTTTTCATCATTTTGAGCATTTTTCAGCATTTTCGAAAAATGTCGAAATTTTGAAAAAACGCAAAGGCTATAGCCTTACGGTTTTTCATCGTTTTGAGGTTTTTCGAAAAATGACAAAAAATGACAAAATCTGGCAAAAGCGCAAGGCTATACAGCCTTACGGTCTTGCACAGCATGCCGCTTTTCATCATTTTGAGCATTTTTGAGCATTTTCGAAAAATGTCGAAATTTTGAAAAAACGCAAAGGCTATAGCCTTACGGTTTTTCATCGTTTTGAGGTTTTTTGAAAAATGACAAAAAATGACGAAATCTGGCAAAAACGCAAGGCTATAGCCTTACGGTCTTGCACAGCATGCCGTTTTTCATCATTTTGAGCATTTTTGAGCATTTTCGAAAAATGTCGAAATTTTGAAAAAACGCAAAGGCTATAGCCTTACGTTTTTTCATCGTTTTGAGGTTTTTCGAAAAATGACAAAAAATGACTAAATCTGGCAAAAGCGCAAGGCTATAGCCTTACGGTCTTGCACAGCATGCCGCTTTTCATCATTTTGAGCATTTTTGAGCATTTTCGAAAAATGTCGAAATTTTGAAAAAACGCAAAGGCCTTACGTTTTTTCATCGTTTTGAGGTTTTTCAAAAAATGACAAAAAATGACGAAATCTGGCAAAAACGCAAGGCTATAGCTTTACGGTCTTGCACAGCGTGCCGTTTTTCATCATTTTGAGCATTTTTGAGCATTTTCGAAAAATGTCGAAATTTTGAAAAAACGCAAAGGCTATAACCTTACCGTTTTTCATCGTTTTGAGGTTTTTCGAAAAATGACAAATAATGACGAAATCTGGTAAAAACGCAAGGCTATAGCCTTACGGTTTTTCATCGTTTTGAGGTTTTTCAAAAAATGACAAAATCTGGCAAAAGCGCAAGGCTATAGCCTTATGGTCTTGCACGGCGTGCCGTTTTTCATCATTTTGAGCATTTTTGAGCATTTTCGAAAAATGTCGAAGTTTTGAAAAAACGCAAAGGCTATAGCCTTACGGTTTTTCATCGTTTTGAGGTTTTTCAAAAAATGACAAAAAATGACAAAATCTGGCAAAAACGCAAGGCTATAGCCTTACGGTCTTGCACAGCATGCCGTTTTTCATCATTTTGAGCATTTTCGAAAAATGTCGAAATTTTGAAAAAACGCAAAGGCTATAGCCTTACGGTTTTTCATCGTTTTGAGGTTTTTCGAAAAATGACAAAGAATGACGGAATCTGGCAAAAACGCAAGGCTATAGCTTTACGGTCTTGCACAGCATGCCGTTTTTCATCAATTTGAGCATTTGTGAGCATTTTCGAAAAATGTCGAAGTTTTGAAAAAACGCAAAGGCTATAGCCTTACGGTTTTTCATCGTTTTGAGGTTTTTCAAAAAATGACAAAATCTGGCAAAAACGCAAGGCTATAGCCTTACGGTCTTGCACAGCATGCCGTTTTTCATCATTTTGAGCATTTTCGAAAAATGTCAAAATTTTGAAAAAACGCAAAGGCTATAGCCTTACGGTTTTTCATCGTTTTGAGGTTTTTCGAAAAATGACAAAATTTGGCAAAAGCGCAAGCCTATAGCCTTACGGTCTTGCACAGCATGCCGCTTTTCATCATTTTGAGCATTTTTGAGCATTTTTGAAAAATGTTAAAATTTTGAAAAAACGCAAAGGCTATAGCCTTACGGTTTTTCATCGTTTTGAGGTTTTTCGAAAAATGACAAAAAATGACAAAATCTGGCAAAAGCGCAAGGCTATAGCCTTACGGTCTTGCACAGCATGCCGTTTTTCATCATTTTGAGCATTTTTGAGCATTTTCGAAAAATGTTGAAATTTTGAAAAAACGCAAAGGCTGTAGCCTTACGATTTTTCATCGTTTTGAGGTTTTTCGAAAAATGACAAAAAATGACAAAATCTGGCAAAAGCGCAAGGCTATAGCCTTACGGTCTTGCACAGCATGCCGTTTTTCATCATTTTGAGCATTTTTGAGCATTTTCGAAAAATGTCGAAATTTTGAAAAAACGCAAAGGCTATAGCCTTACGGTTTTTCATCGTTTTGAGGTTTTTCGAAAAATGACAAAAAATGACGAAATCTGGCAAAAACGCAAGGCTATAGCCTTACGGTCTTGCACAGCATGCCGTTTTTCATCATTTTGAGCATTTTTGAGCATTTTCGAAAAATGTCGAAATTTTGAAAAAACGCAAAGTCTATAGCCTTACGGTTTTTCATCGATTTGAGGTTTTTCGAAAAGTGACAAAAATGACAAAATCTGGCAAAAGCGCAAGGCTATAGCCTTACGGTCTTGCACAGCATGCCGTTTTTCATCATTTTGAGCATTTTTGAGCATTTTCGAAAAATGTCGAAATTTTGAAAAAACGCAAAGGCTATAGCCTTACGGTTTTTCATCGTTTTGAGGTTTTCCGAAAAATGACAAAAAATGACAAAATCTGGCAAAAGCGCAAGGCTATAGCCTTACGGTCTTGCACAGCATGCCGTTTTTCATCATTTTGAGCATTTTTGAGCATTTTCGAAAAATGTCGAAATTTTGAAAAAACGCAAAGGCTATAGCCTTACGGTTTTTCATCGTTTTGAGGTTTTTCGAAAAATGACAAAAAATGACAAAATCTGGCAAAAGCGCAAGGCTATACAGCCTTACGGTCTTGCACAGCATGCCGCTTTTCATCATTTTGAGCATTTTTGAGCATTTTCGAAAAATGTTGAAATTTTGAAAAAACGCAAAGGCTATAGCCTTACGGTTTTTCATCCTTTTGAGGTTTTTTGAAAAATGACAAAAAATGACGAAATCTGGCAAAAACACAAGGCTATAGCCTTACGGTCTTGCACAGCATGCCGTTTTTCATCATTTTGAGCATTTTTCAGCATTTTCGAAAAATGTCGAAATTTTGAAAAAACGCAAAGGCTATAGCCTTACCGTTTTTCATGATTTTGAGGATTTTCGAAAAATGACAAAAACTGGCAAAAAAGCAAGGCTATAGCCTTACGGTCTTGGTCAGCATGCTTTTTTTCATCGTTTTGAGCATTTTTGAGCATTTTCGAAAAATGTCGAAATTTTGAAAAAACGCAAAGGCTATAGCCTTACCGTTTTTCATGATTTTGAGGATTTTCGAAAAATGACAAAAACTGGCAAAAAAGCAAGGCTATAGCCTTACGGTCTTGGTCAGCATGCTTTTTTTCATCGTTTTGAGCATTTTTGAGCATTTTCGAAAAATGTCGAAATTTTGAAAAAACGCAAAGGCTATAGCCTTACCGTTTTTTCGTGATTTTGAGGATTTTCGAAAAATGACAAAAACTGGCAAAAAAGCAAGGCTATAGCCTTACGGTCTTGGTCAGCATGCTTTTTTTCATCGTTTTGAGCATTTTTGAGCATTTTCGAAAAATGTCGAAATTTTGAAAAAACGCAAAGGCTATAGCCTTACCGTTTTTCATGATTTTGAGGATTTTCGAAAAATGACAAAAACTGGCAAAAAAGCAAGGCTATAGCCTTACGGTCTTGGTCAGCATGTTTTTTTCATCGTTTTGAGCATTTTTGAGCATTTTCGAAAAACGTCGAAATTTTGAAAAAACGCAAAGGCTATAGCCTTACCGTTTTTCATGATTTTGAGGATTTTCGAAAAATGACAAAAACTGGAAAAAAAGCAAGGCTATAGCCTTACGGTCTTGGTCAGCATGCTTTTTTTCATCGTTTTGAGCATTTGTGAGCATTTTCGAAAAATGTCGAAATTTTGAAAAAACGCAAAGGCTATAGCCTTACCGTTTTTCATGATTTTGAGGATTTTCGAAAAATGACAAAAACTGGCAAAAAAAGCAAGGCTATAGCCTTACGGTCTTGGTCAGCATGCTTTTTTTCATCGTTTTGAGCATTTTTGAGCATTTTCGAAAAATGGCGAAATTTTGAAAAAACGCAAAGGCTATAGCCTTACCGTTTTTCATGATTTTGAGGATTTTCGAAAAATGACAAAAACTGGCAAAAAAGCAAGGCTATAGCCTTACGGTCTTGGTCAGCATGCTTTTTTTCATCGTTTTGAGCATTTTTGAGCATTTTCGAAAAATGTCGAAATTTTGAAAAAACGCAAAGGCTATAGCCTTACCGTTTTTCCGTGATTTTGAGGATTTTCGAAAAATGACAAAAACTGGCAAAAAACCAAGGCTATAGCCTTACGGTCTTGGTCAGCATGCTTTTTTTCATCGTTTTGAGCATTTTTGAGCATTTTCGAAAAATGTCGAAATTTTGAAAAAACGCAAAGGCTATAGCCTTACCGTTTTTCATGATTTTGAGGATTTTCGAAAAATGACAAAAACTGGCAAAAAAGCAAGGCTATAGCCTACACCAGCGGTGACCGCGGGGAATATTTTCATTTATTTATTTATTTATTTATTTATTTATTTATTTATTTATTTATTTTTTGAGGACCAGGGAACGGGGCGGGGCCCGTAGGTGGGGCGAGCGCCTCCCTTTCCCCGGCCCGGAAGCGCTGCAGTGCCTGCCCTGGACGGTGACCCGCCGGGCGGGGCCTCAGGCCCCAGGTCAGAGACCCAGGGCGTCCCTCCGGCCGGGAACCACCGCCCGGCGGCCTGCCCTGGGCGGTGACCCGCCGGCTGGGGGCTCGGGCCCCGGGTCAGAGACCCAGGGCGTCCCTCCGGTCGGGAACCACCACCCGGCGGCCTGCCCTGGGCGGTGACCTGCCGGCCGGGGGCTCGGGCCCCGGGTCAGAGACCCAGGGCGTCCCTCGGGGAACCACCACCCGGCGCTCCGTCCGAACACGTGCACCCACCCTTAGAACACGGGGGATCGGGGGAAGAGTGATGTGACGCGCCGCACGGACCGCACGCCCCTGGGCATACCGAGGGACTTAGAAACATTTCTGGCAGGGGTCCGCGCTCCTGGCCATACCGAGGGACTTAGACACATTTCTGGCAGGGGCCCGCGCCCCTGGCCATACCGAGGGACTTAGACACATTTCTGGCAGGGGCCCGCGCCCCTGGCCATACCGAGGGACTTAGACACATTTCGGGCAGGGGTCCGCGCCCCTGGGCATACCGAGGGACTTAGTAGACTCGCCGGCCGGGGGCTCGCTCGGGCCAGAGACCCAGGGCGTCCCTCCGGCCGAAGGCTACCGCCCGGCGCTCCGTGCGAACACGTGCACCCACCCTTAAGCACCCCTCTTGGGGGATCAAGAGTGATGTGCCGCGCCGCACGGACCGCACGCCCCTGGGCATACCGAGGGACTTAGACACATTTCGGGCAGGGGCCGGCGCCCCTGGACATACCGAAGCACGAGCCACCCCAGAACGCCCCAGGGCGCACCGGGGCGCACCGGGGCAGGACCAACCGAGCAATCCCCCGCCCGCCCGGCCCAAGGCCGCTAGGAGAGAGACTCGGAGACGAGCGACACCCGCCGTCGGCCGTCCCCCGAGGGGGCTCTGGGCACGACGGCGCGGCGTGGCCCGCCGAGGCGGGACTCGCGTACACGGGGAGGGAAAAGAACTCCCCCCGCACCCGCACGCGCTGGTACTCGGTCGGAATCCGCCGGAGGCCTCGCCGGGCGGCCCCAGACAGGCAGTGCGAGGGACGCGAAGTCCACAGGCAGCCTTTAGGGGCCGCGTCGACGGGGCGCGGCGCAGAGCCGGCTCCGAGACGCAGGCGAGCGGGCGCGGGGAGGAGAACCCCTGCGTCTGTACTTAGGGGGACGAAGCGCCGAAGCGCTGCGACTCCCCAGCCGCGGAGAGCCTGACGGGCTCTCCGATAGATTCACCATCTTTCGGGTTACTCGTTAGTCCGTGTTTCAAGGCGCCGGAGCGCTGCCAACGCTTTCAAGAGACAAAGACTTAAAGTGTTCCGGGGCGACAAGACCCCCGGGCGCCCCGAGGCCGCCGGCCGTCCCCCGGAGGGGCTCTGGGCACGACGCCGGGGACATTGAACCCCCCGCGCGCCCCCCGGAGGAGGGCGGGCGGGCGCTGGGTACCCGTGGGCGGCCCCCTGGGTGGGGGCCTGGACTTTGGTTCCTGCCGAGCAATCCCCCGCCCGCCCGGGCCCAAGGCCGGCTAGGAGAGAGACTCGGAGACGAGCGACCCCCGCCGTCGGCCGTCCCCCGAGGGGGCTCTGGGCACGGCGGCGGGGGAGGTGACCCCCGCCACCGGCCGACCCCCGAAGGGGCTCTGGGCACGGCGGCGGGGGTGGGATTCTGACAAAGGCCTCGGCGCCGGAGCGCCTCGGCGAGGGTTTAGGGACACGACTCGGCCCGCGCCGACCGCTCCCCGAGACTACCCCCGCCGCCGGCCGACCCCCGAAGGGGCTCTGGGCACGGCGACGGGGGTGGGATTCTGACAAAGGCCTCGGCGCCGGAGCGCCTCGGCGAGGGTTTAGGGACACGACTCGGCCCGCGCCGACCGCTCCCCGAGACTACCCTTGCCGCCGCCGACCCCCGAAGGGGCTCTGGGCACGGCGGCGGGGGAGGTAGTCTGAATCTGCAGAGGGCAACTCGGGTGTCTGAACCTGCACGCGGACCGCCGCAGAGTGCCATACAGCGCCCCGGAGCGGGACTTGCTTACACGGGGAGAGCAGAGCTCTTTGCCCGCCCTGTGTACGCAAGTCCTGCTCCGGGGCGCTCCAAGGCGCTCTGGGGCGGTCCGCGCACAGATCCAGACACCAGGGTTGTCCTTGTCTGCACTGTGGTGGGTAGACGCGGCCCGCCGAGGCGGGACTCGCGTACACGGGGAGGGAAAAGAACTCCCCCCGCGCCCGCACGCGCTGGTACTCGGTCGGAATCCGCCGGAGGCCTCGCCGGGCGGCCCCAGACAGGCAGTGCGAGGGACGCGAAGTCCACAGGCAGCCTTTAGGGGCCGCGTCGACGGGGCGCGGCGCAGAGCCGGCTCCGAGACGCAGGCGAGCGGGCGCGGGGAGGAGAACCCCTGCGTCTGTACTTAGGGGGACGAAGCGCCGGAGCGCTGCGACTCCCCAGCCGCGGAGAGCCCGGCGGGCTCTCCGATAGATTCACCATCTTTCGGGTTACCCGTTGGTCCGTGTTTCAAGACGGGGTCGGTGTGTAGGCGCGGCCCGCCGAGGCGGGACTCGCGTACTTGGGGAGGGAAAAGAACTCCCCCCGCGCCCGCACACGCTGGTACTCGGTCGGAATCCGCCGGAGGCCTCGCCGGGCGGCCCCAGACAGGCAGTGCGAGGGACGCGAAGTCCACAGGCAGCCTTTAGGGGCCGCGTCGACGGGGCGCGGCGCAGAGCCGGCTCCGAGACGCAGGCGAGCGGGCGCGGGGAGGAGAACCCCTGCGTCTGTACTTAGGGGGACGAAGCGCCGGAGCGCTGCGACTCCCCAGCCGCGGAGAGCCCGGCAGGCTCTCCGATAGATTCACCATCTTTCGGGTTACCGTTGGTCCGTGTTTCAAGACGGGGTCGGTGTGTAGGCGCGGCCCGCCGAGGCGGGACTCGCGTACTTGGGGAGGGAAAAACTCCCCCCGCGCCCGCACACGCTGGTACTCGGTCGGAATCCGCCGGAGGCCTCGCCGGGCGGCCCCAGACAGGCAGTGCGAGGGACGCGAAGTCCACAGGCAGCCTTTAGGGGCCGCGTCGACGGGGCGCGGCGCAGAGCCGGCTCCGAGACGCAGGCGAGCGGGCGCGGGGAGGAGAACCCCTGCGTCTGTACTTAGGGGGACGAAGCGCCGGAGCGCTGCGACTCCCCAGCCGCGGAGAGCCCGGCGGGCTCTCCGATAGATTCACCATCTTTCGGGTTACCCGTTGGTCCGTGTTTCAAGACGGGGTCGGTGTGTAGGCGCGGCCCGCCGAGGCGGGACTCGCGTACTTGGGGAGGGAAAAGAACTCCCCCCGCGCCCGCACACGCTGGTACTCGGTCGGAATCCGCCGGAGGCCTCGCCGGGCGGCCCCAGACAGGCAGTGCGAGGGACGCGAAGTCCACAGGCAGCCTTTAGGGGCCGCGTCGACGGGGCGCGGCGCAGAGCCGGCTCCGAGACGCAGGCGAGCGGGCGCGGGGAGGAGAACCCCTGCGTCTGTACTTAGGGGGACGAAGCGCCGGAGCGTTGCGACTCCCCAGCCGCGGAGAGCCCGGCAGGCTCTCCGATAGATTCACCATCTTTCGGGTTACCCGTTGGTCCGTGTTTCAAGACGGGGTCGGTGTGTAGGCGCGGCCCGCCGAGGCGGGACTCGCGTACTTGGGGAGGGAAAAGAACTCCCCCCGCGCCCGCACACGCTGGTACTCGGTCGGAATCCGCCGGAGGCCTCGCCGGGCGGCCCCAGACAGGCAGTGCGAGGGACGCGAAGTCCACAGGCAGCCTTTAGGGGCCGCGTCGACGGGGCGCGGCGCAGAGCCGGCTCCGAGACGCAGGCGAGCGGGCGCGGGGAGGAGAACCCCTGCGTCTGTACTTAGGGGGACGAAGCGCCGGAGCGCTGCGACTCCCCAGCCGCGGAGAGCCCGGTGGGCTCTCCGATAGATTCACCATCTTTCGGGTTACCCGTTAGTCCGTGTTTCAAGACGGGTGCCGAGCAATCCCCCGCCCGCCGGGGCCCAAGGCCGGCTAGGAGAGAGACTCGGAGACGAGCGACCCCCGCCGTCGGCCGTCCCCCGAGGGGGCTCTGGGCACGGCGGCGAGGGAGGCGACCGGGCTCGCTCGGTAATGATCCTTCCGCAGGTTCACCTACAGAAAACTTTGTTACGACTTTTGCTTTCTCTAGATAGTCAAGTATGCATGAATCTGGTCTGCGGAGGGCAACTCAGGTGTCTGAATCTCCACGCGGACCCACCCAGAGCGCCCTGGATCGCCCCGGAGCGGGACTTGCTTACAAGGGGAGAGCAGAGCTCTTTACCCTCCCCTTGTATGCAAGTCTTGCTCCGGGCGCTCCAAGGCGCTCTGGGGCGGTCCGCGCCCAGATCCAGCCACCCGAGTCGCCCTCGTCTGCACTTAGGGGGACGAAGCGCCGGGGCGCTGCGACTCCCCAGCCGCGGAGAGCCCGACGGGCTCTCCGATAGATTCACCATCTTTCGGGTTACTCGTTAGTCCGTGTTTCAAGGCGCCGGAGCGCTGCCAACGCTTTCAAGAGACAAAGACTTAAAGTGTTCCGGGGCGACAAGACCCCCGGGCGCCCCGAGGCCGCCGGCCCTCCCCCGGAGGGGCTCTGGGCACGACGCCGGGGACATTGAACCCCCCGCGCGCCCCCCGGAGGAGGGCGCGCGGGTTATGGGTACTCGAGGGCGGCCCCTGGGTGGGGGCCTGGACTTTGGTTCCTGCCGAGCAGTCCCCCGCCGGGCCCGAGGCCGGCTAGGAGAAAGACTCGGAGACAACTCACCCCCGGGCGCCCCGACGCCGCCTCTGCTCCCCCGGAGGGGCTCTTCTGCGGGCGACGCCTGGGGACATTGAACCCCCCGCGCGCCCCCCGGAGGAGGGCGCGCGGGTTATGGGTACTCGAGGGCGGCCCCCTGGGTGGGGGCCTGGACTTTGGTTTTTGCCGAGCAGTCCCCCGCCGGGCCCGAGGCCGGCTAGGAGAAAGACTCGGAGACAACTCACCCCCGGGCGCCCCGAGGCCGCCGGCCCTCCCCCGGAGGGGCTCTGGGCACGACGCCGGGGACATTGAACCCCCCGCGCGCCCCCCGGAGGAGGGCGCGCAGGTTCTGGGTACCCGAGGGCGGCCCCCTGGGTGGGGGCCTGGACTTTAGTTCCTGCCGAGCAGTCCCCGCCGGGCCCGAGGCCGGCTAGGAGAGAGACTCGGAGACGAGCGACCCCAGAGCGCCCTGGAGCGCCCCGGGGCAGGACAAACTTACACAGGGAGGGCTAAGAACTCCCCCCGCACCCGGACGCGCTGGTGCTCGGTCGGTGTCCGCCGGAGGTCCCGCCGAGCGCCCCTAGACAGGCAGTGCCAGAGACACGAGGTCTCCAGGCAGCCTTTAGGGGCCGCAGGCGACGGGCGCGGCGCAGAGCCGGTTCCGAGACGCGGGCGAGCGGGCGCGGGAAGGAGAACCCCTACGTCACTTTTACACCCAGAGGCGAGCCTCTAGGCGCCATGCACCACAACCATTACAGGGCCTCCAAAGAGTCCTGGATTGCTATTTTTCGTCACTACCTCACCGTAATTTACCTTCCTTGGATGTGGAGCCTTTCTTGTTGTAAAGACAAGCATATGCTACTGGCAGGATCAACCAGGTAGGCCTCCTGTTGCCGCCGCGCGCCGGCCCAGGTGAGGTCTCGGCGCTCGGGGTTGCCGCGCCGCGGCAGGCAGGGGCCGGTCCCCTCCGGGGGCCGAGCCGGAGCTCCGGCGGAGGGGGCCGGCGTGCGAGCCCGGGGGCGTGTGCTGGACGGTCGGCTTTGCCGCGTTGCCTCGTAGCCGGGTCGAGGGCGTGTTACCAAGGATTGCGGCTCCACCCCGTTTCGCAGCTGTTCGGTTCGGTGGCCGGAGCGCGCCACGCGATCTGGGGGTTTGAGAAAACGAGTCTCCGGAGCTCGCCTCGGGAAAGCTCCGCCGGGGCACAGGCCGGGCTCCGACGCGCCCCCGGAGGAGCGCGAGGGGCCGGCGACCCAACGGCGTGAGCCACCCGGGGCGTTCCGTGGAGGACCGCTTGGACAGACGGGGCTACTCGGTCTCGCTAGGCCGGGGTCGGCCGCGGGGAGGCCCGAAGAGCTGGCTCTCCGGGCGTAGGTTCCACCGCGCCTGGTCGGGCCCGCAGGCGGCGAGCAACCGTCCGCCGGAGCACAGAGTGCCGGCGGGGCCCTCGCCAGAGGCGGGCTTCGCGTTCCAATCGATCGGACGGGGAAGCTCCGGAGCTCACGCCAGGGGCGAGGCTCCCGAAGTCTTCCCCAGGCCCGGGGTTCTGCGGCCCGGCCGGCTTACTTCCAGGCCAGGTCGGCCGCCCGACCTGGTTCCTATATACATGATAGGAAAAGTCTGCGATCGGTCTTGTGGGTGCCGGTGGGAGGGGGGGGAGGAGGGGGGAGAGCCCAGGAGCTTTGGGCTTCCCCCCTCTTTCGCCTCTCCCCTCTCTCCTGGGCTCCGTCCACTCTGGCGCTCCGGGGCCCGAAGCTGGCTCTGGGGGCCGGGCGGGGGCCGCCGGCCGCCCGGGGGGGGCGGGCCGGGCGGGGGACGCGTGCCGGCCCGCGCGGCGGACGCCTCCCGGCTGCACCGGGGGCGCTCAGACACTTAGAAAAAATTTCGGATTTTTTCGGACCTCCAGGACTCACACCCAGCGAGCAGGCACTCACACCAGCGAGCAGGCACTCTTCCCTGGGTAAAAACGGCGCGGCGCCTGGGTGCTCGGCGCGAGCTCTGGAGGTCCGAATTTTTTTTTTTTTTTTCCAGGCCCGGGGCGGCTCGGGGGGCCGCCCGGGGGTCGGCAAGGGCCGGAGGAGCGCTCTCCTACATACGGAATGGCCCAAGTCGGGGGCTTCTGGGGGTCCTTGGGCACAGAGGGGGGAAGAGGGAAGCAGAGCCCAGGAGCTCGGGGCTCCGGCCACTTTCACGTGGGGGAGAGCTGCACATGCGAAGCTCCAGGCTGCTCATGCGGAGAGGGGGAAACTCCGCGTTTAAGCAGGCACCTCGGCCGGGCATGAGCCGGCCGCTCGCCCCCCCTGGGGGGGCTGGAGGTCAGGCGCCGCCTTGTGGCCAAACTGGGAACTGCGCCCCGAACCAAACCAACAGCATTGCATCGCTCCAGGCTGCACATGCGGAGAGGGGGACACTCCGCACGTGAGCAGGCACCTTTGCCGGGCACGGGCCGGCCGCACGCCCCCCTGGTGGGGGCCTGGAGGTCAGGCGCCGCCTGGTGGCCAAACTGGGAACTGCGCCCGAACCAAACCAACAGCATTGCATCGCTCCAGGCTGCACATGCGGAGAGGGGGGACACTCCGCACGTGAGCAGGCACCTCGGCCGGGCATGAGCCGGCCGCTCGCCCCCCCTGGGGGGGCTGGAGGTCAGGCGCCGCCTTGTGGCCAAACTGGGAACTGCGCCCCCGCACCAAATGGACCCCAGGGGCACTCTCTCCAACCCTACCCGCCAGAGGTGAACCTCTGGGGGCCATGCACCACTACCAGACTGCCGCCGCCCAGAAGGGCGCCACCAGGCGGCCGCACGGGGTACTGCGCCCCGCACCAAATGGACCCCACAGGACCTCCGTCCAGGGGCACTTTCTCCAACCTATCCCCAGAGGTGAACCCCTGGGGGCCATGCACCACTACCAGAACGCCGCCGCCCCAGAAGGGCGCCACCAGGCGGCCGCACGGGGTACTGCGCCCCGCACCAAATGGACCCCACAGGACCTCCGTCCAGGGGCACTTTCTCCAACCTAACCCCCAGAGGTGAACCCCTGGGGGCCATGCACCACTACCAGAACGCCGCCGCCCCCGAAGGGCGCCACCAGGCGGCCGCACGGGGTACTGCGCCCCGCACCAAATGGACCCCACAGGACCTCCGTCCAGGGGCACTTTCTCCAACCTAACCCCCAGAGGTGAACCTCTGGGGGCCATGCACCACTACCAGAGGGCCGCCGCCCCCGAAGGGCGCCACCAGGCGGCCGCACGGGGTACTGCGCCCCGCACCAAATGGACCCCACAGGACCTCCGTCCAGGGGCACTTTCTCCAACCTAACCCCCAGAGGTGAACCTCTGGGGGCCATGCACCACTTCCAGACTGCCGCCCACCCCGAAGGGCGCCACCAGGCGGCCACACGCGGTACTGCGCCCCGCACCAAATGGACCCCACAGGACCTCCGTCCAGGGGCACTTTCTCCAACCTAACCCCCAGAGGTGAACCTCCGGGGGCCATGCACCACTACCAGAGGGCCGCCGCCCCAGAAGGGCGCCACCAGGCGGCCGCACGCGGTACTGCGCCCCGCACCAAATGGACCCCAGAGGACCTCCGTCCAGGGGCACTTTCTCCAACCTTACCCCCAGAGGTGAACCTCCGGGGGCCATGCACCACTACCAGAGGGCCGCCGCCCCAGAAGGGCGCCACCAGGCGGCCGCACGCGGTACTGCGCCCCGCACCAAATGGACCCCAGAGGACCTCCGTCCAGGGGCACTTTCTCCAACCTTACCCCCAGAGGTGAACCCCTGGGGGCCATGCACCACTACCAGAGGGCCGCCGCCCCAGAAGGGCGCCACCAGGCGGCCGCACGTGGTACTGCGCCCCGCACCAAATGGACCCCAGAGGACCTCCGTCCAGGGGCACTTTCTCCAACCTAACCCCCAGAGGTGAACCTCTGGGGGCCATGCACCACTTCCAGACTGCCGCCCACCCCGAAGGGCGCCACCAGGCCGCCTGTCCTGGGTACTGCCGCCAGTATCCAGTGCTCCCGGCACACCTCCGTGCAGGGGCACGTTCTCCAACCCGCCCCCAGAGGAGAGACTCTGGGGCCATGCACCACAACCACCAGGCCACCGCCTAGGCCCAGGGCCCACGCCCTGGGCACTGACGCGCCGGGCGGGGGCCCAGGCCCAGGCCCAGGCCCTGGGTCAGGCACCCTCCCGCCGAAGGCCACCACCCGGCGCCCCGTCCGAGCACGTGCACCCACCCTTAAGCACCCCTCTCGGGGGATCAAGAGTGATGTGACGCGCCGCACGGACCGCACGCCCCTGGGCATACCGAGGGACTTAGAAACATTTCTGGCAGGGGTCCGCGCCCCTGGCCATACGAGGGACTTAGACACATTTCTGGCAGGGGCCCGCGCCCCTGGCCATACCGAGGGACTTAGACACATTTCTGGCAGGGGCCCGCGCCCCTGGCCATACCGAGGGACTTAGACACATTTCTGGCAGGGGCCCGCGCCCCTGGCCATACCGAGGGACTTAGACACATTTCTGGCAGGGCCCACACCCCTGGCCATACCGAGGGACTTAGAACATATTTCTGGCATACCTGACCATGCCGAGGGACTCGGCATGGTTACGCCAAAGTGTGTGAAGGCCAGCCAGCCCTAAGCACCCCTTTTCCCGGCTGACCTTTACACACTTTGCCGCTCATGGAACTTTAATGATATATAATATAATATATTCAACTATAACCAATGTATACAGTTAAAGGAGAGGCAGAGCAAGGCAGGTACAAGGGTTTTATTATTATTATTATTATTATTATTTATTTTTATTGCACAACACACAACACCAACAACACCATCAGTCCCTCTGCTTGCGCGGCCGTCCGCGCGGCCTCTTAGCGGGCGGGGGGTTTTGCACGGTGGTCGCCGGGTGTTTTCTCGGCCGTCCGCGCGGCCTCCTGCCGGGGGGGCGGCGGGGTATCCTGCACGACGGCGGGCGGCCGCCAGGCCAGGATGTCTGCGTCTGCGGGTTGAGAGGATAGCAGTCTATTAGTGACTTGAGCAAAACACATTCTCAAAACAGATTTTGTCCCTGGCCTCTGGAGGGACTTTGTCCCATTTTGAACTCACCTGTAAGACGCTGGACCGACACTCGGAGCTCCTGGGCGGGGGTCTCTGGAGGCTCTGGAGGCTGCGGGGTCTCCTCTGGAGGCTGCGGCGGCGCACGGGACGTGGGCTGGGGGCGGCGATGGATCTCTCCTGTCACGGCGCGGTCCAGCAGGTCCCGTGTGGCGATGACTTCTTTGTTGCTGCGTTGGGCGACATAATACCTGTTCATGGTGGCCAAGCTATGGCCCATGGAGCGGCTCACTTCACTCTGTTCATCCGGACTGAGGATTCTGTCGGCGACCGTGGCCACGGCGCTGCGGATGGACGTCATGGTGGTACCCGCGCGGTTGATACACTTCAGGATCTCGGCTTTCACGTGCGTTCCCAGCTTGTAAAACGGCCTCCCCGTGGAGCTGAAGAAGAAGGTCGCCACTTCGCCGCTGTAGCCGCACATGAACGGCCGTTGGTCCAGGAAACGTCTCAGCCATCCGTGCTCCGTTGGCGTGAGAACCAGCTTCGCGGGGCCATAGGTGCGCCGTGTCTTGTGATGTTCCAACCGCATGACCCGACGCGCCGCCGTCGCCTCCACCTCCAGTGCGGAAGAAACGTCCACGTCCGTCATCCAGAGGAAGCACCCGCGCCGCAGCCCGCTGATGGCGGCCAGATAAGCCGCTAGCAGGCCCATCGCCGAGCGGACGGCTGACCGACATCTCGGGTCTTGTTCGACGCGCGCCAGGGCAGCTGGGATCCTTCGAGCGGTTTCCTGGCGTAGTCGGTGGAGGTCGGAGCGGTAAGCATCGCTTCCGTCTTGCGGTCCATGATCCTTCTACGGTGTTGGGCCACAGCATCGGCCAGTCCCTCTCGCTCCATCTTTAACCAACGGAGCGCGCGATCCAAGTCGCGCAGGGACGGTGAGATGCCGGCTGGCTGACGCTCTTTCAAGTACACGATGAACCGCGGCAGTCCTGGATGTAGTTTTGTACGGTCGTTGGACACCAGCGGGACTGGAGGAGCTTGAACCACTGGAGGAAGCGCGCACGGTTGGTGATGAAGTGAAGGTCGGCGGACGCTGGGGTGGCCGGTGGTCCGGACATAAAATCCAAAAATGACTCCACATGGCGTCGTCTCTGGCGCATATTCTTTTTTCTCTGTTCCGTGGGGCTGGAGGGGAGCAGATCCGCCTCAAAGTCATCCATCAGCGCCTTTAAGTCAGCGAATTCCATCTTCAACCTGTTGTGGTGGGAAAAAAAATAATATAAGTATACACAGAGCTGCTCTACCGCCATGCACACACATACACACGCCGGTACCGGTGGGAGCCCACAGCCATGCCCGCTGGAGACCGCTCTCTAGCAGGCAGAGATCGCACCGGTGGTCCCCGAATCACTCTGGAGCTCAACACACAACCACAACACACACACACACCCACACACCCACCCACACACACGCTAAAGTTACCCACCTTTTAAGTGCTGAAACTCCGGCAGAGTTGCTGCTGATGCTTGTCTCTCTCTGGTCTTCGTCTGGTCCCGTCTCTCTGATCTGTCACGGCTCTCTGAACTGTCACGGCCATGACCCCTGAAATACACACACACAGACGCCCCGCTTCCTGTGCCACGTCGACAGCCACGGGGTTCCGGGGTTGCGTGGGTACCCCGGAAGAAGCGGGGTGACGCACACACACGCAACCCCGGAACCCCGTGGCTGTCGACGTGGCACGGGGCGCCCGCACCGCAGCGGCCGCGACCGGGAATTGCAGCGGGGGAAAACGCGGCCACCGCGCGCCTTACGGTCTTGGTCAGCATGCTTTTTTTCATCGTTTTGAGCATTTTTGAGCATTTTCGAAAAATGTCGAAATTTTGAAAAAAAACGCAAAGGCTATAGCCTTACCGTTTTTCATGATTTTGAGGATTTTCGAAAAAATGACAAAAACTGGCAAAAAAGCAAGGCTATAGCCTTGCGGTCTTGGTCAGCATGCTTTTTTCATCGTTTTGAGCATTTTTGAGCATTTTCGAAAAATGTCGAAATTTTGAAAAAACGCAAAGGCTATAGCCTTACCGTTTTTTTCGTGATTTTGAGGATTTTCGAAAAATGACAAAAACTGGCAAAAAAGCAAGGCTATAGCCTTACGGTCTTGGTCAGCATGCTTTTTTTCATCGTTTTGAGCATTTTTGAGCCTTTTCGAAAAATGTCGAAATTTTGAAAAAAACGCAAGGCTATAGCCTTACCGTTTTTTCATGATTTTGAGGATTTTCGAAAAAATGACAAAAACTGACAAAAAAGCAAGGCTATAGCCTTACGGTCTTGCACAGCATGCTTGTTTTTCATCGTTTTGAGCATTTTTGAGCATTTTCGAAAAATGTCGAAATTTTGAAAAAAGCAAGGCTATAGCCTTACCGTTTTTCATGATTTTGAGGATTTTCGAAAAATGACAAAAACTGACAAAAAAGCAAGGCTATAGCCTACGGTCTTGGTCAGCATGCTTTTTTTCATCGTTTTGAGCATTTTTGAGCATTTTCGAAAAATGTCGAAATTTTGAAAAAACGCAAAGGCTATAGCCTTACCGTTTTTCATGATTTTGAGGATTTTCGAAAAATGACAAAAACTGACAAAAAACAAGGCTATAGCCTTACGGTCTTGG
Organism: Benthosema pterotum; assembly: GCA_039105355.1. Taxonomy (NCBI): domain Eukaryota; kingdom Metazoa; phylum Chordata; class Actinopteri; order Myctophiformes; family Myctophidae; genus Benthosema; species Benthosema pterotum. Next base: position 15,533,718 of record CM076977.1, read on the forward strand.
TCAGCATGCTTTTTTTCCATCGTTTTGAGCATTTTTGAGCATTTTCGAAAAATGTCGAAATTTTGAAAAAACGCAAAGGCTATAGCCTTACCGTTTTTTCATGATTTTGAGGATTTTCGAAAAATGACAAAAACTGCAAAAAGCGAGGCTATAGCCTTACGGTCTTGGTCAGCATGCTTTTTTTAATCGTTTTGAGCATTTTTGAGCATTTTCGAAAAATGTCGAAATTTTGAAAAAACGCAAAGGCTATAGCCTTACCGTTTTTCATGATTTTGAGGATTTTCGAAAAATGACAAAAACTGGCAAAAAAGCAAGGCTATAGCCTTACGGTCTTGGTCAGCATGCTTTTTTTCATCGTTTTGAGCATTTTTGAGCATTTTCGAAAAAATTCGAAATTTTGAAAAAACGCAAAGGCTATAGCCTTACCGTTTTTCGTGATTTTGAGGATTTTCGAAAAATGACAAAAACTGGCAAAAAAGCAAGGCTATAGCCTTACGGTCTTTGTCAGCATGCTTTTTTTCATCGTGTTGAGCATTTTGAGCATTTTCGAAAATGTCGAAATTGTGAAAAAACGCAAAGGCTATAGCCTTACCGTTTTTCATCGTTTGAGGATTTTCGAAAAATGACAAAAACTGGCAAAAAAGCAAGGCTATAGCCTTACGGTCTTGCTCAGCATGCTTTTTTCATCGTTTTGAGCATTTTTGAGCATTTTCGAAAAATGTCGAAATTTTGAAAAAACGCAAAGCTATAGCCTTACCGTTTTTCATGATTTTGAGGATTTTCGAAAAATGACAAAAAATGGCAAAAAGCAAGGCTATAGCCTTACGGTCTTGCACAGCATGCTTTTTTCATCATTTTGAGAGCATTTTCGAAAAATGTCGAAATTTTGAAAAAACGCAAGGCTATAGCCTTACCGTTTTTCATGATTTTGAGGATTTTCGAAAAATGACAAAAACTGGCAAAATGCAAGGCTATAGCCTTACGGTCTTGCACAGCATGCTGTTTTTCATCGTTTTGAGCATTTTTGAGCATTTTCGAAAATGTCGAAATTTTGAAAAAACGCAAAGGCTATAGCCTTACGTTTTTCATCGTTTTGAGGATTTTCGAAAAATGACAAAAAAACTGGCAAAAAAGCAAGGCTATAGCCTTACGGTCTTGCTCAGCATGCTTTTTTTTCATCGTTTTTGAGCATTTTTGAGCATTTTCGAAAAATGTCGAAATTTTGAAAAAACGCAAAGGCTATAGCCTTACCGTTTTTCCCGGATTTTTGAGGATTTTTCGAAAAATGACAAAAAATGACAAAAAAAGCAAGGCTATAGCCTTACGGTCTTGCACAGCATGCTTTTTTTCATCGTTTTGAGCATTTTTGAGCATTTTCGAAAAATGTCGAAATTTTGAAAAAACGCAAAGGCTATAGCCTTACGTTTTTTCATGATTTTGAGATTTTCGAAAAATGACAAAAACCTGGCAAAAACGCAAGGCTATAGCCTTACGGTCTTGCACAGCATGCTTTTTTCATCGTTTTGCATTTTTGAGCATTTTCGAAAAATGTCGAAATTTTGAAAAAACGCAAGGCTATAGCCTTACCTTTTTCATGATTTTTGAGGATTTTCGAAAAATGACAAAAACTGACAAAAAAGCAAGGCTATAGCCTTACGGTCTTGGTCAGCATGCTTTTTTCATCGTTTTGAGCATTTTTGAGCATTTTCGAAAAATGTCGAAATTTTGAAAAAACGCAAGGCTATAGCCTTACCGTTTTTCATGATTTTGAGGATTTTCGAAAAATGACAAAAACTGACAAAAAAGCAAGGCTATAGCCTTACGGTCTTGCAGCATGCTTTTTTCATCATTTTGAGCATTTTTGAGCATTTTCGAAAATGTCGAAATTTTGAAAAAACGCAAAGGCTATAGCCTTACGGTTTTTCATCGTTTTGAGGTTTTTTCGAAAATGACAAAAAATGACAAAAATCTGCAAAATGCAAGCTATAGCCTTACGGTCTTGCACAGCATGCCTTTTTTCATCATTTTTGAGCATTTTCGAAAAATGTCGAAATTTTGAAAAAACGCAAAGGCTATAGCCTTACGGTTTTTCATCGTTTTGAGGTTTTTCGAAAATGACAAAAAATGACAAAATCTGGCAAAAGCGCAAGGCTATAGCCTTACGGTCTTGCACAGCATGCCGTTTTTCATCATTTTGAGCATTTTGAGCATTTTCGAAAAATGTCGAAATTTTGAAAAAAAACGCAAAGGCTATAGCCTTACGTTTTTCATCGTTTTGAGGTTTTTCGAAAAATGACAAAATCTGGCAAAAGCGCAAGGCTATAGCCTTACGGTCTTGCACAGCATGCTGTTTTTCATCGTTTTGAGCATTTGAGCATTTCGAAAAATGTCGAAATTTTGAAAAAACGCAAAGGCTATAGCCTTACGGTTTTTCACATCGTTTTGAGGTTTTTTCGAAAAATGACAAAATCATGGCAAAAGCGCAAGGCTATAAGCCTTACGGTCTTGCACAGCATGCCGTTTTTCATCATTTTGGAGCATTTTCGAAAAATGTCGAAATTTTGAAAAAACGCAAAGGCTATAGCCTTACGTTTTTTCATCGTTTGAGGTTTTTCGAAAAATGACAAAAAATGACAAAATCTGGCAAAAACGCAAGGCTATAGCCTTACGGTCTTGCACAGCATGCCGTTTTTCATCATTTGAGCATTTTTGAGCATTTTCGAAAAATGTCGAAATTTTGAAAAAACGCAAAGGCTATAGCCTTACGGTTTTTCATCGTTTTGAGGTTTTTCGAAAAATGACAAAAAATGACAAAATCTGGCAAAAGCGCAAGGCTATAGCCTTACGGTCTTGCACAGCATGCCGTTTTTCATCATTTTGAGCATTTTTGAGCATTTTCGAAAAATGTCGAAATTTTGAAAAAACGCAAAGGCTATAGCCTTACGGTTTTTTCATCGTTTTGAGGTTTTTCGAAAAATGACAAAAAATGACAAAATCTGGCAAAAGCGCAAGGCTACAGCCTTACGGTCTTGCACAGCATGCCGTTTTTCATCATTTTGAGCATTTTTGAGCATTTTCGAAAAATGTCGAAATTTTGAAAAAACGCAAAGGCTATAGCCTTACGGTTTTTCATCGTTTTGAGGTTTTTCGAAAAATGACAAAAAATGACAAAATCTGTCAAAAGCGCAAGGCTATAGCCTTACGGTCTTGCACAGCATGCCGTTTTTCATCATTTTGAGCATTTTCGAAAAATGTCGAAATTTTGAAAAAACGCAAAGGCTATAGCCTTACGGTTTTTCATCGTTTTGAGGTTTTTCGAAAAATGACAAAAAATGACAAAATCTGGCAAAAGCGCAAGGCTATAGCCTTACGGTCTTGCACAGCATGCCGTTTTTCATCATTTTGAGCATTTTTGAGCATTTTCGAAAAATGTCGAAATTTTGAAAAAACGCAAAGGCTATAGCCTTACGGTTTTTCATCGTTTTGAGGTTTTTCGAAAATGACAACAAAATCTGGCAAAAAGGCGCAAGGCTATAGCCTTATGGTCTTGCACAACAGCCGTTTTTTCATCATTTTGAGCATTTTTGAGCATTTTCGAAAAATGTCGAAATTTTGAAAAAACGCAAAGGCTATAGCCTTACGGTTTTTCATCGTTTCGAGGTTTTTCGAAAAATGACAAAATCTGGCAAAAGCGCAAGGCTATAGCCTTACGGTCTTGCACAGCATGCCGTTTTTCATCATTTTGAGCATTTTCGCATTTCGAAAAATGTCGAAATTTTGAAAAAACGCAAAGGCTATAGCCGTACGGTTTTCATCGTTTTTGAGGTTTCGAAAAATGACAAAAAAAACAAAATCTGGCAAAATGCAAGGCTATAGCCTTACGGTCTTGCACAGCATGCCGTTTTTCATCATTTTGAGCATTTTTGAGCATTTTCGAAAAATGTCGAAATTTTGAAAAAACGCAAAGGCTATAGCCTTACGGTTTTTCATCGTTTTGAGGTTTTTCGAAAAATGACAAAAAATGACAAAATCTGGCAAAATCGCAAGCTATAGCCGACGTCCTGCTCAACATGCCGTTTTTCATCATTTTGACTTTTTGAGCATTTTCGAAAAATGTCGAAATTTTGAAAAAACTGCAAAGGCTATAGCCTTACGTTGTTCTCATCGTTTTGCGGTTTTTTTGGAAAAATGACAAAAATTGACAAACCTGGCAAAATGCAAGGCTATAGCCTTACGGTCTTGCACGCCGTGAAGTTTTTCATCAGTTTGAGCATTTTTGAGCATTTTCGAAAAATGTCGAAATTTTGAAAAAACGCAATGGCTATAGCCTTACGTTTTTCATCGTTTTGAGTTTTTTCGAAAAATTGACAAAAAATGACGAAATCTGCAAAAGCGCAAGGCTATAGCCTTACGGTCTTGCACAGCATGCCGTTTTTCATCATTTTGAGCATTTTCAGCATTTTCGAAAAATGTCGAAATTTTGAAAAACGCAAAGGCTATAGCCTTACGGTTTTTTCATCGTTTTCGAGGTTTTCGAAAAATGACAAAAAAAAAGACAAAATCTGGCAAAAGCGCAAGGCTATAGCCTTACGTCTTGCACAGCATGCCCCTTTTTCATCATTTTGAGCATTGCGTTTTCGAAAAATTCGAAAATTTTGAAAA